>OY992895.1:83025702-83418202 GCA_963921405.1 Cepaea hortensis | reverse complement strand
CATCATTTGCACAAGTATTGTGCATGCAGCTTAGAGATACTATAAGTAATGACATACATTTTTAGTGGTCTAAATACAAATAAGAGATTGGACAACATAGGTTATGAAGATTTAGAAACGCGTACACTCCGAGTAACGAACAAAACAGGAGAACTTTTCATCAATGTTTGCGCAGTGAATGACTGTGTCTAAGTTGGACTATTTTCCCCCCGTATAAAAGAATCCACACAGTAAAGTGTATCAACAAACAGGACAGGAACCCACGTCAACCACATCTGTATCACCCAAAAAATGTAGATCATCTCTCCACGATGTAACAGAGTTAGCGTCTCTGCTGCAAATTCTGATCACCATCTGCTAATAAGAAACATGTAACTGAAACTCGAGTGATATTAGGGTAAGTCACAAATGGCTGAAGAAAAATAACTAAATATGATAACAACTTACAACCAGTTTATTTTTATACATACATTGTCCCTTTATTTCTCAACATGATTTCCACCAACATCGATACATTTATCCCATTGTTTTATCAGTCCTCCTAAACCGGTTGCATAGAACTGCGTGCTCTGTTTTCTAAACCACGTTTTCACTTCACATTCAACTTCGGCGTCATTCGCGAAATGTCTCCCGCCAAGGTGGATTTTCAGTGGACTTAGCCCATAGCTATTTCCTGTAAAGCGGTGCATAGTTGGGTTGAAAAGGTTACGAGGAGGGCGAGTCAATTAGTAAGCCACACAGTTCTATGGGATGGCAAGTAAATGAAAACAAGGCACTCAGATCTATGCAGTCAGTTTGGGAGAACTGATAAAACAATGGGATAAGTGCATCAATGTTGCTGGAAATTATGTTGAGAAATAAAGGGACAATGTATGTATACAAATAAACTGGTTTCAAGATGTTATCATATTTAGTTTTTTCTACAACCATTTGTGACTGACTTATTAACTTACCCTAGTACATATCGTATAAACATGGATTTCAATGGAAAGTAGGATATCACAGAAATCAAGGTGCTATGCAACGACTTATGCTCACAGACTTCATGAGAAGATCAAAAAGTACTAGCAAGTACCAGATTCTGCAGCAGTTAGTGGAAGGTGTGAGGAGGGAAGAATGCCAGCAGCAAGTTAACATACTTAGGAATGAATCATCTCAAGAAATCTTTGGGGCAAAAGAACGAAAACAATAAGATTGATAACGCAAAATGCAAACTGTTTAGAAAAATGATAACGGTACACTAAACATGAAATTGAAATAATAGCAAAATTAGAGCGTAGGTGACTACCTAACCCTCAGAACAATTATCAAATATCAAGGTCTGAATTGTTGTCTCCATAGTTGCCAGGCTGTTGTTTAAAACAAAAGCTGAAAAATAATGTTGTGTGCAACTCTTCCTTGTTCAACCTGTGTATACCGAAAGGGACGCACTGCACTCTGTTGGCATTTGTATTCATTCTTTACTATGTACTATGTCTAGAAGAGAAAGATGCGGGTGAATAATGCCCTCTGTCTGAGGCATGCAGGATATTTCTCTTGTCAACAACCTGCTGCCCTTTGTCTTCCTGATCTCACTATGTAGTGGATGCTGTGTATCAGTACTGACTGTGAGACAGGCCCGTGCTCTGCAGTTCATTGTTCTGTCTTCCCCGTTTGGACATTCAAGGAGGTACCACACCGATCTGAATTCTGCATCTTTGTACACCAAGGATGATGCTAATAATCTCGTTCTGTATTCGTTCCAGTCTCTCAATCTAAGAACGGCTGAGAGTGAGTATCGCAAGGGTGTACTCGGTCACCGAAAGGACCAGATCCTGGTACATGAGATATAGGTGGCGATACTCACAGTGTGTTTTTCGCTGCCATTAGCCTCATCACAGCCATGCCCCTTATAGCTCTCATTGCCACCTGGTTTATGTGCTCAGAAGAAACTAGACTCCTGCAAAATATAACTCCCAGGTACTTTATTGCGTGAGTTCTTTCCACAGCCTCCAAGCATACACTTACAGTTAGTGTTGATGCTTTATTAACTTTATTATGCCCGGGCTTCTACGAGTGATGGTAAACATTTTCCCATAGCTGATATAGTTCCAGTGTTAGACCATCATATATTCTAGTCAATGACAAATGAGTTGGGGAAGTCTCGCTCTGTGCAAGGTGATTATCCTATAACCATTAAGCCATGAATGTTTTTTGCCTCGGTTGGGGTGTGGGATGAAATAGCTGGGCACCAACACTTGCAGCAATGATGATGTCCGAATGATCATATTAAAACACCTAGCTATCTCTTCAAAATCTCCATCACATATACCCTTTTTGTTGGCCTACCTGACTCTGTCATGTGCTAGCACTCTCCACTTTGCTATATATTCTATGGGGTGAAGTCAATAAGTAAGACATAAATGGCTGTATCAAAATAACTAAATATGATAACAACTTGAAATTAGTTTATTTTTATACATATACTGTCTCTTTATTTCTCAACATAATTTCCACCAACATTGATGTACTTATCACATCGTTTTATTAGTCCTATCAAACTGGCTGCATAGAACTTAACATTCAACTTCGGTGTCATTCGCAAAATGTCTCCCGCCAAGGTGGGTTTCAGTGAACCAAAAAGGTGGAAATCGCTAGGGGCTAAGTCGGGGCCTTAAGGTGGATGTTCCGGAATTTCCCACATCTAACCATCTCCCCCACCCGCTACATGGATGCTTCTGTTGCAATCTTAACAGGACAACCAGATCTGATTTCATCAACAAATTTAGAGCATCCTTGAGAGAATTTTTATACCTAGCTATGCACCGCTTTACGGGACAAACATTTGTCAGCCTAACCATTAAGCACTTCCTTTTGTCCTTTGCAGGCAGTCCTTTTGCCCACACAAAACGCACAACAGCACGTTGCTCTTTGGCTGTATACTCTGTAAGTACAGTCGCCATTTTATTTATGCGCTGCGCATGCGCATGAGACACCTAGCGCCACCTGACGAACGGGAATAAAAAGTTCGATGTTGCTGTCACCTATTGACACCTGTAAAAACACCAACCACATTTACCTGCCATCCCACGTACCTGTGTGACTTACTTATTGATTCGCCCCCGTATATCTTCCATGGTTTTTACATCTTCAGTGCTGTCATTATTGATAAAACCTGCTGGGTACTCTCTAATTGGACGCAAGATGTCTCCTCAGTGTAATCTCTCTGTGTCATACATCTCTTTAGAATGGCTTCCACTCTCTTCTTGTCCGTTGTCAAGGGCATGCTTTAAGTAAATAATAAAACACATCATGCATCTGATGGATATTTTCCACGGAACATGCCTGTATGCATTGGCTTATCTGCACCGCTGTGGGAGGGGGATATTGGTGCACGAGAAGGCAGATGTTGCCACGGTCCTGTGAGATCGTGTGTGTAGTGTTGAAGAACAGATACACCATCATTGGAGAAGAAGCTGCTGCAGGGAGTGACTAGAGGATCATGAAGACACTCGGTACTCCGAGGACAGACCAGAACCAGACATTCACATAATCAGACAAGAACTGGCGCAGTTAGTATTAGTTAGTATTGACTCTTCGCGTGCTTTCGAGGATGTGGATAGAGCACGTATGGGAATATTCTGAGTTTTATGATGTCGGCTATTGACAAAGCCCATCTGTACAAGACTCAAACCATTCTAAAAGACTCAACCCATCTCCACAAGACTAACTCATCTCTAAGAGACTCAACCCATCTCCACAAGACTCAGCCATCTCTACATGACTCAAGCCATCTCTACAAGACTCAAGCCATCTCTACAAGACGCAACCCATCTCTACAAGACTCAAGCCATCTCTACACGACTCAACCCATCTCCACAAGACTCAAGCCTTCTCTACAAGACTCAACCCATCTCTACACGACTCAAGCCAACTCCACAAGACTCAAGCCATCTCCACAAGACTCAAGCCATCCCTACAAGACTCAAGCCATCTCTACACGACGCAAGCCATCTCTACAAGATTCAGACCATCTCCACAAGACTCAATCCATTTCTAGAAGACTCAACCCATCTCTACACGTCTCTCTCAAGCCATCTCCACAAGACTCAAGCCATCTCTACAAGACTCAAGCCATCTCTACACGACTCAACCCATCTCCACAAGACTCAAGCCTTCTCTACAAGACTCAACCCATCTCTACACGACTCAAGCCAACTCCACAAGACTCAAGCCATCTCCACAAGACTCAAGCCATCCCTACAAGACTCAAGCCATCTCTACACGACGCAAGCCATCTCTACAAGATTCAGACCATCTCCACAAGACTCAATCCATCTCTAGAAGACTCAACCCATCTCTACACGACTCAAGCCATCTCTACGAAACTCAGACCATCTCTACAAGATTCAATCAATCTCTACCAGAAGTAAATCTTCTGTGTAATATTTCCTCCCAAGACATTTCAAAAACAACGCTGTTCCTTTTTTCTGAAGCTAGGTAGGTGGTCGTCGTGACCAAGTGGTTAAACCGCCTACTTCGCGTTCCAAAGGTTGTGGGTTCTTTTTTGGGGGGCTGCGTGATTCCGTTCATTAGTGCATTTTTCTTAGATTTTCCTGGGGGTCGTCGCTGGAGCTTCGTGCTCTGTGTAACACTTTCGGCAGGCCGCTGTTCGAAATATACCGAGCCATATGGGACAAAGTCCGGTACAATGAAATTGATCCGCTCTCCTGGAAACCGTTAAAACTGTGATGTAAACCGTAAAAATATTTGAACCTAGCTTCACCCCATTACTATGATGTAAACCGTTCAAACTTTGCAGCTAGCTTCACCCCAAGACGGTAATACAAAACGTTGCAACTTTGAAGCTATCTTTACCCCAGGACTGTGATGTAAACAGTTCAAAATGTGAAACTAGCTTCACCCCAGAACTGTGATTTAAACCGTTAAAACCGTCAAGATGGTTTCCCCCAGGATTGTGATGTAAACCGTTATAACTTTGAAGCTATCTTTACCCCAGGACTGTGATGTAAACAGTTCAAAATGTGAAACTAGCTTCACCCCAGAACTGTGATTTAAACCGTTAAAACCGTCAAGATGGTTTCCCCCAGGATTGTGATGTAAACCGTTATAACTTTGAAGCTATCTTTACCCCAGGACTGTGATGTAAACAGTTCAAAATGTGAAACTAGCTTCACCCCAGAACTGTGATTTAAACCGTTAAAACCGTCAAGATGGTTTCCCCCAGGATTGTGATGTAAACCGTTATAACTTTGAAGCTATCTTTACCCCAGGACTGTGATGTAAACAGTTCAAAATGTGAAACTAGCTTTACCCCAGAACTGTGATTTAAACCGTTAAAACCGCCAAGATGGTTTCCCCCAGGATTGTGATGTAAACCGTTATAACTTTGAAGCTATCTTTACCCCAGGACTGTGATGTAAACAGTTCAAAATGTGAAACTAGCTTCACCCCAGAACTGTGATTTAAACCGTTAAAACCGTCAAGATGGTTTCCCCCAGGATTGTGATGTAAACCGTTATAACTTTGAAGCTATCTTTACCCCAGGACTGTGATGTAAACAGTTCAAAATGTGAAACTAGCTTCACCCCAGAACTGTGATTTAAACCGTTAAAACCGTCAAGATGGTTTCCCCCAGGTTTGTGATGTAAACCGTTATAACTTTGAAGCTATCTTTACCCCAGGACTGTGATGTAAACAGTTCAAAATGTGAAACTAGCTTCACCCCAGAACTGTGATTTAAACCGTTAAAACCGTCAAGATGGTTTCCCCCAGGATTGTGATGTAAACCGTTATAACTTTGAAGCTATCTTTACCCCAGGACTGTGATGTAAACAGTTCAAAATGTGAAACTAGCTTCACCCCAGAACTGTGATTTAAACCGTTAAAACCGCCAAGATGGTTTCCCCCAGGATTGTGATGTAAACCGTTATAACTTTGAAGCTATCTTTACCCCAGGACTGTGATGTAAACAGTTCAAAATGTGAAACTAGCTTCACCCCAGAACTGTGATTTAAACCGTTAAATCCGTCAAGGTGGTTTCCCCCAGGATTGTGATGTAAACCGTTATAACTTTGAAGCTATCTTTACCCCAGGACTGTGATGTAAACAGTTCAAAATGTGAAACTAGCTTCACCCCAGAACTGTGATTTAAACCGTTAAATCCGTCAAGGTGGTTTCCCCCAGGATTGTGATGTAAACCGTTATAACTTTGAAGCTATCTTTACCCCAGGACTGTGATGTAAACCGTTAAAAATGTGAAACTAGCTTCACTCCAGGACTGTGATTGATAGAAAGAAGTAATCCTTCCTCTGCTGGAGATTGAACCCTGGCTACTGTCCTGGTAAGCAAGCGCAATGAACACCATGTCACCGCGGCATTCAGCGAGTGATGTATTGATATCAATGTCAGGTCGCACTAAACACCTTGTCACCGCGGCATTCAGCGAGTAATGTATTGATATCATTGTCAGGTCGCAATGTGGCTGTGCGAGAGTTCGCATGGCAAGCCTCTGACTATGTTGACAATATTGGAGGTAAAATTGTGCAGTATGATGCGGGCAGAGCTGTGGACGGAGATACTCACCAAGGACTACATGACTTGTCCTGTTCGAGTACTCTTAACACCACCACATGGATTGTGCATCTATCTAGACAGCATAGTGTACACAGATATGTCATATACAACAGGGACGGTAAGTGTATGCTTGTGTGTTTAGTTGGCAATGGTTTGTGAAGATAATTATCATCATCATCATCGTGTGCCATTCTGATAAGCGTGGCTGGACATGGTTTGTCATCTTACATATTATCCTGTCTTGAATCAAATATGTGTTCGTGTCCCTATTATGCTAGTGGTCACAAATTCCAGGCGTTTATCACCTTTTCGGACAAAAACAGGGGTGTCCATATTTGTGTTGTTGGATTATACACATAGAACCTTTTGTTTTTGTTGTCCCGTTGATAAAGACTCAGGTCGACACGTTCTCATGTTATTTATCTGTATATTATCATCTGTGTTATCTATTCTCATTCGAGTTTTTCAGTCACAAGTTGTGTTTCTATCGCACCCCGTCACCAGCTCGCCCGCATGACACCCCTTGCATCTGTCCCTTTAGCTAGCTTCGTCCCGTCAATGTTGCCACTTGTCACTTTGACCTATTGGACGTGAGATACAGTATAACCTTACTCAACCCTTCACCAGCAATGTAGGTATACAACAGTATTACACAGGTCTCACTTAGAGCAGTTCAGTAGAGAGAGAAACAACTAGCCTTGATAACAAAGATTGGCACCTTTCACAGGACAGTCACGAGCTGAATAATATAATCAACTAGATTTCAGATTTGTTGTAAGTCTTGTAAATCGTGGGATCAAAATGACTAAAATCTCTAGTTACGCCATATTATTGTGATGAGTAACATGTATCCATCATGTGCCGTGCCGATTAGCGTTTGCGGTCATGTTTTGCCATCTCACTCGATCACCAGAGTGGTGTATCAGCTCCGTGTTCCTGTCTCGACCAAGCCACGTGGCCAAGCCATCAAGGTATTTACTTCTCGGTCTTCCCCTTGGTCTCTTCCCCTCAATCTTGCCAGTTGTCACTAAGTTCTCCAAGTCATTTCCTCTCATAACATGCCCAACAAATGTTGACTGTCTACGTATAATGGCTATAATCATTTTACGATCTTCATTTGTTTCTTGAAGGACTTGTTCATTGGTTTTTATATCTGTCCATGGTATTCTTTGCATTTTCCGTAGAATCCACATTTCCACAGTCATCAGATGTTTTTCAGCTTGACTGCTCATTGTCCACGCTTCGCATCCATACAAAAGTACAGGTGTTATGTAGCACTTCAACACTCGTTTTCTCGTTTCAATTGATATCCTTTTTATTGGTCAGTATGTTTTTCATCTTGCAAAAGGTTACTTTCGCAATGGCATTTCTTGTTCTAATCTCTTCAAGGCATCTCCCATCAGATGTTTCCGCACCAAATTTAGTGCTTTTTCAAGTCATTTGGTGGAAAAAATTTCCATTCCGCGCGGTCACTCGAATTTGGTGCTTCACAATTTTTTGGTGCTTTTTGGTGCTTTTTTGAGTAGGTAAAAATTACTTTAAAAAATCATTATGGGAACACTAAAAAACCGAATTTGAACTGAAGTGAGGGAGTAAAACAGTCTTAGTACGTTACCGCGCAAAATTCAACTAATTTAACTCCCTTTACACGATTTATTTAAAAACGAAGGCCATCTTGCAGACAAGACAAGTCCAAACGTCAATATATTAGCTTGTAATCGAGTTCATAATTTTGTGGTGTCTACATTATCCTTTCATTTACACTTATTTATGTTTCACCATTAGCAAAGAATATTCTCAACATTTCAGAGAACAGTGGCTCAGTGACTCGAGATTTCAAAAATGGTTGTTAAAAGAATGGGATAATACTAAGTGTTTTTTGCAAATATTGCAAATGTTCAACGGCAGCCAGGTTAAGTGATATTGAGAGGCACAAGAATACAACGAAACATCAGAAAGCCGAACAACCATTCAGTACACAAAGACAAACAACAATTGCATTTGACAAACTGAAAGATGATGCCAAAGAAACAGAAGGATGCATATCGTTGCTCATAGCTGGCCATTGTTAGCTTCGCGTGGTTGACCATTTAAGTGAACTCTGCAAGATACGCTTTGGTGACAGCAAAGGTTACAAGAAATTTAAGTTTAGGAGAACTAAGTGCAGAGCAGTTATTTCAAATGTACTTGCACCATATTTTACAACATACCTGATAGCTGATATTGGCAAAAGTAAATACAGCTTATTGATTGATAAGAGCAATGAAATTTCGGAAACTAAGCTACAGGGAAAAAAAGATGTGGATGTATTACAGCAGACATAAATCACATGGTCCCTTATATGCGGGAGGGCGTGTGATGAATCTTAGAACATACATATTCATTTCTGCTGGATAAAGTTCATTAATTTGAAGAGTAGACTCAATCGTTTCAATAGAGCAAATATTCAATTCATACAATGATGTCTGACTATGAACTAAGGTCACACTTACAGCCTGATCTTGGCGTCTGGTGTGCAGTATCGCTGGGATGACATTAATTCGGTGAAATGCAACAAACCTGCATGTTGGACATACGCTTAGCTGTACTAGCTGGATGAAACATCTTCGATTCTTGATGGTGAGTCAATACACAAATAACCTTGACAATCTTTCACGGCTTCAGAACAGTTTGACGTCTTGCTTCTGTCAAAACCCTGACCTAACTAACTAGATCCGCCAGCGGTTTCATTCTCGTGATCTCAGATGTTTTGATCACGTGATACACAGTCTTTCTGAGTAGCTTCCCTTCTCTCTCGTGAATCATCATCACTATTCGTTAAAGGTCTCGGCTTTCCTCGTTTTTCTGGTGCTCGCCAGTTAACTGTCGTTAACTCAAATTACACTCGCTTTTCTTCACTGCTCCTGTACTGTACACATTCTATTAATACGCAGGACTAGTACTGTAGACCCTGCATTGCTACATGGCACCAATGCCTGAGTGGAAACCTTCATAGACATCATGGGCAAAAACTGCTGCGTTGGTCCAGGTTTCTCTGTTTGGACGGTACCCTCCAAGGATAGGTGGAAAACACCCTTGCCTCACTAGATGGCTTGATATTTTTTCTGTCTGGCAATTAACTTCCCCAGCAGCTTGCATATTATATTTTACATTGTTATTACCCGATATCCCTGAATTTTTGCGTGGTCTTTGCCAGGCTTCGGCAAGGGATTCGGATAGCTGTGTAATCACTCATCCTTGATGCTAGCACTCCCTATACTGTCGTTGTACATATCTGCTAGTTCCTCTACCTCGTCGGTTCACATACTGATGACCTCGTACCTTATTCCACCTAGGATTGGTGCGCTGTTTTTTGTTCGTCGAAGCACAGCTGTGATCTCTTTCACTGTCACTGTGTCTTCAACTGCAATGTTCTGGGCCTTGCACCTATCTGAGATAACCGCCTTGACAGCATTTCGGCCTCTCCTGTCTATCTGGTAGCTCTGCTCTAGATAAAGTTAAAAAAGGGTTTTGCCCTTATTATCGTCAGACCTCTGCCAGATAACGTCAACACTTTTGAAGTCAGGAACACTCACATTCTTGACTACCCCATGAATACATTTATGTAGTCGCCAGAACAATTTCAGTGACTTATCTGTGCTTATTCTGTGACACAACTCTGCCTTTTTTCACTTTTAACCATTTTAACAAGTTGTTTGAAATTGCTAACTTTTGTGTCCATCAGTGCACAATAAGAGTAGAATGGGCAACTCTGTTCTTCTTGATGTTTTTCCATTTCCTTACAGCACCAGGCTTATCCATCTAGACCTTTTCCACCTCAAAATTCCACCAAGGTGGCTGCTCCCAGCTTTTTTTTCCATGATGATTCCTGCGCTAGTAGCGCCTTATTGTATGCACTACATCTTGCCCTGAACTGTCATACTTGAAGGCCTTGAATGTTGACTTGTGCTGCCTGGTTCTGCCGTTTTTTACCAATATGTTGCAAGGGTGATCATCGCTGTAATGGTGCCCTAGGACACCCCATCTACACACTGTTGTTAGTGATGGAGAAACCAGTGCCATGTCAATAACACTTCTCTCATCACCTGGACGACTTGCTGTCCTGGTGACACAGCCACTGTTGAAACAAACAATGTCACTGGTTTCAAGTGCCACTTCGAGCTCCTCCCCCAGTGTGTTGGAAGAAATGTTACCCCATGATTTGCCTTTAGTGTTGAAATCGCTGCAGAAAATGACATTCTTCTCATGACACACGTCACTCAGACACTACCATCTCTGAGAATCCACACTCGCGTTACAGGCATAAACAGTAACAAACACGAATACTAGACCGGAGGATTGAACTCTAACATCCTGTATTTATATCTCATCACTGTCTTAATTGGATATGTCCAGCACTGAAGCCACTATGCTATCTCGAATCAGAATCGCCATTCCCAGGTACCGTCTGTTGTAATAACATTTTAAGCCGTCTATATAGAGTGAATTAACACCCAGTCTCGTTTCCCGAAGCGCTACAACATCGTTTCTGTATGCCAGGCTTTCCAAAATGGGGACTCATTGTTTTGCGCTGGAACAATTCCAATATAGAATACACGTGTTCTTGAGGCTTAGACGTTCGCATCCCAGCCCGTCTCTTCTGTCGTTTAGTCTTGTGACTGGATGATTGTGTTTTTGCGTCTGTGGTCTTTATCCTAATCTTGCAAGTTAGGCCAGGCATGTAGACAGCTATCATCCGACATACGCACTCAGATAGTTTCTACTACCTAGCTTCTACTGTGTCCATGCTTGCCTGGTGCTTTTGTTTGTGTTGTGATGGTAAAGTAAGATGTCAAGACCACCTTTTTTGTTACATTGTCGTCATCGTTGTTGTAGTACATTTGTTCTTATCTTCCCTAGTTTAAATTAGATGCATGATATGAATAACAGTAGGAACAATTAAGATTAACTATTCTTTGCTAGGAAATAAAATATCTGGAATACAAATTCTGCCTGAAGAAGATATATATATATATATATATATATATATATATATATATATATATATATATATATATATACACACACACACACACACACACACACACACACACACACACACTATTACCTCTCTTTTTTTTGTTGCGTAAATTAAAAGTACCTCTGGATTCAGAGTGGGTTAATCCGATTGCGAGAGACACTGTTAATATGAATAGTTAATCAACACGCAAAATTAAGCCCAGCACTACTATAATTAGCATTTATCGACTACGCTTGGGTTAAAAGCTAGTGAGCGAAAAACAAGGTTTGCCGCAATTCAAGTGCAATTATTTATTGCTGAGTTTTTACAAATGCCTATATTTTGATTCATTTTCCGTTTGAAGCTTACTTGATATATTTATACACGATCATGTGAGACGTATTGAGAAAACTAATTGTAATACATTTTTGTCATATTTATACGCGCATGCGTGCATTGATTTCATTTTCCGTTTGAAGTTGTGATGTACAGACTGCAAGGATTCCAGCTGGAAAGTTTCGACACCCTGAACCACTCAGTGTTTATCTATTTTGAGACAGCGGCCCAACCGATGCTGACCTACACGATTGCCCATTCTCCTCTACCCGTGCAGATGGTGGTGGTGACTGCGAATGTCTCAAGGAGCATGCTGACTCTGTGTGAGGTTGAGATTTACGGAGGTAATGGGAGGCTAGACGTCTTCGTGAGTTCGTGTTTTTGTGTTTGCACATCGATAATATGACTGTCTAATATGCATTGCATACTATTTGGAAACAGGAACAAAAGAAGAAGCAGTAGAAGATATAGAAGAAGAAGAAATAGAAGACGATGAAGAAGCAGAAAAAGAGAAATAAAAAGACAAGTAAACGAAGAGGAAGACGAAGGACCAAATGTGCATTAAAACACTCTTTCTTATATATATATATATATATAACTGTCCTCAGTGTGCCTTTCTCCCTGCGTGTATGTACTTCAGTTACAGTATTGCCCAACATTTGTAGCAGCTTCAGTGTGTGTCGTAGGAAGAGTCAATGCAGAGGTCACTGATAATGGAATGATGTCTGACACTACGGCGCCAGTGCTTTGTCGTCATATCGCTGTACGAGTAAATCCACTGACCCGGAATAACCCCTTTATTAAGAGAAAAACAAGACAATAGAGCAGGTGCTGTCTGCATGTAAAGTAGCCCTTTACCAAGGCCTATTCATACGGCGTCCAGAATAAAGTTCTGTTTTTTGCTGGCAGCCATAGTTGATGACGCAAGGAGGTGGGCTAACAGACGGACCACTGCCAGACCATGTGGATTTATTCCTCCACAACTGGGCAGAAGCGTGGAGACAAGGAAAACCGAGCTGCAGACTGACCATTCATTCTTGATGGTACGGATGACTCAGAACTGGCTGTTGAACTGAAAAGCCATGGTCATTACCAGACAGCGATCCAACAGTTACAGCTGCGACCTGATATTGTGCTGTACTCCGTTCGGTCACGGCAGTTAACGCTGATCGAGTGTACCGTTCCACATGAATCGAGAATCGAGGTGCAACACACATACAAAAAGGAAAAATACGGTGACATGGTTGCAAGTATGAGACAGGAAGGGAATGCTGTCGGGCAATTTGCCTCAGAGATAGACTTAAGGAATCTAATCTTACACTCTGTGTGCGACGTGCATGGGCAATTCAGCATGGAAGAACATGTGAGAACTCAAGCACAAAACTAACTGGGTGAGGCAGTCGAAAAGGTCTCGGAATTTTGAGTGGGACACGACACTGCAGTAATTTGACTTAACGTTCCGGTCTGCAAGTCAAAATAGATCTAAAGTCTAACATCAAAGCTAGCTTCCATCTAAGATCTAGAACTTACTATGTCTCTTGTCGACACATATCAACACTCCAAATGAATGCATCTAATTTGATTATGTGATTACAATGCAGATGAGACACCACATTGTAACATTCAGTGAGATCAATTAATTTTGGCCGTAGTCCAACCTTCAGGTAAGTTGGTAATGATGGTGCAAGGTGTCTTACGATGTCCAACAATGATTGTACTGGCGCATTAGCAACTGCCAGCCTGGAAACGACGACATAGTGGTACCAGAATATATGTAAAGGCAAGAAGCACCTGCTGCACGATGTTCTGTCCCCGAGGAGGTGTGGCTTGTAAGCTGGCATGATGCACATTTGTGGGACACGTGGGACAACGACACGAAAGTATCGAAACAATATACTCGTACGACCGCACGGCATAAGAAAGACATCCACAGTCTTGATCAGGGTGGGCCGAGAGAGTGTAAGAAAGAGACAGGGCCGAAAAATTCCGGGAAGGTGAACGCATTCTGACGATCAGAGGCCTCCTGCTTCGATTGCTCCTCACCTGGTTCCTCCATCATTATTACAGACTCCATCTGTGAACCGCATCACTACGGACGCGATTGTGAGCATTCATGCAGATGTGTCGACAATGAGACCTGTTTCGTCAGCACCGGAGCCTGTCCTTGTGGATGTCCTGCTGGCTTCGGTGGAGATTCATGTATGGATTGTAAGTCCCGATAAAAATGTGTGTGTATGTGATGCCTTTAACTAATGCCAGATGTCAACATATGAGGGAGGGACGATGGTAGATTGCCTTAGATATGCGAAGTGCATGACAGCCTCATTCACACTGTTGACTTTATAAATCATGTCAAACCTTCAAACTTGGAGTGCTGTAAAGCGTTTCTCAGACATATACTTCCCCATGTCATGATGTCAAAATGTCTTGTAGCTTCTCTCTCTCTCTCTCTCTCTCTCTCTCTCTCTCTCTCTCTCTCTCTCTCTCTCTCTCTCTCTCTCTCTCTCTCTCTCTTTCTCTCTATATCTCTCTATCTCTCTCTCTATCTCTCTCTATCTCTCTCTCTCTATCTCTCTCTATCTCTCTCTATCTCTCTCTCTGTCTCTCTCTATCTCTCTCTCTATCTCTCTCTATCTCTCTCTCTACCTCTCTCTCTCTATCTCTCTCTCCCTCTTCCTCTCCCTCTCTCTCTCTCTCTCCCTCTCCCTCTCTCTCTCTATCTCTCTCTCCCTCTCCCTCTCCCTCTCTCTCTCTTTCTCTCTCTCTCTCTCTCTCTCTCTCTCTCTCTCGCCCAGCTTTCTCGATGTCACAACGTACTCCAGCGTTCTCGCTCTTATGAAATGCCCGAAGAGTGTGGACTGTCTTCTTTTGATACGAAAAACCGGTTCTCTTTGTGAATTGGCTTCTTTCATAATATCTGTAATACTCGTTTTATACATCCACGGTGTTGCCATCATTCCACTTTAAAACCATATGTCTAAAGCTTGAGCTTAACTCCCTCATTATCATCATGCACCGTGCCGATAAGCGTTGTTAGTCATGTTTAGTCATCTCAGACGTTCAGCAAAGTCGTGGATCAGTTCTGTGTTCTTGTCTCACCATACCACGTGGCCAAGTCATTCATTTATTAACTTCTCTGCCTTACCCTTGTTATTTTCCCCTCAATCTTGCCAGTTATTACCTATCTTCTTCCTCTTTATCGTCATCGCTGTCCTCTTCATATACCGTATAAGATGGTCTTCACTGCCATTGAGAGCGTTACTTATGCCGCACTTCTTGAAAGATTTAATAATAATATTTTCTCTCACTCTAGACCACGACTGTTTTATCCACTGACACACTTGTTTGATTGTAGGTCGTTTTAAAGCTCCCTTCGGCGTGAATTCATGTTGGGTTTCATCCATCATCCATTTGTTCCATTCCTCTCTCATATACACTTTAAATGGTTTATTTATCGAGACATCAAGAGGTTGCAGTTGTGAAGTAAGTCCTCCCGGAATAACAGCAAGCTCTGTATTTCTCTGTCTCAATTTCTCTTTCACAGAATTGTTCAAATGACTACTAAACTCTATCTAGCACAAGATGAGAACTCTTCGTTAATAAAGCACCTTTCGTTCTCTCCTACACTCTGTTAATCCATAATTCCATACCAGCCTCGAACAACAACACCTGGCGGTATTTCAGAAGGTTTTCTCATTATTTTGCACAACATGAAAGGTCAACAGTGCATTGCATTTTGTCATGTCCACTTGTTTTTATAGTTACAGTTTTAGCACCTTTCATGGCAACAGTTCTGTTACTCGGCACATCAAATGTCAGAGGAGTTTTGTCCATATTCGCTATTTGGCTTAGTTCCACACTGGTTTTCTTTCGATGTTGGGTAATAAAGCGATGGACAGATAATATTTTCTCTTCATGACTTCATGACTGGCGGGAATTTTAACTCAAACACTGGAATTTTTATATTAATTTCGAGTATAAGACGCACCTGAATTTCGGAGGCAATTTTTTGAAGAAAAAATTGTGTCTTATACTCCGTAAAATACGGTATATATATATATATATATATATATATATATATATATATATATATATATATATATATATATATATGTGTGTGTGTGTGTGTGTGTGTGTGTGTGTGTAACTACTTCAATACGTCTTCCATCTGCTGTTATTAAGTACCCACAAGATAAATTCACTGACTTATTTAAGACCAGTTCCATTTAATTTGATTATGCATTTCGTGAGACATTTTCTGACTTTGTAATTACCATTTCCTCTCTTATTGCGTTATGTTCATTAAATATCTATCGTTTCTTCTAACTGCGTTTTATTTGCAGCAATCAAAACTATAGCATCAACATGACGCAAGTTGTTAACATTATGCCCACCAAATGGTATTCCCTGCATGGCTTGTAAGAAGAGAGTGTATGAATGGGTAGGATCATTTCAAAATTGGAGACAACACAACAATGTTTAACCGCCGGGGACTTCTTTCAAAGTTAGTATTATTGCTGCACGACCACGCCCGCTCTCATACGTGGCGAACATTGTGGATAAACAACGAGCTCTGAACTTTTATGTCTTTAAACATCCAGCATGCAGTCCAGACTCATTTTTGGTTGTACTTACTTGTCTGCTGTTATCAAAGTATAGCATTCAATATTTTCATCGATATGACCCGATTTGATTTTATTTTAAATCTTTCAGCATGTCCTACAGGAAAGCTTGGTAGATATTGTAACTTAACGTGCAGCCCCAATTGTCAGCCATTCCAAGATAGAAACACCTCCGCGTGCGACACCAACGCTGTCTGCCAGACACAGTGTAAGGCTGGCTTCTTTGGACCGCTATGTGATAAACGTATGTATTCTGTTGTTTGACTTGATCGTTGCTAAACTTAACACTTTGTCAGCTCTTTGACTACCTTTCTACGTCCACTGCGAACATTTACATGGTTTATATAAAGGCATCCACATTATCATGTTTATCATCATCAGGTGCCTTGCAGGCTGACATGCACGTGCATGCTTCCTCACATATTGCGGTCTCTAAAAGCTGGTATGAATTCGTGCGCTGACCACCGTCATGTCACAGGGCTGTCTGGAATCTTCTCTCTCTCTCTCTCTCTCTCTCTCTCTCTCTCTCTCTCTCTCTCTCTCTCTCTCTCTCTCTCTCTCTCTCTCTCTCTGTATTCTCTCTTTCCACAAATATGTCCAGCTGAGATGGATATCTCAGACAGTGATGATCATCTTTGATCTTTTAGAAATGTTGATATTGAATTAGATTATCCCTAAAGATTAAGTCTCCAAACTGCTGGACATGATATTTCATGTTAGCGGCATGAAGCTATTTATAGAGTGTCATTTGGACGTCACAGATAAAGTTATAGGATATTAAGTTGAGGTTAGGGTGACCTAGATTTACAGGATCTTGACATCTATGTTGATCAGGAGAGAAATGGCTTAACACGCGCTGTTTAAGATCATCATAATCTGTTCGAGCCCTTAAAGACTGGTTTCAAGGACCACCATTGTTTCCAACGTAGCACTGCTTCCTTTGTGTGATCACCAACGGCGCGAGAGTTCTGACTAATGGCCTGGTATTTCTGATTGTGTGGTTCATGTGAACTTTGGTTACATGTACTGGCAGAAATGTCTTTTTCTTGACCAAGGTGACGTTGTCTGATTCTGATCTGGGTTGGACTTTTCAATTTCTCATTTTCAAGTTGAAAACGTTGTTACTCATTCTGAGCTTCAATCACAAGTTTCTGTGTTTGTGATTATCTGAGAGCTTTCACCTTCTCGAGTTCTAATTGTAATGTTGCTTGCTTAAGTTCAATGTTCGTTTGTTCTGCTTCTTTTATCTCTACCTTTCTTTTGGTTTGTCTCTGCAGGTTGCTTGTCATCTTCGCTTCTTGCCGTTTTTAATACTCTGTTATCGTGGACTTACTGGGTGTGGATTTGTTAAGCCCAAGCCTTAGCTTCAAGACCTTCGAGACCAATTGATTTGGCTCAGTCAATAACTCAACAGACGTCTGCATAATTATATTATCATCTGAGAATTTCGTTACAAGTAATACACACCTTTCTGAACAATCCATTAACATGTAAGAGATCTGTTCAAGGCATAGATAAGGGAAAATAACAGATCACAATCATAATGTGTGATGTAGGCGGCCATGTTTGACCGCCTCACGCGATCACGAGAGGTGTAGATTAGTTGTGTTCTAGTGTAAACTATGCCATGTGGCCAAGTCATCCAGGTATTTACTTCTCTGCCTTCGTTGTGTTCTTTCCCCCCCCAAATCCTGACACTAGTGATCACATTCTCTAATTTATTTTTTTCTCACAACGTACACAACAATCTTGACTATCTACGTCTTGTTTATTTAATAATTTTACAATTTTCTTTTGTTTCTTATCGGACTGTCTTCAGATCTTAGTCAGATATGACTGAGCTACCGTATGACAGTAGATGGAACTACCTGCTTTCTGTTAGCGCCGAATGTTGGGCGGCGCTCACCAAACCCGGCACATCACATAATATTTGGAATGAAGGAGTTTAAATTGGAGGGTACACGCCTTATCCTGGTGCGAGGAAATGCAACCTCAAGAGTAAATTTCATAAAAGGGCAGAGTAGGCCCTAAGCCTTGGTCCGTAGTTGGTCTAGGGTTAAAGCTCCGATAGTCGTAAAGTTAAAGCAATACGTTCCTAATCCGGCAGCTTCTGTAGTTTGTGTTGTTCCAGATGTGTTGGTGTTAGCTTTCCACTAGGAGCCGAAGGAGGGGTCATGATGCATGGGCAACGCACGATTCTACAATTCAGCCCAGACTTTGTGCTGCACAGAGGTATAACTCCATCCTTGGTCTTAGCTACTCTCGGAATCAAAGTGAGAGGCAGTAGTTATGGGTCATATCAATTAATCAATCAGGCGCCGTCTCCACAATGGAGGTTGGCTGCAATGGATCTCCAACTTTATCTGTCTCGTCTTGACATACGATAGTCTGTGAAAATGTGCTTCTAACCGGCAAACTAACTACAAGCCAT
Source organism: Cepaea hortensis (assembly GCA_963921405.1). Classification (NCBI taxonomy): domain Eukaryota; kingdom Metazoa; phylum Mollusca; class Gastropoda; order Stylommatophora; family Helicidae; genus Cepaea; species Cepaea hortensis. The sequence continues at coordinate 83,399,238 of OY992895.1, read as the reverse complement.
GACGGTAACGAATGAGAATGTTCAGACCAATTCTGGCTGTAAATGTTTCTCCACAATGTATGCATTTGAACACATGGTCATTTTTCACTATCACTCACCATCTTACGTCTCACACGCTCAGTTTGTGACTTGTCTGCAATCATTTTCTGATACTAATATTTTCTCTTCGGCGTCGTCAATAAAGATCGATGGTACCCCATGTATACCTTGTGACATAACCAATGTCTTCTTTTAACTAGTGGTTACACCAAATACAGAACAAGCATTGGAGAATGCAGATAGTAGATATTGTAATTCTTCCTCAGAGTGGGTAGTAATTGCAGCATCATCTGCAAACAGCAACTCTCTGATCAGTACGCTCCGTATTTTGGTCTTGGCCTTCAATCTCTGAGCATTGTAGAGACCGCCATCTGAGCGTGAGTGAATGTATATACCACCATCCTGATCACGAAATGCATATTTCAGTAGAAGTGAAAAGTATATTCCAAAGAGGGTGGGAGCTAGTACACAACCTTGCTTAACTCCACTCTTGATTTCAAATTCTTCAGAAGTTGCACCATCAAACTTGATTATACCCTTCATGCCTGTGTGGAACGATTCCACAATGGACAGAAGAGTTGGCGGGCAGCTAATCTTCTTTAATGCTTTGAACAGACCCTCACGACTGATCGAATCAGATGCCAGTGTGATGTCGATGAAGAAATAAACAGTGGTTGGTGCTGTTCACAACATTTTACTTGCATTTGTCGCAATGAGAATATCAGTGGTAGACCGGTTCCGTCGAAAGTCACACTATGATTCGGCGTAGACTTGATCGCCCATGACTTGAAGTTTGCGCAGAATAATTCTGGCAACTACTTGAACAACAGTACACAAAAGTGAGATACCCCTATAGTTGTTACAGTCACTCCAAACCCCTCTTGTTCTTGACAGTGTTATGATGCTTGCATCTTTGAAATCCTGCATGGCTCTATTAGCTGGTGTATCTGTAGAGTGAGTCTGTCTGCCCACTCCTGTTTATCTCTTTTAGAATCCCATCCTTACCTGGAGCCTTGTCAGATGCATGTTCGTTTATAACACACTTATCTTCTGTAATGGTAGGAAGTGAGTCCAGGTGGTCAAGAGTTCGTAGAGCCTCTATGGCGTTGAGGGCATCATTCACTAGTTTGGTCTCGATTGAGTACAGCTCCAAATAGTGCTCTACCCATCTACCCATCTGCTGTTTCTTATCAGTGATGATTTCTCCAGTCAAGGTTTTCAGCGGTGCACTTCTTTTAATAATTGGACCACGGGTAATTTTTTACCCCTTCATACATGCTTCTGATGTTTCCCTTATCACTGCGATTTGAATGAACTCGCATAACTTCATCCAATAGTAATTTGCACACTGCCTAGCAGCCTTTTGCACATCCTTTCTAGCTTGCTTCAGCTCACTGAGACGCGTTGTTCTTTCCTTGTTTCTTAAGGGAGCTTTCTTCTTTTTATTTTTATTTTTCTTATACCAATCAAGGGCTGCAGTGTCTGGCTGTTTGCCGAAACCAGACCTGTCTCTTATGAGTCACAGTACCGTAAACCTCTACTGCTGTTTTATAAAGAGTTTACTTAAGTTTACTACACTTTACACTTGCTGTACAAATTGCTCATGTATCAGTGAAAGTGCTTTCAAGTTGCTGTTGGAACTCAAAGCACTTATCAGGATCGAGGGTGTTACTAACATTAATCCTGGGACTAGATTTGTGTTTAGCTGTTTAGATTCTCTTTGGTCTCCGTTGAACTCTTGCAACAACCAAAGAATGACCATCATCACAGTCAGCACTGTGGTAACTTCGAGTTAATGATCTTTAGTTCAGATGTTGTCTCCGTTTATTATTGAATTCCAGCTGATGCTAATGGCCGGATCTCGGATGTTTCCATGTGACCTTATGCAGCGCTTTTGTTTTAAAGAAGGAGTTTGAAATGCATAGGTCATTTCTGGTGCAATGCTCCAGCAGCCTTTGCCCATTTTCTTTCATGCGACCGATGCATTTTCCAAGGCACACTGGCCATGAACTTGAGTCCTTGCCCAAACGATCATTGAAATCACCGAGCATATAAATGTAGTCGGATCTTTGAATGCCTTGATAACGGAGTCTAACTCCTCATAGAACGAATCCTTCACATCATCAGGGGAATCGAGTGTCGGTGAATATACATTAATAATGGTGGCAAAACCACAAGAGGTTGCCATGCGCAGGGATAATAGTCTTTCATTATCTCCTGCTGGAATTTCAATCATTCCCAGAAGCGAATTCTTCACTGCAAAGCCCACAATATTTTGCCATTTTTATGCCTGCCCTCTACCATTCCAAGAAAAGGTGTAATTGATTTTCTGGAATGACACTTCCTTGGCGAGGCGAGTTCCTGCAGGCCCAGAATATCAATGTTAAAACGATTGAGTTCGGCATCAATCACAACCGTTGTTCTCACGTCTAAATATTCGCCAGGTCAGTGGAAATTCCTGGAAACATGGTTCTTATGTGAAGGTTTCTATTTTTATTAGTGCCTGGTGCATTGGTTTAATAGCCTGCGATTCAGATTTTGTCCTAGCCCCAAGAACCCATTGAAGCAGGCAGGCTGTGGCGGTTCAGCACCCAATTGGCCGAAGCTGCCCAACTTAAGGCGGGCGGTAGTTGATCATTGACACCTGTAGGTGTTTCTCACCGTCAGAGGCAACCGGTGGCACCCCGTGTCTTCGCTAATTGACTAAATGTATAACCCGTAAATGCCACCTCTCGCTTTGATTCCGAGACCGGTTCAGACCAGGGATGAAGTTATAAATCTCCATAGCACAAAGCCTGGTGGTATCTTGCCTATGGACAAGGGGGAGGTGGTCGTGCGCTTGCGGGACCAGGTCGAGAAGGCGGAGGAACAAATTGAACCCATATGTGGAAAGAATGAGATTGCGGGGGATTGGCAGGGGTTCTAGAAGAATATCAAAACTGAGAGGGAAGACCAGGAGAACATTTAATCAGATAGCGGTGGGAACGATTAGTAGTATGACTCTTCGCTGGCTGTTGAACGAGGGGACTGAGCACGTATGGGAATCTCCTGAGTGCAGTGATGTCGGTTCTTGACTCAAAAGATCATTTGTTGCCCATGCAGCATGATCCCTCTCTCGGCCTGCCTAGTTCACTCCAGATGAATGGTAAAACCAATATATCTGGAACAAGACAAGCTGCAGAAGCTTCCTGATCAGTAAAGCAATGCTCTAACTGTCCGCCTGTCGGAGCTTCGATCCTAGACCAGCTGCCAACCAAGGCTTAGGGCCTGGTCTGCCCGGCCATGACATTTTGTCTTTAGGTTGCATTTCCTCGCACCAGGATAAAGCTTGTACCTTCCCACTTGCGCTCTTCCGCCCGAAGCCGTTGCAATGTGGGGTGTCGGGTGTCATAAGCGCCGCCCAACATTTGGCTCTGACAAAAAGCAGGTAGTATCGTCTACTGTCATACGGTAGCTCAATCATATATGACAAAGACCTGACACAAGCATTCAACTACTGTTTACACCAATGTCCTGGAGCTTGTAACATATTCGTGTGTGTTATTTTACGTTTCTATTGATGTCCATGTAAAATTTAAAAAGTCATGTTTAGCACTGATGTAGTGTAACATGGACAGTTTCAGGCTGTAGTGTTGGAACGTTTGGTATGAATTGCAATGAATCGTGCAGTCCGAATTGTGTGCCCTCTGAACAATCAGACGTGTCCTCGTGTGACACTAAGACTGGGGCATGCCTCAGGGGGTGTCAGAGTGGGTTCTCTGGAGACTTGTGCAAAGAGTGTATGTATTATCTGTATTCACCTTTGATATATTGAATATGTTTACTGTCGTTTGACAACCGTACAATAAAGGGACTTAGATAAGATATGCACAGTTTGGGTTTCACCAAAAGCATAATCGTATTCCTCTTTCTTGTATTTCCCAAAGGACCATAGACCATCCAAAGCACCATAGTAGACACGATGAAGGGAAAGAAAATAGTGAAAGTGTTCGCGCCCATTGTGGAAATGTGCAATATGTTCACAAAAATAAAAGGACACATTTCTGCACAATACATACACATAACTCTTTATACATAAGGGAAGAGAATACAATAAATAAGGGAATTGAATAATATATAAAAGAGAGAAGAGAAAGATATATAAATACGAGTAGAGAAGACTAAATAAATTAACGAAAAGGACACTAATATTGTGTCTCGTTTTAACTATAATAATATTGTGACTTGTGTTACATGTTATAACAGAATGTCTTGTTTTGCAATTTTATAATAATGTATCTTGAGTTACGTTTTTTAACGTTATGTCTTGTTTTACATTTCCCTTCTGACGTGTCTCCAACTTGTTATGGTAGAAGGGCTTGCGTGTTCCAGTGACCCCAAGAGCTATGCCGACGCTAGCACAGCTACATGTCGGACAGGTCAAGGGATAGGGTCCAGACCAAGAGAGACAAATACCTGCTGTCCTGCAAGTTGACTGAGGACAGGCTGTCAAAAGTCCGAATCAGGCGCACGATGCCAGTGCATTCTTGGTCCAAACACAAATTCTACGGCTCTAAGCCGAAGGATATGGATTAACGCCTCTAAGTCAATATCCCCCGGATGTGAGGGCCGATACTCACCCATTGCTAAATGGTCCAGACACATGTTCTACCGCTCTCAGCCGAGGGATATGAGGGATTCCCCGGATGAGAGGGTCTGGTCGTTACTCGCTCTATGCTGCATGGAGGTAAGATGCTGAACCGACAGCACATGTAGCCTACGTCGTGAGCGTTCCTAAAAGTGAAAACGCGTCTCAATAGCACGCAATGGTTAAGATGCAAGTCCCTGTAAAAAATTAAAAACAACTCATCGCGTGAGCGTAGGCAAAGGCGAAAAACATCTCATTAACACGAAATGGAACGCGTGGCTAGCGAATCTATCACATGGAAGCCCGGAGCGAAAGCTTACTGAGTGGATGTCGTCTCATTAGCACGAAATGGAACGCTTGGCTAGCGACTCAATTACGTGGAAGTCCGAAGTGGAAAGCTGAAGACTGGATGTCTTCTGCAGACCAAGGTAGAAAAACGTCTGATTAACACGAAATGGAACGATTGGCTAGAGAATTCATTACATGGAAGTCCAAAGCGAGAGCTTGCTGAGTGGATGTCACCTGCAGACTGACCGTTCCTGGTCTGTGGGGAGAGCGGCCTGTGGCGAACGAGATACCCAACACATGGAAGTGAGTAATTAAAGCAGCCATGAGCATGATGTGGCGATTCCTTGGGTGAGCTCAGTACAAGAGCATTATGTGGTGGCTCTGCAATTATGGAAGCCTCTTTGTATGTAGGGTCATGCCACTGCCTCCCCTTGAGGGCTGAACGTGATGAGATGTGGACGGCATCACAACAGAATTTCCCTCGAAACCCCCAGGACGGCTAACCAGGTTGTAAAACATGCCTGCAGAAGACGGATGTACCGGTCTAAATGTTGCAAATAAACTGACACAACGCAAAAACGTCCGAGTGGAATGTCCCTTGTTCTCGAAACAGCTCTGACTATCTAGTCTTCCGAATGTCCTTCGTGCCCGTAACAGCTCTTACTATTTCGTCTTCCGGGCACAGCGACATGAAAATGTCCGAAAAGAAAGCTCGCTTAGCGGATGCCATCTGCAAACTGACCGTTCCTGGTTTGTTCGGGAGCGACCTGTGGTGAACGAAATGCCCAATACACGGAAGTGAGGAATTTAAAGCAGCCATGTGCGGACGTGGTGATTCCTTGGGTGATCCCAGCACCAGTGAGCTATGTATCGGTTCTGCAATTATGGAAGCCTCCTTGGATGGCGGTTAATGCCCATGGACTGCCTCTGCCTTCCCTTGAGGGTTTACCGTGAAGTCTTCGGCTGTTCTAACTTGACCAGCTGGGATGTGGACGGCACCACACAAGTGAGAGTCCCACGGGAATTCAAACCTTGTTAAAAAAACGCACGCTAAATTCGGATGTGTTGGCCTAAGGATTTTGGCCTAAGGGTGCATAAGAAAACACGCCGCAATTACGTCTGAAAAGGCACTCCAAATAACGCAAACGAAGAAGAAGAAGAAGAAGAAGAAGAAGAAGAAGAAGAAGAAGAAGAAGAAGAAGAAGAAGCAGAAGAAGAAGAAGAAGAAGATGAAGGAGGAGGAGGAGGAGGAGGAGTTTTACTTTTAATATAACGTGTCTTGTTTTACGTGTAGTAATAGTCTGTCTTTTATTGTAATACTATTACACCTCTTGTATCGGGGTTGAGGTATCGCCTATCAAAGGAGAAGTAAGGTGCCTCCTTCCCTCCGCTATCCTACGGGACACTCTTGGGCAAAGTGGAGTACCCGTTTAGCCTCCCGATCAGGGTTACGTGAAGCCATGAGTGCAGGTGGTGGATTAGGCTGAACAGAAGCCGACAGATCGTTGTGGGTTATGGTCTCCAGCTTTAAGATGGTAGGCAGAGGATTTTTTTGGGGGGAGACACTGGCTACGGTAATCGACCAGTATGGTCACTGCTAAAAGGGAAAGCATTGGCAAACGACCTTCTTTACAGATGCCAAGAAAATTACATTGATATCATCGAAACTCAGAGAAACGGCGTAAATGGAAGCTCCATATTAGCAGCCTCACCTAGCAGGGATAGCCATATGCAACAGGAGAACTTGGTAACTTGGTAAGCTGGCAAGATCGAAGGAAACAGAACAGGAGGAGGGGGGCAGAGAAGCACATACCTGGATGGCTTAGCCACGGAGTACGGCTGAGACAAGAACACTAAACTGATCCACGATTCTGGTGATCGAGTGAGATGGCAAAACATGACCGCCCACGCTTATCGACATGACACATGTTGTTGAAAATTGTATGATATTTTACATTGTAATATAATTGTGTCTTGCTTTATATTGTAATACTATTCTATTTAATAATAGTTTGTCATGTACATCTGAAAGTATTGTGTGATGTTGTAAGTCTGATAACAGTGTCTGTTGCTGTACATTTGACAATAGTACATCGTGCTGTGCATCTGACAATAGTGTGTGTTGTTGTACATCTGACAGTATTGTGTGTTGTTGTACATCTGACAGTATTGTATTTACTTGTACATCTGAAAGTATTGAGTGTTGATGTACACCTGACAGTATTGTGTGTTGTACATCTGACAGTATTGTGTGTTGTTGTACGTCTGACAGTATTGTGTGTTGTTGTACATCTGACAGTATTGTGTGTTGTTGTACATCTGACAGTATTGTGTGTTGTTGTACATCTGACAGTATTGTGTGTTGTTGTACATCTGACAGTATTGTGTGTTGTTGTATACCTGACAGTATTGTGTGTTGTTGTACACCTGACAGTATTGTGTTGTTGTACACCTGACAGTATTATATGTTGTTGTACATCTGACAGTATTGTGTTGTTGTACATCTAAAAGTATTGTATTTGTTTGTACATCTGACAGAATTGTGTGTTGTTGTACACCTGACAAAATTGTGTGTTGTTGTACATCTGACAGAATTGTGTATTGTTGTACATCTGACAGCACTGTATGTTGTTGTACATCTGACAGTATTGTGTGATGTTGTACATCTGACGGAATTGTGTGTTGTTGTACATCTGACAGTATTGTGTGATGTTGTACATATGACGGAATTGTGTGTTGTTGTACATCTCACAGTATTGTGTGATGTTGTACATATGACGGAATTGTGTGTTGTTGTACATCTGACAGCACTGTATGTTTTTGTACATTTGACAGTGTTGTGTGATGTTGTACTTCTGACGGAATTTTTTGTTGTTGTACATCTGACGGAATTGTGTGTTGTTGTACATCTGACAGAATTGTGTGTTGTTGTACATCTGACAGCACTGCATGTTGTTGTTACATCGGACAGAATTGTGTGTTGTTGTACATCTGACAGCACTGCATGTTGTTGTACATCAACAGTATTGTGTGTTGTTGTACACTAGACAGTAGTGTCTCTTGCTGTACATCTGACAGTATTGTGTGTTGTTGTACATCTGACATTATTGTCTGTTGTTGAACATCTGACAGAATTGGGTCTTGTTGTACAACTGAAAGTATTGTTTGTTTTTGTACACCTGACAATAGTGTGTGTTTTTGTACATCTGACAGTAGTGTGTGTTGTTGTACGCCTAACAGTATTGTGTGTTGTTGTACATCTGAAATTATTGTGTGTGTGTTTGTACGCCTGACAGTATTGTGTGTTGTTGTACATCTGACAGTATTGGGTGCTGCTGTACATCTGCCAGTATTGTGTATTGTTGTACACTAGACAGTAGTGTCTCTTGTTGTACATCAGACAGTATTGTGTTTTGTTGTACATCTGACAGTGTTGTATGTTGTTGTACATCTGACAGTGATGTATGTTGTTGTACATCTGACAGTGTTGTATGTTGTTGTACATCTGACAGTGCTGTATCTTATTTTCCAGATGTTGCTAAGGCTGCTAATGACGATTTTCTCATGGAAATATTGCTTGGTGCGGTCTTAATTCTCGTTCTGGTGTTCTTGTTGATCTTATGTGTGGGCAAAAAAATATCAAAACCGGTGGCAGAAAAGACAGCTTTAAATGCTCAACATGGCGATGCAAATGCAACAAAATAAACAATTATATGATTTATATAGAGACATCAATAATATAATAGGAAACGTTGTTTGGAGAACATTATCATTTACAACCACAAGTAATAGTTGACATAAATGTTATCCACTGTTACAGATGTACCCACAAATAAACATGTTTGAATGCTTTAAGGAGACAGTATGCATGCAACTGCAGAGAAATGTAGGCAGTCAAGAAAATCAAAATATCCCACTTTGTAAGGGTGATCTGAATGTGAGAATAGGATAGGATAACAAAGAATGTGAAGAGACCAACTAGGAACACGTATATGAGGTGATGATCGAAAATCTATAGTTATTAGCTAATTCCTGCCAGCGAATCGGCGCATAATAAGCATAAATGTGATTTCACACCAGACCACAAATGAAAAAGGGATTGACAATTGTCACAAGAAGAAGAATTTTAGATCATCTTTACTCGACGTAAGCATTTTTAGGGGAGCACACGTTGAGGCAGATCACCATCTGCTGATAAATAAAACGATATTGAAGCTCAAGAGACACATAACATGGCATACACATATAAATTAATACGATGTGGTCTCTATTAAGTACCAGGCACTACAACAGTTAACATACGAAGTGAGTATGTGAATAATCATGGATATCGCTTGGAACCCTTAAAAAGATAAAAGAAAGGAGAAGCATGAAAGCAAGATTTAAATAATAGCAAACTCAGAGCTTGAAAACCAGAGCCAAAAACACAATTCGCAAAAGCTAATAAAGAATTTATGAAGTGGATACGGCGGTAAAACGATAATATATAAATGACCTAGCAAGAGAGACAGAAGAACAATATTGAAAGGAAACATCGTTCACTGTTACAGTTCCACAAGGAAGAAGCAGGGAAATATAATCAACAAATACAAAATATTAGGCATTGGAAAGTCCATGCTGTCATTAAAGATCAGTAACGGGCTGAAAAGTGTACGGAACACCTGAACACACCTGTCCCACTAGATACTCCAGATATCTAGCCTGCATATATAGGAAAAGTTCAATAAAGTTATCAACCTTCTGAATGATGGGAAAGCTGCTGCTCCAGATGGCATCCCAACAAAAGCTGTTAAAATTAATGTAAACACATCAATTATTTCATAGATTATTCAGCAGACTCTGGGAAACTTAAGACACACAAACATATTGGAGAGAAGTATGTATGGCTAATCTGGCAATGAATGGGTACCTTCATGAGAATGAACAATTTTAAGGATTAGTGTAACTGTCAGTCCCTGGGAAAATATTAACCATAATCATTTTGGAGAGATTAAGAGTTGACAAACAACTAAGGGATCGCATGCAGCTGTAGAACAAAAAGATCCTGCACCAACCAAATAGTTAAATTGTACGTAATAATAGAGCAAAACATCCAACTGGACCGAGCACTCTGCACAGTGTGTATCTAATGTGATACGGCATTTGGTATCCAGTGATATGACAACTCTTTAGAAATTTATGTGGCATTACGGAAATCCACATGCAATCATTAATTTAAAGACTTGCGAATTAGGTACATGAGAGGCAGAGTCCTCCACGAGTGTAAACTAACAGATGCATTTCAAATAAGTAAGGAGAAAATTAGAGGTGCCTGTTGTGGCATTTAAAATTCTTACTGAATATAGACTTGATTATAAAGAAAGCAACACGCAAGGCAAGGAATGCCATTCAGTAGACTTCTCTGACAAAGAATCCAGTGATCTGGACTTTGCCGACGATATTGTCCTTCTGTTCCACACACGAAATCAGATGCAAGATAAACTAACATTATCGAATAGAGGGTCACAACAATTGTGTTTACAAATTCATAGAGGAAGGACACCGATACTGAAAATAAACCAAGCAAATGACAAGCTGATTGCCAATGGTGAAACCTCATTTTAAGACATAGATTCATCCCCTTATTTAGGTAGCGTTACAGATAAAATGGTAGAACAAATAAAGATATCATAATAAGAGCTATTATAATGGTATATAGGAAAATGGTGGAAGCTGAAAGAAATTAAACTTAGTACCATTAAACATGACAATCAAATCGTCAAATCAGTAATGTTGTATAATTCAGAAACCTGTTGAACGACAAACGCGACTACATAATCTTCAAGTATGAGGTATAATTCTTTTATTACATTATCCCATTTATTAAAACCCAGCAAGTGTCCTGAAATTTAGTGTTGCTATTTTAAAGTTATTCATTTAAGTATTGATTTTGGTATTGGTTTTAATATTGCCAACAGCAGCTTGAAGACTGTCTGTCTGATGTCATCTGTGGCTCGTGACAGTCTATATCGAACATATCTGGCTTGAAACAAGGTGATGCACTATCGCTGCTATTCTTCAATCTGGCTCTAGAAAAATTTGTAAGGAAGATAAAGGAGGAATGTGATATTGGAGGAACATCCAGACTACTTGGTTATTCAGATGATATAGATATTATAGGGGGAAATGAACAAAAGACATTGGAAATATTGACTCACTTACAGGAAAAAGCCCAACAGATGGGGCTGGTTATCAACCAAGATAAGACAGAATATATGGTAATTTCAACAATGGCAACAACAATGAACAGGTTAAGAAAAAGAGTCTGGGAGAACAGGAAGCTTACTGCCAAAACAAAAGTCCTCGTCTACAAGCCTGTGTCCTTAGTACTCTTCTTTATGGCAGTGAAACCTGGACAACTTACTCACACCAAGAGAAACGTTTAAACAGCTTTCATATGCGGTGTCTGCGAAGAATTCTTGGTATTAAGTGGCAAGACAAAATCACAAATACTGATGTATTGGAAAGATCAGGATGTGTGACGGTTTATTCCATGCTCAGTCTTCGTAGACGTAGATGGATAGGACATCTTAGGAGGATGGATGATGGTAGAATACCAAAAGACATCATTTTTGGTGAATTACAAATGGGTAAGAGATCTCATGGTCGGCCTCTACTACGATACAAAGATGTGTGTAAGCGGGACATGATTGATATAAGCATTGATAATGCACATTGGGAGCAAGAGGCCGCTGAACGTGTTGCATGGAGGGCAAACATCAGAAATGGAATAAAGACAAAGGAGAAAATATTTGCAGATAAGTCAAACACCGAGCGTGTGAGACGTAAGATGGTGCATGATGGTGGAAATGACCACGTGTTCACATGCATCCACTGTGAACGAACACTTACAGCACGAATTGGCCTTATCAGTCACACTCGCTACCGCCATGGGTAAAAGTTTTATGCCTTTTTAAAGCACAAACTATCGTCTGTCAAACCGGCAAGGTGTTAATGTAAAAACAAAATAAATAAATAAATAAATAAATAAATAAAAGACTGACACTCCTCGAATACATTCAGTTAGAAATTCAATGTGCAAGTATGTCTCATCTCACTACATAACAACGACACATCATCATTAGACGTTTACAGGCAGTCACAAAGTACAGTAGCCAGAGAATTGAAGTTGGTTAGAAGCACTATTAGTGGCCTGTGGAGTCGATTTCAAGAAACTGGCTCGGTGGCAGAGCGACGGCGCAGTGGAAGTCCCAGAATCACATCTGCTGCCGAAGACCGCTTCATACGGCTGTGTCACCTTAGGAATCGATTTTCATCTGCGTCCTTCACTGTCCAGTCAATGCCAGGAGCTCGTCGAATTTCAGATCAAACGGTCAGGAACCTGGTCTTTGGACTAGAAAACCCTTCAGAGGTCCTGTTCTTACGGATCGGCATCGCCAGAACCGACTGTAGTGGGCGAATCAGCATCATCAATAAAATGTTTGCAATAAAAACTGCAATAATGTTGCGTTTATTTTTTTTCTTTCTTCTTTTATTTATATAATAAAAATAATACACTATTTGTCCGAAATTGTAGAGTATCTGTTTGCTGACATAATGTAAGCAACCCACTGTAGCAGGTGACATGGTTTTGATAGCCGAAATGAAACACAGCTATAAGAATCGATTGATACAATTGCAACAAAAAGACAAAACCGATGTCTTAGTTTCAATAATAAAACAAAACAAAAAATTTAAAAATAAATAACCCGGAAATAATAATACCAATAGCAATGAACAAAATGTCTTCCAACATGCAATAACTAAGTGAGAGAAGCCAGTCTGAAACAAGTCACTCTGTTTGTATATTTAAGTGCTTTAATACAACAATATTGAGGAACAGCTGGTCGAATTGCTAGAACGCCGAGTTATCCTTCAGGAAACTCGGTTTCGAATCCTCGGTAAGGTGTGGATGTTTTTCTGTCGGGGGTAAAAAGAATACTCTAACTTTCAGAGTTCACGATGACCGCATTAGCCAATTTGTTGATGGATGCTGTCCATCACCATAAAGTAATATAGGCAGTAAATGACAGTTTAACAATACACAATGTTAAGTTAGTTGTATACACTTTACAAGGCGCGGTAGTCAATTCCAGCGTGTCGTTGGCTCTTTATGATTTCGTGGCAAGTTTAAGTTCAGTAGATTTCTATTGCTTTCTGAAAAACGGGCATTTATATTTTTGTATGGGAACCACCACAAGACGGTGTGCTTTCACATATCCTGCAGCTGTGTTTCGAATGAGGTATTCAGGGTTATGAATAGCATTCTCAACCCCTTCACCGCAGCGCCAGTGTAGCTTCACAATATTACATATTTTAATGAAAGCTGATAAAAATAAAGAAGCTCTGTGTAGAGTCATCATATGCCCTGCCAGCTGGCCTAGGTGTGCATGTCTCTCAGCAGCTCTCGACCCGTGATGGTCTTGATCAGTTCTGCTGTTGGTATTCCTCTACACCATCTTTCCAGTCCATCTTTAATCATTTCTCTGTCTCAAGCTCCTTCTTTTCTCACTGTTCTTTCCAGTCAGCACAACGCTTTCCAATGCCCCTCTTCTCATCACGTGATCTTATAAAATGTTCTTTCATTAGCGTCTTACAGGCTCTCGCTGTTGCTACTGTGGCAGGCCTCAGAAACCACTTCCACTTCTTCCTTAATAGTCCCTTGGTGTTCCATGATTCACTGTCATACGGCAACTCGTGTACTCTCGTTTGGACGTTCACGGATAGAAAGTTACTGCATAAGATACTTGTCATTGTCTTAAATGCAGCTTCTCTTGACCTACTCTGCTGGAATATAGGAATGTTTTTAAACATGTCTTCATTGAACCATAACTATAAGAAGAGGAAATTACGTGTGCACTTTCCTGTGGCAGAGGAAGGGAAGCACATCAAGGTGTGGCAAGCACCGGGATAAGTGGGCAACTCTGCAGCTGAACACTGACCTAAAATAATCCCATATGGGTGTAGAAGGCTAAAGTAAACCACCGCATTATCTTTCCAATGACTGATGTATTTCAGATCAGAGTTAGAAACCTAAGTTAATGGCGCGAACGTTCGATCGGGACTTCATGAGCCACATGTAACCTCCTCTATGAATGTGTAAACACAATCATTATGACCTTACATCCTATGTTGTTTGTTTATCCTGCATCTGATTTATGGCGCGGGACAGGATGACAATGTCGTCAGCTCTGTCCAGATCATCTAAACGCTTTGTCAGAAAAGTCTACTGAATGTCATACAAGGCTTCTGTAAGTTTACACATATGTAAGACACTGAACCTCATGTATCTAAATAGCATGCCATTGAAATTAATGATATAATTAAACGAAACAACCACATAATCGATATAATGTGGGTTTACGTAATGCCTCGTCAACTTCCAAAGATATTTCTTATCGATGATAGCAAACACCTGTTAATATTAGACACATCCAATAAAAAGTTCTGAGTCATGTTGGATCTCATCTCATCTTATCTTTTTCCTCTTATAACTTGCAGTATCGAGGTGAAGTATAAACAGCGAGAGAGTGCCCCCTTATGGGCTTCATGCTTCGATATTTTCATGGACTCTGCTATTCCCCCCGTCCATAGTTTAAGTGGTCGGCCTCTTCCTCTGCTTCCATATGGTTTGCGCACCATTGCTTGTTGTGGTATACTGTTAGTTGGTAACCTAGTTGCATGGCCGAACCATTTGACTTGCCGCCTAAATGGTTTGGCCATGCAACAAGGATAACAAGTTATCAAGTTGGATGCTTTTCTTTATTATTATCATCACATTGACTATCTGGTTGATGCATGATCTATGTGGTTGAAAGTCTGCAGGTGATCCCTTAGTTGCTTGTCAACTGTTAATCTCTCTAGAAGGATCACGCTGAATATGTTCCCAGGAATTGACAGTAACATTAATCCGCTATAATTGTCACTCTCTTGACGTTTCCTGTCATTGCCATATTCACCATATACGCTTCTCTTCAGTATGTTGATATTTCTTAACTTTTGCAGATTCTGCTAAATAATCTATGCAGTATTTCAGTTTATGTGTTTACATTAACTTTAACAGCTCTTGTTGAGATACCATCAGCGACATCACCTTTCCTATGGTTCTGAAGTTTTATAGCTTTATTGATCTCTTCTTTGTGTTGATTCTCCTGTTGTATCCAGCTCGCAGTATGCAAGATGGATATCTGGAGGGTCTTCTGGTTCTGTTCTGTTCCTGTGTTCGGTAAAGTTTGCAGTCCATCTGTTTGATTTATCTTTAATGTTAGTGTTAACTCACATATTTCTTAAAGTTTGTTCTTTAGTCTAATTAGTTGAGTTTATTTTCCTGCTACCTTCCTTTTAAAATTGTAAAGGTCAATGAGGTTTCCATTTAATATTTATTTTTTTCTGCCTCTTTTGCTAGGTCATTTAATTATTGTATTTTTATCCGCCGGTATCGACCTTTTAAATTCGTTATTAGCTTTTGCGTACTTTGTCCTGGGCGCTGGATTTCGTAGCTCTGGGTTTGCTGTTATTTAAATCTTGATTTCTTGCTTCTGTTTTCCTCTATCTTTTTAATGATTTCCAGCGATATCTATGATGCATATCTACGTTCTCTTTGCCAGTGAATTCTTTACACGACTGGCTCAAACTGTGTTAGACTGCTGCCCGCAGCCTTCTGTGCTCACTTGTAGAGTCTGGTACGTGATAGAGACTATCAATAAACTATTCTCTGGTTACTTAGTTCAGAAGAATCCTACATTATATTGATTTCTGTATTCATGGAATGTCATGTATCTTTTCAGCTTCAATTTCATTTTACTTATCACAAGATTATGATCTGCCTATACTCCTGTAACAATTCTTACGCTCTGTAGAGATGATCTAAAATGCTGACGTCATGCAGAGATTAGTTAGTTAGTTAGTTAGTCGACAGATCATCCTCATTGCACATAGATCCATTCAGTCCATAAGTGCTCGGATCCCCTCCTCAGCAAATCCCGCAACGTGTAGCGGCTAACGACGCCAGTTCTGTGTTGGTTTATAAATCTTCTTTGGCTTCCTGCGTAGTGTTCTTGTTTGGCCACCCCTCTTTTAATTTGCTGCTCTCGCAGTCTGGCCATTGTTGTAGATTCACAGTCATCACTTGGTTCTCGCAAAAGTCTTACTTCTCGTAGAGCATTCAGAATGTCGCCCTGGTCTATGGCGCGTCCGCCCTCCACAGTAGCCTCACCAGCGAGCTTGTCAGCCCGCTCATTTCCGTGTACTCCCTCATGCCCTGGCACGAAGATGAAACTAATCTTTGCCAGTCGAGACCGCTCCAAAGGCAGCAACCATTCTCTTCGGATCGACCCCTCCTCTATCCTCTTGATCATGTTCATTGAGTCGCTAAGGAAACAAGCCCTGGTGAATGTCTGTGTCTCGAGCCATGTTATTGCTTTACTTACTGCCATGACTTCCATGGTCAGGCTACTTGTGGTTTCAGTGAAAGCACCAGAGTCCTCCTTCACAATTCTCCCTCCGGCCCGAGCTGTAAAGGCCCATGAGCTTCTCACATGTCGGACGACCGACCCATCTGTGTAGATGACCGCGTCACCGTCTAGCGAATTCTCGAAAATCAACGCTTGTACTTCAGCCTCAACAGCAGCCGGATTTTCATGTCTGCATTTTCTATCTAGTTGGATGCAAACTGAAAAAGGATGTGCAGAAGTCTGTTGACACTTGCACCCACTCCTCGCCAGGTTCTAAGTCCTCAAGTGAACACACCTGTTGAAGAATGTCTTCGGCTTGACCCATCCACGACCGTCCTCTTTTTAACCTGCTGCCCTTCACCTTCCTAATTTCACTATGCAGTGGATGTTGTGTGTTTGCGTTAATTCTGAGGTAGGCGCGTGCCCTGCAACCTTGTATTCTCTCTTCAATGGTTGGAAAACCAAGAAGGTAGCGCATCGCCCTGCATGCTGTATCTCTTGTACATCCAAGAATAATGCGCATAGCTTCATTCTGTATCCTTTCCATCCTTTCTATCTGCTTATGGCTGAGAGTCAGGATTGCCATTGCATACTCCAAAACGGACATGACCAACCCCTCGTACAGAAGACATAGATGGCGCTGCTCACAGTCTGCTGCCGCCATCACCCGCATCGCTGCCAAACCCCGCTTGGCCTTTGTTATCACCTGGTCTATGTGCACATTATAAGCAAGGCTTCGATCAAACCGTATCCCCAGGTAATTCATTGCCTGCGTTCTTTCCACCGTCTCTGAACACAGCATTACAGTTGGTGTTGGAGTGTTGACAATATGATTATTCAACGAGAACCAAGTCACTGTTGCCTTTGTTGGGTTGACCATTGCCCCAGCTTCATCACACCAAGTATTTATGCGATTGAGTTCGGTTTGTAGTTCCACAGCAACCTCCTCTCTATCCTTCCCCTGACGATACACTAAAACATCATCGGCATATGACAATGTCCTGCCAGGTCCAGTGATCTGCTCACTGGTGATTCTCACTGTGTAGGCGTTGAACAGTACCGGAGATAATGGTGATCCCTGTGGTAGGCCAGGATATATTGTTGTTGGTTCCGAAGTCCAACTGCCACATCTAAAAACTACTTTCCGTTGGAAGAGGGCTGCAGCGATCCAACTAAAGAGGAATGGACTTACGTTTAGTTCGAGAAGCTGAAACATTAAAAAATCCAGTGGTACTCTGTTGTATGCGTCCTCAAGATCAATCGCTGCAGCAACGGTTTCAGTGCCTGAGTGGAAACCTTCATAGACATCCTGGGCAAAGACTGCTGCATTGGTCCAGGTTTCTCTCTTTGGACGGTACCCACCCGGGTGGGGGGGGGGGGGAAACACCTTGCCTCTCTAGTTGGCTTGATATTTTCCTGGCAATTACCTTCTCCAGCAGCTTGCCTATTGTATTCTGCATGGTTATAATTCGATATCCCTGAATTTTTTTGTGGTCTTTGTCAGGCTACGGCAAGGGAATCAGATAGCTGTGTAACCATTCCTCCTTGATGCTAGCACTCCCTATACTGTTGTTGTACATGTCTGCTAGTTTCTCTAGCTCATTGTCGGTACACCTATTTATGTCGTCGTATCTTATGCCATCAGGACCTGGAGCACTGTTTTTTGATCGTCGAAGCACAGCCTTGATTTCTTTCACTGTCACTGTGTCTTCATCCGAAGTATTCTGGGCCTTGCATCTGTCTGAAGTGACCTCCTTGGCCAGATTTCGGCCTCCCATGTCTGTCTGGTTGCTTTGCTCAAGGTAGCGTTCAAAGAGGGCTTTGCCCTTGTCCTCGTCAGTCCTCTGCCAGATGAGGTCAGCACCTTGGAAGTAAGAAATGCTCTTATTCTTGACCACACCACTCATGCTTTTATGTAGTCGCCAGAACAATTTCAGTGACTTGTCTGTGCTTACTCTTTGACACACCACATTGTTCGCTTTTAACAACCTTGACCAGTTTTTTGAAGTAGCTTACTTTTGTGTGCATCTCTCTTTCTAAGTGCAAGCAGGTACTAGGATGACCAGCTCTGTTCTTCTTGGCATTTTGCCATCTCCTTACAGCACTACGCTTATCCACCCAAGCCTTCTCCACCTCAAAACTCCACCACGGTGGCTGCTCCCAGCTTTTTTTCCTGCCCTGAAACGTTCTGCGCTTGTCACGTCTTATTTTACTCACCACATCTTGCCCTGTACTGACATACTGGAAAGTCTTTACCTTTAGCTTGTGCTGCCTGGTTCTGCCTTTCTCCACCAATATGCAGCAAGGGTGGTGGTCGCTGCCATGGTGTCCTAGGACACCCCATCTACACACTGTAGTGAGTGAAGGTGAAACTAGCGCCAGATCAATAGCACTGTCCTCATCGCCCGGGCGGCTTGCTGTCCATGTGACACAGCCACTGTTGATACAAACCAGGTCGATGGTTTCCAGTGCAGTCTCGAGCTCCTCCCCTTGTGTATTGGAGGAAGTGTTTCCCCATGATCTGCCTTTAGCGTTGAAGTCACCACAGAAAATAAAATTTCTCTCGTGGCCTAATATGCCACTTAAGCACTGCCACTTCTGGGCGTCCACACTGGCATTGCGGGCATAAACATTAACCACCACGAATGGTATACTGGAATGAACTCTCAACGCCTGTATGTGTATATCGTCACTGTCCCAACTGGACATGTCTAGCTCTGACGCCACCATGCTGTCGTGAACGAGAATCGCCATTCCCAGATGTCGTCTGTTGTAGAAACATTTGAAGCCGGCAATTTGGAGTAGCTGATCGCCCAGTCTCGTCTCCTGGAGTGCTACAATGTCGTTCCTGTAAACTAGGGTTTCTAAAATAGAGCCCCGTTGTTTTACACTGGCACAGTTCCAATATAGAATACGGATATTCCTGAGTCCTAGTCCGTGACACTTGAGTCTAAAACGCCTCAAACCTCCACGCTTACCTTGCTTCTTCTTCCCTGCGCGGCTACCACGCCGCTTCGGTATTTTGACTGCTGACCGCACGAAGAAAACACGTTGTTCCGCCATGTTGAAAAAAACGTAAACACAGACTGATAACACCACACACGCTGCTGAAAATTAACTTAAGGATGGCTTCGCTCGATGCACGAACTCCGTAGCACCCGCGCAGATCTTGAGTAGAAACTCCTGGTTTTACATCCTGGCACACCAATTACACGCAAGAGATGAATAAATCCATCCCCTACGCGAAAAAGTTAACGAACACAAAACAACACGACCGTCCGTCGCCATCTTGAAACCGGATATCCCCCGGATATGCAGAGATGATGTAACATTCTTATGGATACATAAATGTTCAACCCGATGTTCTGGTTTGTGGAAAGATAAAGACCAAGTTACATTTACATGGAAACACACTTCTTCCTGTGATGCACCAATTCGCTGGCAGACATTAGTCAGAACTGAAGATGTTAGTTCATCACCCCAGGCCGTGTTTCCAGTGGATCTCTTTACAGCCCTTGTTATCCCATCTTTTTATAACACTCAGTTCGCCTATAACAAGTTGGAAAACGTTGATTTCCTTGACTGTCTACATTTCTCTATAGTTTCATGTAAATGTGTCATTAAAGCATTCAATCATTTTTATATTTGTAAAACTGGCTCACATTCATGTTGGCTCTTTCTTGTGGTTGTAAATGTTCCTGTTTTTATTCTCCAAAACAATCTTTCCCATTTTGTTCATGCTTTCTCTGCCTATGTGCCTACTCTGTGGCTAGGGTTGCTGACGCAGTCTGTGATCCTGCACCCACGACCGAAACACAACTGCGCGCGATTTAGCAGTAGACCGCTTAGCGTTGTTTTTAATGGTATGGGTGCCGGTCGTGCAGAAAGCAATATAACACTACTGAACATAAAGTTGTCAAGACTTCACAATAAAAAATGCTGGTGTTGACTGCAACGTCCTGTAATAGATATGTAACTAACTTTTTGTTTCCTGCCTATATGGCATGCTTGTTTTTCTGGTTGTATTTGCCCGTTCATGCTGAGCATTGACAGCTTCACCTTCTGTTGGCTGCTTGTATTGTCTCCACATACATACCAGCACGGGAAATACAGCGAGAATCACGCACAGACTAAGAATGAGTGCTATGTGCTCGTTTGCAAATGGCGAAGGAGTCTCAGCAATACCTGAAACACAAGAAATAACACTATCAGATGTACAACAAAATACCAGACTGTCAGGTGTACAAAAGCACACAAGACTGTCAGGTGTACAACAAGATACAGCTATGTTAGATTACAACAACACACAATACTGCCAGATGTACAACAACACACAACACTGTCAGATTTACAACACATAATACTGCCAGATGTACAACACCACACAATAATGTCATATGTACAACACACAATACTGTCAGATGTACAACAACACACAATACTGCCAGATGTACAACAATAAACAATACTGGCATATGTACAACAACACACAATACTGCCAGATATACAACAACACATAATACTGTCAGCTGTACAACAAAACATATTACTGTCAGATGTTCACCAACACACAATACTGTCATATATAAAGCAAGATACAATACTGACAGATGTTCAACAACACACAATACTGTCAGATGTACAATAACACAATACTGTCAGATGTACAACAAAACACAATACTGTCAGAAGTACAACAACACACAATACTGCCAGATGTACACAAACAATACTGTCAGATGATCTACAACACACAATACTGCCAGATGTACAACAACACACAACACTGTCAGATGTACAACAACACACAATACTGATAGATGTACACCAACACACAATACTGTCAGATGTACTACAGCAAACAATGCTGGCAGATGTACAATAAGACACAATACTGTCAGATGTTCAACACACAATACTGTCAGATGTACAACACACAATACTGCCAGATGTACAACAACACACAATATTGTCAGATGTACAACAACACACAATACTGTCAGATGTACAACACACAATACTGCCAGATGTACAACACCACACAATACTATCAGATGTACAACACACAATACTGCCAGATGTACAACAACACACAATACTGCCAGATGTACAACAATACACAATACTGTCAGATGTACAACAAAACATGATACTGACAGATGTACCACAGAACACAATACTGTCAGATGTACAACAACACACAATACTGTCAGATGTAAAACAACACACAATGCTGTTAGATGTACAACAACACACAATTCTGTCAGATGTACAACAACACACAATACTATCAGATGTACAACAACACATAATACTGTCAGATGTACAACACACAATACTGTCAGATGTACAACACACAATATTGTCAGATGTACAACACACAATACTGTCAGATGTACAATAACACACAATACTGTCAGATGTACAACACTCAATACTGCGAGAAGTACAACTACACATTATACTGTCAGATGTACAACACACAATTATGTCAGATGTACAATACACAATACTGCCAGATGTACAACAACACACATTACTGCCAGATGTACAACACACAATACTGCCAGATGTACAACAACACATAATACTGTCAGGTGTAGAACAACAGATAATACTGTCAGGTGTACAACAAAACACAATACTGTCATATGTACAACAATACACAATTCTGTCAGATGTACAACAAAACATAATACTGTCAGATATACAACAACACACAATACTCTCAAATGTATAACAACACACAATACTGTCAGATGTACAACAACACACAATGTTGTCAGATGTACAACAACACACAATTCTGTCAGATGTACAATAACACACATTACTATCAGATGTACAACAACACATAATACTGTCAGATGTACAACAACACTCAATTCTGTCAGATGTACAAGAACACATAATACTGTTAGATGTACAACACTCAATACGATGTACAACACACAATACAGTCAGATTACAACACACAATACTGCCAGATGTACAACAACACACAATACTGTCAGATGTACAACACAATATACTGCCAGGTGTACAACAACACACAATACTGTCAGAAGTACAACAACACATAATACTGTCAGATGTACAACAACACACAATACTGTCAGATGTACAACACACAATACTTTCAGATGTACAACACTCAATACTGCGAGATGTACAACTACACACAATACTGTCAGATGTACAACACACAATTCTGTCAGATGTACAACACACATTATTGCCAGATGTAAAACAACACACACTACTGCCAGATGTACAACACACAATACTGTCAAATGTACAACAACACACAATACTGTCATATGTACAACAACACACAATACTGTCAGATGTACAACAACACATAATACTGTCAGATGTACAACAACTCAGAATTCCGTCAGATGTATAACAACACATAATACTGTCAGATGTACAACAACACATAATACTGTCAGATGTACAACAACACACACTATTGTCAGATGTACAACAACGCATAATACGCTCAGATGTACAACAACACATAATACTGTCAGATGTACAACAACACATATTACTGTCAGATGTACAACACCACACAATTCTGTCAGATGTACAACACCACACAATTCTGTCAGATGTACAAAAACACATAATACTGTCAGATGTACAACAACACATAATACTCTCAGATGTACAACAACACATAATACTGTCAGATGTACAACAATACATAATACTGTCAGATGTACAACAACACACTCTACTGTCAGATGTACACCAACACACAATTCTGTCAGATGTACAACAACACATAATAATGTCAGATTTAAAAGAACACACAATTCTGTCAGATGTACAACAACACATACTACTGTCAGATGTACAACACCACATAATACTGTCAGATGTACAACAACACATACTACTGTCAGATGTACAACACCACATAATACTGTCAGATGTACAACAACACATAATACTGTCAGATGTACAACAACAGGCAATTCTGTCAGATGTATAACAACACATAATACTGTCAGATGTACAACAGCACACAATTCTGTCAGATGTACAACAACACATAATACTGTCAGATGTACAACAACACATAATACTGTCAGATGTACAACAACACATAATACTGTCAGATGTACAACAACACACAATACTGTATGATGTACAACAACACACACTTTCAGATATAAATCAAGATACAACACTGTCAGATGTACAACAAGATACAACATAGTTAGATGTACAACAAGAGAGACAATTTTAAATGTAATGCCTGACAAAATGTTTTTAAAATGTCACAATATTATTACAAAGTGAAATAGAATACACAATTACATTTTAAAACCGGACAAAATAGTTACAACGTTAAATAGGACGCATAGTTATTGCATTGTAAACCAGACAAAAAATTGCAATGCGAAAAAGAACAATAAGTATTACATTGTAAACCCAAACAAAATATTTACCACGTGGAATAGGACACAGAATTACTACATTCTAAATCTAGGGAAAATAAATACAACGTGAAATAGGACACACAATTATTACATTGTAAAACTAGGCAAAATAAATACAACGTGAAATAGGACACACAATTATTACATTGTAAAACTAAACAAAATAATTACCACGTGAAATAGGAAACAAAATAAGACAAAATATTGCAATGTAAAGCATGACACAATATTATTACAATGGAAATGTCGTGACGCTATTATTTAAACCAAAAAAAAAATTAAAAACCGATAGTTTTAGTTAGTTTAGTTGATGGATCAACATCACGGCACACGGGTTCTACCCCTAACTCACGCCTGAGTCCGGATAAACTCAGCTCAGTGCACGAACTCTGTAGCACCGGCGAAGTTTCTGATATACTTTGGGTAGATTTTTGACTCGACATTTTTCCCGGGCAGCGCCATTAGGCTAATCATTTCCATTTCCAACTGCCAAGTGATTGTTTACGTGCGCAACAATACACACGGGCGTCCGATCTCACTACCCAGGGACCAGGGGAAATTTTGTTACTAGACGTCCACGTGAAAACATCCCGACCACACCGGGGCTTGAACCAGTGATCTCCAGCACTCGAGGCGGACACCATACCTCGAGACCACTCAGCCCCTTCCCCCCCCCAATCCCCTCCCCCCCCCCCAAAAAAAAAAAACACACACACACACACCAAGAAAAGGAAGCCAGTCTTATTCATAGAGGGACAGATATAAATGATGTGCTGTGAAATAAATGTAATACAAGCCAACAATATTATTAAACAAAATGTAAAAAATAAAAAAGTCAATATTATCAGGTTTAAAGCAAGACACAATATGTGTAAACTGTGGATAAAAACGTAAACAATACTAAATTGATTGATTGATTGAAGAGTTCCAACATTAATAGTTCCATTAGCAATCTGATTATATGTCCGTCTCGCCTTTCCTCTGAGCGTCGAGCGTCGGCCGAATCCCCTCGTCTCACCTCGCTGCCTCATTCTTACCAGACCATGGTAATCAATTTGCTCCTCCGAGGTGTACACGTGCTCCCACAAGGCCGCAACCACGTCTGCCTTGTCATGCATCAATACTTCACCAAGTTTTGCCGAGCCAGCCAATCTGTCCGCCTGTTCATTCCCCAGCACACCGGCATGCCCCGGAGAAAAGATCTAGGCGATGTTTGCTACACGTGACCTCCGAAGCGAAATATACCATAGGACAACAATTATAGGACAGCGGAAACGCGATTTTACAAGACTTCTTTCAGACAGCGTTTTTTCCTGCAGCCACTCTTTTATTACCCAAATGTATTGTATTTCTTGAGTTAAACATGAGTAAAACATGACTATACCTCACAGCACATCTTTTAGATCTGTCCCTCCATGAATAAGATTGGCTCTGTGTGTGTACGAATCCCCATTTGTATCATTTCCACGTGTCTCTTTATCATTGTTCGGGTGTCCTGCCCTTGTCACTGTCACGCGAAGACTATTTACATAACCTCGAATCCATCTTAGATATAATTACAAAATAAATTCAAAACAAAAGACTTATTCTGAAAGTCAGAGAAAAACACATAAGTACTAGTTCTATGTGGGTTTGTAGAAGGCAAGGGTACAGTAAATGATGTGTATATGCTGAGAAAAGTAATTGAACGTTCTATAGAAGTAAAAAAAGATCTATATCTTTGCTTTATTTACTAGACAAAGGCTTCCGATAAAGTGAGACTTGCTGGCATGATAAGGATGATTGAAGATCTCCAAACTGATGGATAAGACCTTAGACTTGTAAACAACATATATTGGAAACAACAGGCTTTCATCAGAATCGATAATGATGTAGGTCAATATCAGCATATTTAAAGCGGTGTGAGACAGGGATGTGTAATGCCTCCAGATAATTTTTCCCTGTACAGTGAAAATATTTTCAGAAATATAGAAAATATGGAATGAATAAACATTGGGGGACGACACATCTATAACATTAGATATGCAGATAATACAGTCTTGATTGCAGACAATGAACAGGACCTGCAACATTCAGTAGATGCGGTTGCTGCACACAGTGAACAACTAGGGTTAGAATTGAATAGTAAGAAGACACAGATTATGGTCATCACTGGGAAGAAGGAAATACCACAATGTAATGTACGAGTAGATGGGCATATTCATACGCAAGTGAATTGGTACAGTTATCTCGTAACAGTCATAACATCTGATGAGAGATGCCTTGAAGGGGTTAGAACAAGAATTGCCATTGCGAAGGTAGCCTTTTGCAAAATGAAAAAGCATACTGACCAATAAAACCAATGAACAAGTCCTTTAAGAAACAAATGAAGATCGTAAACTGATTAGAGTCATTAGATGTAGACAGTCACAATTTGTTGGGTATGTTATGAGAAGAAATGACTTGGAGAACTTAGTGACAAGTGGTAAGATCGACGGGAAGAGACCAAGGGGAAGATCGAGAAGTAAATACTTGGATCGCTTGGCCAGGTTGCATGGTCGAGACAGAAACACGGAGCTGATCCACGACTCTGGTGATCGAATGAGATAGCAAAACATGGCCGCCCACATTTATCGTCATGACACATGATGGATGGATGGACTAGTTAGCTGGTTTTTGGCCCTACAGCTGGATGTTCAGCTCTGAGAGGTATTTGGTAATGTCCACATTGAACGCTAGATCACACAGCCATTTTCCATCATTAATTCCCTGACAGCACATATGTCTGTCCCGTTATGTGCACACATGTATGTCACCGTCCTAGATACCTAGGGGAATGAAACCTGGGTTCATACAGGCAACAAACTCCGTTCTGATACTATCTGATATCATTTATTTACAGTAAGCTGGCGAAGAATGGTTTTCGCAGCCAGCTACGTTCGAGTTGCATATCACAGGAGTTTATAACAAAGCAATCATAAAGCAATCATACATGATCATTACAACAAACTCTATCATCTATCTATCTAGTGAGTAACACTCCTAAATACACTTGTGTTCAATCTAACACGTCCCCCTTAATTTAAGCCCTGTTGCTTGTTCGATGTCCAGTCGGCGTCTGCCCTCTAACGTGTCTCGATCGGACACGGGCTGTAACTCTACTCGAGCTTCTCGTGGAACAGGTCCTGGCACGCGGTCAGCGTGTCCACGGAGCTGTAGGCGAACTGACCTATGCTTCTCGAAGGCTCTAGATTGTTCGAGCATTCGAGTGTGTCTCCCTTGTATTGGGGTTATGCCCCTTATCTAATTCCCTTCTATCTTTATGTTTCTACCGACTCCATGTGAGACTCTGACAATGTATCTTGTCTGTTACGTTATGTACACATATGTGTCTTGCCTGTCATGTTATGTACACATGTGTGTCTTGTCTATCCCGTTTTATACACACATGAGTGTCGTGTCTGACACGTTATCTACACATATGTGTCTTGACTGCCCGTTATAAACACATGTGTCTTGTCGTCCTTGCCGTGTACACATATGTCTCTTGTCTGTCCCGTTATGTACATACATGTGTCTTGTCTATCCCGTAATGGACGTTCCCTGCTTGTAACTGGAAGCTTACTTTATTATAATAAAATAATCATCAAAACTACATCAAAACGTGACGACAGGAGGAGAAGAACAAAACGATGGAAAACAAAAATGAAAGCAATGAAGAGAAAATGAAAATTGGAAAAAATAGTTATCCTTACCTCAAAATTCCAAGGTGTGTATAAGGTTATACACAGCTTGGAATTTCGAGGTAAGTATGAACATTTTTTCAAATTTTCATTTTCTCTTCATTGCTTTCATTCTTTTCATCTTTTTGTTCTTCTCCTCCTGTCGTCACGTTTTGATGTAGTCACAGGAGATCTCCTTGACTAGATGTTGTGCTTTGTGAATGTGTTTCTTTGCTAATGAAGGCTAATCGCCGCAACGTCCTGTATGTGTCGTAATTCTGTTATGTAAAGCTGCACTACTTTGTGTCATTTTACATTGTTTAGTAGATTTAATGAATTGCAAGTCTCGCGTGCGGTTGTCATGACAGTGCCAGACAAAATGATTTTGCAGGCCTTAAATGATCACGAGCCGGAAGTTATCTGCAATGTTACCCAATAATTAGCACTCCCATATGGTCTAAAATCTAACAGTGAAGTGTTACAAATAATCTAAATTGTGAAATCCTTTCTGTACTTATAAATTGCCTGTTTATTTATTGTACATAAATGTGTCCTCTTCTTTATGTGCATAATATGCACATTTCTACAAGCGGCGACAATCAATACACACACTTTCAGTGTTTTCTTTTTCCCTCCACAAAACGTGTCTACTATTTCACTTGGAAGGCCTGTGACCCATTCGGAAACACAAGACAAGGGAAGAAAACGATGCTTTCTGTGAATACAAAACTGTGCATATCTATGTTCACAGAATTAGATTCAGTCGCTCTGTGGCGCAGTTGTGAAAGTAAAGTCAACGGATTCAGTAGTTCAAAAGTGATGATACATACCGTCTCGACACAAGTCTCCAGTGAACCCACTCTGGCACCCCTTGAGGCATGCCCCAGTCTTATTGTCACACGGGGACACACCTTTCTGTTTGTAAGGCACACAGTGTGGGCTGCACGATTGGTTACAATGTGATCCAAAGGTTCCAATAATACAGCCTGAAATTGTTGAAGTCACACTACCTCAGTGCAGAAAAACACTTATACATTTTACGTAGACATCAATAGACACGTAAAATTACATATACGGTTATGTTACAAGAACAAGGACATTGGTGTAAGCAGAAGCTGGATGTTACGGAAACCTGAATTAAAGGAAACCTGTATTAAAAGAAACACGAAGTCACGGAAATATGACTTAACATAATAGATACCATTTACCTTGGCAGTTCAATTATATCATCAACAAGTGCCATGCCGACTGGCGTAGGCGTTCATGACTCTCCACAGATCTCGGTCTTTGGTTTTCTGGATCATCTCTGCGGTTGATATTTCTCCATGCCACCGTCGCAATCCACCCAGCATCATTTCTCGTGGTCTGCCTCTGCCTTTCTTCCCCTCGATCTTTCCAGTTGTCACGATGTTCTCCGGCGCCTCTCTTCTCATCACATGACCAAAAGAAGCTGTTTGTCTCTTGCTTATTCTTGTATACTGTATAATGTTCTAGTTTCGTTAGCCTCTTTAAGGCATTCGTTGTTAATTACTTTTGCAATCCAAGGAATTCGCAACATTTTTCAATTATATAGCTGGCCATATTGGCTGCCAAATATGCACGATGATAAGAATGTGGATTGTGCTCTTCCCTCATCGATATCTCGAACTGTTCCCTTACCTTATCTATATCGTGAACTGTTCCCTTATCTTATCTATATCGTGAACTGTTCCCTTCCCTTATCTATATCTTGAACTGTTCCCTTACCTTATCTATATCGTGAACTGTTCCCTTACCTTATCTATATCGTGAACTGTTCCCTTCCCTTATCTATATCGTAAACTGTTCCCTTACCTTATCTATATCGTGAACTGTTCCCTTACCTTATCTATATCGTGAACTGTTCCCTTACCTTATCTATATCGTGAACTGTTCACTTCCCTTATCTATATCGTGAACTGTTCCCTTACCTTATCTATATCGTGAACCGTTCCCTTACCTTATCTATATCGTGAACTGTTCCCTTACCTTATCTATATCGTGAACTGTTCCCTTACCTTATATATATATATCATGAACCGTTCCCTTACCTTATCTATATCGTGAACTGTTCCCTTACCTTATCTATATCGTGAACTGTTCCCTTACATAATCTATATCGTGAACTGATCTCTTCCCTTATCTATATCGTGAACTGATCTCTTCCCTTATCTATATCGTGAAATGTTCCCTTACTTTATCTATATCGTGAACTGTTCCCTTACCTTATCTATATCGTGAACCGTTCCCTTACCTTATCTATATCGTGAACTGTTCCCTTACCTTATCTATATCGTGAACTGTTCCCTTACCTTATCTATATCGTGAACTGATCTCTTCCCTTATCTATATCGTGGACTGATCTCTTCCCTTATCTATATCGTGAAATGTTCCCTTACCTTATCTATATCGTGAACTGTTCCCTTACCTTATCTATATCGTGAACTGATATCTTCCCTTATCTATATCGTGAACTGTTCCCTTACCTTATCTATATTGTGAACTGATCTCGTCTCTTAACTATATCGTGAAATGTTTCCTTACCTTTTTCATATCGCGAACTGTTCCTTTACCTTATCTATTTCGTGAACTGATCTCTTCCCTTATCTATACCGTGAACTGTTCCCTTACCTTATCTATATTGTGAACTGGTCCATTACCTTAACTATATCGTGAAATGTTCCCTTACCTGATCTATATCGTGAATTGTTCCGTGACCTTATTTATATCGTGAACTGTTATCTTCCCCTATTCATATCGTGAACTGTTCCATTACCTTGTCTATATCACGAACTTGTCCCATACCTTATCTATATCGTGAACTGATCTCTTCGTGTATCTATATCGTGAACATGTCTCTATAATTGGCCATATCGTTAAATCTTCCCTTACCTTATCTATATTGTGAACTGATCTCTTTCCTGATCTATATCGTGAACTGTTCCATTATCTATATTGTGAACTATTGCCTTACCTTATCTATATCGTGAACTGTTCCTTACCCTATCTATATCGTGAACTGTTCCATTATCTATATTGTGAACTATTGCCTTACCTTATCTATATCGTGAACTGTTCCTTACCCTATCTATATCGTGAACTGATCCATTATCTGATCTATATCGTGAACTGTTCCCTTACCTTATCTATATCGTGGTGGAATTTCTAGGTGGAGAAGGCCTGGGTGAATAAGAGCAGTGCTGTAAGGAAATGGCAAAAGGCCAAGAAGTTGCCCATCCCAGTCCATGCATGCACTGAGAAAGAGAAGTCATTGAAATTGTTCTGGCGACTACATAAAAGCATGAGTGGGGTAGCCAAGAATAAGAGAATTTCTGACTTTCAAGGTGCTGACCTCATCTGGCAGAGGATTGACGAGAACTATGGAAAAGCCCTCTTCGAACGCTATCTAGAGCAGAGCAACCAGACAGACACGAGAGGTCGAAGTCTTGCCAAGGATGTCACCTCAGACAGATGCAAGACCCAGGACATTTCAGATGAAGACACAGTGACAGTGAAAGAAATCAAGGCTGTGCTTCGACGATAAAAAAAACAGCGCTCCAGGGCAAGATGGCATAAGATACGATGACATCAATAGGTGTACCGACAACGAGCTAGAGAAACTAGCAGACATTTACAATAATAGTATAGGGAGCGCTAACAAAAAGGACGAATGGTTACACAGCTATCTGATTCCCTTGCCGAAGTCTGGCAAAGACTACACAAATATTCAGGGATATCGAGTAATAACCATGCATAATACAATAGGCAAGCTGCTGGAGAAGTTAATTGCCAGGAAGATATCAAGCCAGCTAGAGAGGCAAGGTGTTTTCCCACCTACCCTGGGAGGGCACCGTCCAAAAAGCGAAACCTGGACGAGTGCAGCAGTTTTTGCCCATGACGTCTATGAAATTTTCCACTCAGGGATTGAAGCCTTTGCTGCAGCGATTAATCTTGAATATGCGTACAACAGAGTATCATTGGATTTCATAATGCTTCAGCTTCTTGAACTCAAGATAAGTCCGTTCCTCCTTAAATTGGATCGCCGCAACCCACTTCCGAAGGAAAGTATTTTTTTTTTCAGATGTGGCAGTTCGACTTCGGAACCAACAACAATATATCCTGGACTACCACAGGGATCACCATTATCTCCGGTGCTGTTCAACACCTACACTGTGAGAATCACTAGCGAACAGATCACTGGACGGGGGAGGACACTGTCATATGCCGACGATGTTTTAGTATATCGTCAGGGTAAGGATAGAGATCAGGTTGCTGTGGAACTACAAACCGAACTCAATCGCATAAGTCCCTGGTGTGTTGAAGCTGGGGCAATGGTCAACCCAACAAAGGCAACAGTGACATGGTGGAACGAACGCAGGTAATGAATTACCTGGGGACACGTTTTGATCGAATCCTTGCTTATAATGAGCAAATAGACTAGGTGATAACAAAGGCCAAGCAGGGTGATGGCGGCAGCAAATTGTGTGAAGCGACATCTATGTCTTCTATACGAGGGACTGGTCATGTCTGTTTTTGAGTATGCGATGGCGATCCTGACTCTCAGCCGTAAGCAGATAGAAAGGATGGAAATGATACATCACGAAGCTATGCGCCTTATTCTTGGATGTACAAGAGATACAGCATGCAGGGCGATGCGCTAGCTTCTTGATTTTCCAACCATTGAAGACAGAATACAAATTTGCAGAGCACGTGCCTTCCTCAGAGATAACGCAAACACACAACATCCACTGCATAGTGAAATTAGGAAGGTGAAGGACAGCAGGTTAACAAGAGGACGGTCGTGGATGGGTCAAGCCGAAGACATTCTTCAACAGGTGTGTTCACTTGAGGACTTAGAACCTGGCGAGGAGTGGGTACAAGTGCCAACAGATTTCTGCACATCCTTTTCAGTTTGCTCCAACTAGACAGAAAATGCAGACAAGAAATTCCGGCTGCTGTGGAGGCGGAAGTACAAGCGTTGATTTTCGAGAATTCGTTAGACGGTGATGCTGTCATCTACGCAGATGGGTCGGTCGTCCGACATGTGAGAAGCTCATTGGCCTTTACGGCTCCGGCCGGAGGGAGAATTGTGAAGGATGTGCTTTTGTTGAGACCACAAGCAGCCTGACTATGGAAGTCATGGCAGTAAGTAAAGCAATAACATGGCTCGAGACACAGACATTTACTAGGGCATGTTTCCTTAGTAACTCAATGAGCATCCTCCAGAGGATACAGATGGGGTGGATCCGAAGAGAGTGGCTGCTGTCTCTGGAGCATTCTAGACTGGCAAAGATTAGTTTCATCTTCGTTCTAGGGCATGCGTATTGTCGTTTGTGTAAAGAATAAATGTCGTATTAGTTACTTGTTCTTCTTTACCACTTTAATGCCGTCCCTGGAGTGAAGTGAATCAACACCCACATTATTTTTTTTTATCCAATATCTCTATCCTGGAGATATCCAGCAGACTCCGTCCACACACTCCTACAATCTAAAGACACCTTCCACTCACTCTTACTCACCCCTGGATTATGCCCCCTCTCATTCTTCCCCAACATAACATACTTGACAACTCTAGCCTCAACAAATAAAAACAAGAAACTTTATTAAAGCAAAGAGTATATGAAGGAGAAGTGTGTGTGTGTATATAAGGTGTAGAATGTGTGTCGAATATTTTAATGGTAGACCAGTGATTTAGAAGCAAAGTCTGTAACATCATATTGCTTAGCACACAACAGCACCATTTATTCCGGACAGCGAACCTCACCCAGAAGATGACGACTTTCTCCAATCACACGAACAAACAGGATGCTGGTAATCCGATAGACACTGGTTTTCTTGAAGTTACTCTGTTTCATAATGTTTTTTTGAACTGATAATCTTCCAATTAACTGAAATGTCATTTGGGGAAAATCTACTGTTCATAAGTCTCTGATTATAACATTTTCCCCTCTTTTAGAACACAACCTATTAATGTTTGTTAGGTAGATGTGTGTGTGTATATATATATATATATATATATATATATATATATATATATATATATATATATATATATATATATCCTTGGTATGTGAATTATTAATCTTCGGTGATGAAGCTTATCAATCATTAACAACAACACTTATGTCATTAATCCTGCTCAGCAGAAGCCAGGTTTCGGCGGAACAACTAGGTTCTGAGCCCCGTGTAAAACCCTCTCAGCAACCTCTGTCTTCTTTCCATGAGCCATCATTGTATAAAACTTTGAACTGCTTCTTCGTAATAAATCATCTCACACTTACGTGGAACACTCAAGGGGAACTGTAAATGGAACCTGTAGAGTAGATAACATCATGCTGAGGGCAACTCAGTCCTGACCGGAATTAGGTAAGTGTAGGCCAATAACAGCACTCAGATCTATAACAGAGATCCGATCTCTGTCATACGGCCAAATAACTCAATCATATGATCTGAGACATGGCAACACCAGGAAAGAATAAAGGAACGGGTAGAAACCCAGCAGATGCCCTACTGGAAGATCCTACCATTACACATACCTCTTCTCCCTCTCAACCATCCTTAATCTCTCTAATTATTATTCCACTATATTGTCCTAAACTCCCCGAGTAAAATGATATATCACACAAGCTAGTTGAAGCCACACAATAGGATACCAGTGCCGACGCTCCTATGATGCTTTCTAGCACCGCACTTATAGAACATTCTATCACTAATCATAATACATTATATCACTGCACGGTACTGCACTCTATTCCTAATCATACTCTTAAGTTAGATATAATTAATTGCCTACCATATGCCTATTCCAGTTGCTAATCGAAACTAGGCGATCACAGACTGGATCTATGTCCGCCGATAACTATCAACAATTTGACACCCCTAGTTTCTCTCATGTAACACGACTCGGAATAATGCCCCAATCCTAACACTTCAGAATGTTTTTCTCGAATCCCTCCACTGTTTACCGCTACTGGGTTTTATCCGGGTGCTTGAGTGACGTCACCAAAAAGTCCAGACGTCAATCAGTCCAGAATCTGGCTTTGTCCTCCTGTTTCCCGACTAACCGGAGTCAATTAGCTGTCAAGTTTCCTTTCATCTGGGTAGTTCTTTGTCTCATACAACAAATATCTTGGCTGTCTGTGAGCCAGAGACCTTCCCCTCACATATTACAGAATCCTTCCGACCTCTGGCAGACATTCTGTCCATCACTGTCAACGGCCAACTCCCGCTTCGTAGACAGATGTCGCAAGTACACGTCTCTCGAACAACAACCTGTCAACAAACTGTCGACCGTGTGTAGACCACTCGACGTGACTCACTTTGATCTCATACACCAATGCTGACCAGGTGCAGACAGTTTTAACAACGTATTTTTCTCAGTCTGTTCAACCTCAAACGGTTGCTGTTTTTGCCGACTAAGGTCGGGTCTAGTTTGTCATCGATCGACACGAACAAGTTTATTAAACTCGTGACATAGTCCCCCTCCTAAGAGAGTAGTCCGCAACAACTCTTTCTTCTTGGAGGTTCGATCCAGATGATCTATTCCTCTTCTTCCGGAGCTGGATGTCTAGACAGGAAATCAGCTCCAACATTTTCCCTCCCAGGTATATACTCCCCTGTAAAGTGGTATGGCTGAAGTAGCAACGACCACCGCATCAAACGGGCGTTGAGATTCTGAGAAGTGGCCTGGAACATAAAGGGTTGATGATCTGACTGAACTCGAAACTGAACTCCATACAAATAAGTCTGGAATTTTTGTACGGCCCATACGAGAGCCAAACACTCTCTCTCAACGGTCGAATAATTCCTCTCAGCCGGGAGAAGTTTCTTGCTTGTGTATGCCACTGGTTTCCAAACTGAAGCATCTTCTTTTCCTTCCTGTAACAAAGCTGCCCCAATCCCAATCCCACTTGCATCCGTTCTCAACACAAATGGTTTGCAAAGGTCCGGGAGCTGTAACACAGGTTTGCTGACCAAGGCCTCCTTCAACTGACTGTAGGTACTCTCACATTCTGGTGTCCAAACTATTTGGTCTGGGAATCTCTTTTTCAAGGTTTCTGTTAATGGAGCTCCCAGTTCAGTGAAATGTGGGATAAATTTGTGGTAGAACCCACACAACGAGAGAAAAGATCGCACATCCTTCTTCGTTTTTGGCCTTGGAGCACTTCTGATTTTCTCTAGGTTCTTTTCCTCTGGGACAATGTGTCCTGGAGTGATGGCGTGACCTAGAAATTCCAGAGTCTGGTAACCGATCATGCACTTGGTTGGGCGAGCGGTAAGCCCTGCTTCCTTGAGCCTATTGAAAACTCTTTCCAAGGATTGTAAATGGTCATCCAAACTGTCACTGGAAATCAGAATATCATCCATGAATGAGATGATGGACGGATCCTTTAAAGGATCAAGTAAAGTCCTCATCATGCGAGTAAACACACTAGGTGCATTGCTGAGTCCAAAGGGCATGACCTTGAATTCATAATGTCCACTCGGGGTACTGAAGGCCAATAGGGGCCGAACCTCTGGTTTGACCGGAATCTGATAATACCCGCGACTCAGATCCACCTTTGAGAAATACCTTGCTTTATGGAGCCTCGCGAATAGCTGAGTTGGATTCGGCAAAGGTTCCACCTGAAATTGTGTATGACTGTTCAGAAGTCTGTAGTCTATACACAACCGGTGTTCTCCACTTGGTTTTCGTAACAAAACTACCCCCGCATTGTATGGGGATGTGGAAGGTGCAATCACGTCATCCTCCAACAGTTTCTGTATTTCCTCCGCCAGGGCCTTTTCTTTAGAGAATGGCACTGGGTAAACCTTTTGGCGAACAGGCTCTTGAGTGGTCAAAGTCATCTCGAACTCCACCAACCTCGTTCGTCCTTGTTTATCAGTCAGTATCTCCTTATGAGACTCGAGAACCTGGGTTATCTTTTCCCTCTCCTGGGAAGTCAGATCAGGGTTCACCTGTACATTCTTGTAGGTTTCCTGGTGTACCAGGGGATATTCCCTTCCCTCGTTGGTTCCCAATTCTGTCTCCACTGCAACTGCCATTGCCATGAGGTGAGCTGCTTTTTCTCCTGGTCTCTCTTCGTATTTCCGCAAGAGATTGATATGGAAAATGTTCGACTTTCCCCGGATCCGGATCTGATAGTTGGTTCTGGAAATCACCCTTTCCACGGGAAATGGTCCTTGCCAACCTATCTCCAGTTTGTTGTTTCCCGTTGGGAGTAGCAACAATACTTTGTCTCCCACCTCTAGAGATCTGTCTTTAGACCTACGGTTGTAGTAAGTCGCATGTCTTTTTCTGGAATTTTCAAAATTTTGATTTGCCAGAGTCCATCCCTTGTGAAGTTTTTCTTTCAGTTCCTCCACATATTTGTAAGAAGAGATCACTTCTTCTGACGTCTCCTCTTCAGTCTAACTCCTCAACATGGCTTCCAACGGTCCTTTGATTGGACGACCAAACAGCAATGTAGCAGGTGGTAGTCCTGTTGAGCCAAGAGGAACTTCCCGATAGGCAAAAAGTGCTGCTGGGATATATTCATCCCACCTATCAGGTTTTTCCTGCGCTAGTTTCATGAGCATTGTCATCAACGTGCCGTTGAAACGCTCTACTTGACCATTAGCTTGAGGGTGGTAAGGGCTGCTATGGATATGGTTAGAGTGGAATACCCTAAATACCTCCTCCATAAGTTTTCCACAAAACTGGGACCCATTGTCCGTCAGTATTTGATCAGGTAAGCCTAATCTTGTAAAGGCCTCCATCAGTGCGTCCGCCACTCGTTTCGAGTCAATCGTGGTCAATGGTATGGCTTCACCCCACATTGTACAGCAATCCACCATCGTGAGTATGTACATGTTCCTCTTCCTAGTCCTAGGAAGTGGACCCACAATATCGATGGCTACCCTCTCGAAAGGAGAGTTCATGATGGGCATCTCACCCAAGACCACCGGTGCTGTCCAGTGTTTCGGTGCCACCCTCTGGCACTCAGGGCATGACTTCACATACCGACGCACATCACCTGTCATTCCCGGCCAATAGTAATGGCAGGAAATTCGCTGCATCGTGGCGGCAATACCCATATGCCCACTGAATGAGATGGTATGCCCCATATAAAGAATCTGGGAACGATGGGCCTTTGGTACCACCAACT
The DNA here is from genome assembly GCA_963921405.1 of Cepaea hortensis. Taxonomy (NCBI): domain Eukaryota; kingdom Metazoa; phylum Mollusca; class Gastropoda; order Stylommatophora; family Helicidae; genus Cepaea; species Cepaea hortensis. The sequence continues at coordinate 83,361,471 of OY992895.1, read as the reverse complement.
GACCATGTAGGTTGTCTCCCCTTCCGGCTCTCCTGTAGAGTATCCTATTCTTCATATAGTAAGGCCCCTGTTTGGGTGGATCAGCACTTGTCTGCAGCTTTTTGTAGCAAGGACGTAGAGTAGCATCCTCACTCTGGGCAGTTCGCAACTCCCCTGGCAGTGGGTTAGTCACATTTGCTTCTGCCTCATCCGTTTTCGTCTGAGAGCGAGTCTGAATTGCTCCCATATGGATTGGCTCCCTGGGCATTCCCAGAAAGACATACCGGCAACCTAGGATTACCGGAAAAATGGGATCGGTCAACACAGCGGCTTTGATGATGCCGGTGACATATCTTGACCGAATCTCCACTCTGGCAATGGACAATTTCATGGCTACAGCACTCTTCTGTGCAGGCTGTATCTCCATGGTTTCACCTGTGAATTGTTCTGGATGTACCAGATCCGCAGAAATCACGGCCTCCCCGTCCAGTCCTGTGTCGTATAAACACTCCACTTGACGACCGTTAACTTCTACCAATTCCACTACAGGTGGTTTTTCCTGGTCTGGAGTCTCTCCTTCGGCCTCGACCTGTTCGGTGGGCTCCACCTTAGGTTTTCCGGGGCACACGACGAACTGAGTGTCTCTTGACTTTCCCCTACAGTTAATAGCATGTTGTGTATTCGACCTGCAGTGTTTGCACCATTTCCCTGTCCTAGATTTTCTTGTGCCGGACTTGAGTGAGCTCTCCTGGTGGCGAGCTTCCTTGTCGACCTTGGCATTGTCAGTGTCCACCTGCTTTGAAGTCACTTGACATGCGCGAAGTGAGGGTTCTTAGCCTTCGATTTGCATTCCTTCGTATTGTGAGAAGGTGACTTACATATCGAACACCACTTCTCCGACCATGGTCGTTTTTGGGTAGAGCTCGAAGTTTTCTTGCTTTCCCCCTTCGTCTTCTCCGAACTCTCCTCTGAAGTTTTGACATATGGTTCCACCTTCTTAGTTCCTGTGCTTTTTGCTTTCTTCAGGTTATGTTTTTCCTGACTTTTGGTGTTTGCAGAAATGTTTTCTGCTGCCACCCCATGGACCTCGACGAACCGTTCAGCCAATTTCGTCACCATGTCGATTCGTTCCGCCCCTTGTTCTCCCAAGAATGTCCTGAGAGGTTTCGACATTTTCTTCCGCATCTGGTCGACTACCGTGAGCTCTTCCAGACTCTCATAGTCATGCGCGAACCCAGCCAAATCCATCCACTTATGGAGATATGCTTTTAGACGCAGACTATAGGCGGCGAACAACTCCCCGGTTCTCGTTTTGCTCCTCGAAATTTTTTCCGGTAGGTATGTGACGTAACTTCGAATCGTTTCAGCAGCGCCGTCTTCAACTCGTCATAATTGTTCTCGTGTCCTGGCGGCAGGCGAGAATAAACCTCGTAACCGGTCCCGCGTAATCCCAGGGATAGCTTGAGATTCCATTTGTCACGCTCCAGACCCATATCAACTGACATAGCCTCGAAGCGTTGAAGGTACTGGTCAATCTTCTCTTTGTCCTCCTCGTAGATCGCTAGAGGGAACTTCATAGCATGGTAGCTATGTCCACCTACTGGTGTTGAGCCAGGGAGAGAGGAACCTCCCACTGCTCCCTCAGTTTCCCCACTAGATTGCCTCTTAAGCTCGAGTTCCCGCATCCGGTACTCGTGCTCCCTTTTCTGAGCCTCTTGCTCCGCTTCCCGTTGCTTAGAAGCTTGCTCAACCTCAAGTATCTTAGCAGCTTGCTCTGCTTCCAGTTTTTTAGCTTCTATTTCCAGCCTTCTCATGGCTTGCTCAGCCTCAAGTTGTCTAGCAGCTTGTTCTGCTTCCAGTGTCTTAGCTGCTTGCTCTGCCTCCATCCTTCTCAATTCTATCTCGGCCTTCCGATCTTCCCTTTCTGCTTGACGATACTCCCTCTCCACCTCCTGTATGTAATCTGTTAGTGCAGAACCCGACAATCCCATTTCTTCCCCCTTTGCCCTAAGTTCTGCCGTGGTCAGTTTAGAAAGGGCCATTTTACAGAGAGGTACCTCAACAGATAGAGTATAGATTATCTCTAGACAACTATAAAGATAATGACCAAATACTATTAATCTATATATTTATAACACACCACACAACACAACACAATCACCCAGTGACAAGAGTAGAATAAGGACCACAGACCTATGCAGACGTGTGAGGTGTGAACAGGTAAGATAAATCCTAACACCTATTCACATTCACTCTAGCTGGATTCTCACTAATAGGATATCTCCATCCTCTAATTAAAGATCCCGTGTTAAAGGACCCCGTTGTCTAAAGATCCCGTTGTACAAAAGATCCCGTTTACGAGCCACCAATAAATGTCGTGTGTGTAAAGAATGAATGTCGTATTAGTTACTTGTTCTTCTTTACTACTTTAGTGCCGTCCCTGGAGTGAAGGGAATCAACACCCACATTATTTTTTTTTATCCATTATCTCTATCCTGGAGATATCCAGCAGACTCCGTCCACACACTCCTTCAATCTGAAGACACCTTCCACTCACTCTTACTCACCCCTGGATTATGCCCCCTCTCATTCTTCCCCAACATAACATACTTGACAACTCTAGCCTCAACAAATAAAAACAAGAAACTTTATTAAAGCAAAGAGTATATGTAGGAGAAGTGTGTGTGTGTATATAAGGTGTAGAATGTGTGTCGAATATTCTAATGGTAGACCAGTGATTTAGAAGCAAAGTCTGTAACATCATAGTGCTTAGCACACAACAGCACCATTTATTCCGGACAGTGAACCTCACCCAGAAGATGACGACTTTCTCCAATCACTCGAACAAACTGGATGCTGGTAATCCGATAGACACTGTTGATCTTGGTCTTCACTCTACCACACGGTGAAGTTACTCTGTTTCATAATGTTTTTTTGAACTGATAATCTTCCAATTAACTGAAATGTCACTTGGGGAAAATCTACTGTTCATAAGTCTCTGATTATAACATTTCCCCCTCTTTTAGAACACAACCTATTAATGTTTGTTAGGTAGATGTATGTATATATATATATATATATATATATATATATATATATATATATATATATATATATATATATATATATATATATATATATATATATATCTTATATATAAATTAGGATGTGCGTATCTCTGTCTGTATGTATGTATGTATGGCCTTTATTTGTTCGCGAACGGCCCATCCGATTGAGATGAAATTTTCTACATGCCTTCCTTTCATTCCAGAGCTGTCAACTGTGATATTTTGTTAGTGTGAAATCGCCTGCTTACTCAGTATTATTTCATTTTTCATTTTTCATCATAATTTCATATATCTCAGGGGACCTAACTCTGTAAAAGTTATTTCAAGGGGCATAACTTTTCTGTATAACTTATAGTCATATTGTGGCATCGTTTTCAAAGATTTATAAACTCTTTGTCCATAGTTATGTACCGGCATATGAGTTATAATAAATAATGATACAATCTGTAAGGCAATTTCAAAGTTTTCATAAAAATGATGCACAATGCATAACATTGTAACTCATCTTTTTTTTGCTTAAGAAGTTACTGTAGTCATGCAGGTGATTAGAAAGAGTTTTCATTAAAAATAATGGATGGTGTGTGGTAGAACGTTCTTTTAAGTTACATTTTTTTTTTGTTGTATGAATTTAATGAAGCCGGACAGGGTCAGGCAGACAGATAGACAGACAGACAGACAGATAGACAGTCGGGAACAGGAACTTATATGACTACTTATATAAATTAAATGAGATGCTTCACACCAGGAGCTGGGCGATGTCGGGCCGGGTCAGACAGACAGACAGACAGACAGACAGACAGACAGTCGGTAACGGGAACGGGAACTTATATGACTACTTATATGAATTACATGAGATGCTCCCCACCAGGGTCTGGGCGAAGCCGGGCAGGGTCAGCTAGTATATATATATATATATATATATATATATATATATATATATATATATATATATATATATATATATATATATATATATATATATATATATATATATATATATATATATGTCCTTGGTATGTGAGTTATTAATCTTCGGTGATGAAGCTTATCACTCATTAACCACAACACTTATGCCATTAATCCTGCTCAGCAGAAGCCAGGTTTCGGCGGAACAACTAGGTTCTGAGCCCCGTGTAAAACCCTCTCAGCAACCTCTGTCTTCTTTCCATGAGCCATCATTGTATAAAACTTTGAACTGCTTCTTCGTAATAAATCATCTCACACTCACGTGGAACACTCAAGGGGAACTGTAAATGGAACCTGTAGAGTAGATAACATCATGGTCAGGGCAACTCAGTCCTGACCATAATTAGGTAAGTGTAGGCCAATAACAGCTTTCAGATCTATAACAGAGATCCGATCTCTGTCATACGGCCAAATAACTCAATCATATGATCTGAGACATGGCAACACCAGGAAAGAATAAAGGAACGGGTAGAAACCCAGCAGATGCCCTACTGGAAGATCCTACCATTACACATACCTCTTCTCCCTCTCAACCATCCTTAATCTCTCTAATTATTATTCCACTATATTGTCCTCAACTCCCCGAGTAAAATGATATATCACACAAGCTAGTTGAAGCCACACAATAGGATACCAGTGCCGACGCTCCTATGATACTTTCCCCCTAGTTTCTCTCATGTAACACAACTCGGAATAATGCCCCAATCCTAACACTTCAGAATGTTTTTCTCGACTCCCTCCACCTGTTTACCGCAACTGGGTTTTATCTGGGTGCTTGAGTGACGTCACCAAAAAGTCCAGACGCCAATCAGTCCAGAATCTGGCTTTGTCCTCCTGTTTCCCGACTAACCGGAGTCAATTAGCTGTCAAGTTTCCTTTCATCTGGGTAGTTCTTTGTCTCATACAACAAATATCCTGGCTGTCTGTGAGCCAGAGACCTTCCCCTCACATATGACAGAATCCTTCCGACCTCTGGCAGACATTCTGTCCATCACTGTCAACGGCCAACTCCCGCTTCTTAGACAGATGTCGCCAGTACACGTCTCTCGAACAACAACCTGTCAACAAACTGTCGACCGTGTGTAGACCACTCGACGTGACTCACTTTGATCTCATACACCAATGCTGACCAGGTGCAGAAAGTTTTAACAACGTATTTTTCTCAGTCTGTTCAACCTCAAAGGGTTGCTGTTTTTGCCGACTAAGGTCGGGTCTAGTTTGTCATCGATCGACACGAACAAGTTTATTAAACTCGTGACACGTATGAACAAGGAAATAAGCCGGCTGACAAGCTCGCAGGTAAAGCTACTGTGGAGGGCGGACGTGCCATGGACCAGGCTGACATTCTGAATGCTCTACGAGAAGTGAGACTTTTGCGAGAACCAAGTGATGACTGTGAATCTATAACCATGGTCAGACTGCGAGAACAGCATATTAGAAGAGGTGTGGCCAAACAAGAACACTACGCAGGAAGCCAAAGAAAATTGATAAACCAACACAGAACTAATGTCGTTAGCCGCTATACGCTGCGGGATTTGCTGAGGAGGGGATCCGAGCACTTATGGACTGAATGGTTCGATGTGCAGTAAGGATGATCAGTCGAATAAGTAATTAACTAATTAATATATATCGTTAACTCATCCATTATCTATATCGAGAACTATTGCCTTACCTTATCTATATCGTGAACTGATCTCTTCCCTTATCTATATCGTGAACTGTTCCTTACCTTGCCTACATCGTGAACTGTTCCCTTACCTTATCTATATCGTGAACTGTTCCTTACCTTGAGTAAATCGTGAACAGTTATCTTACCTTATCTATATCGTGAACTGTTCCCTTACATTATCCCTATCGTGAACTGTTGCTTTATCCTATCTATATCGTGAACTGTTCCCTTATCTTATCTATATCGTGAACTGATCTATTCCCTTATCGATATCGTGAACTGTTGCTTTATCCTATCTATATCGTGAACTGTTCCCTTATCTTATCTATATCGTGAACTGATCCCTTCCGTTATCTATATCGTGAACTGTTCATTACCTTGCCTACATCGTGAACTTTTCCCTTACCTTGTCGATATCGTGAACTGTTCTTTTGCCTGTTTATGTGTTGTGCTGAAAAGTACACTTTTCATCACGTGCACATTTCGACAAGCCAGGGCCAATGGATGCACACACTATCATTGTTTCCTCCCTCTGAATCATGTCAACTATGATGCTTTGCAGGACTATGCTCCATTAGGAGATACGCGGCAGAGCAAAGAAGATGATGCTTTGTGTGAAATCACAACTGTGCATATCTGTGTTCACAGACTCGGATACAACCTCTCTATTGTACGGATGTTAAAGTATAATAAACATAATCAGTATATCACAGGTGAAGAAAGACAACACAGCACATACCTTCTCTACAAAAGGCTCCAGAGAACCCACTCTGACACCCCTTGATGCATACCCCAGTTTTAATGTTACAGGAGGATACATCTACCTGGCCGGAAGGCACACAATTCGGGCTGCATGACTGGTTGCAATTGATACCAAACTTTTCAACATTACAGTCTGAAATACAAATTACACTATCTCAGTGCAGTAAATGACTTGTACATTTCACATGGCCTTCGATAGAAACGTAAAATCACACGCACGGCCATGTTACAAGATCGCAGACATTGGTGTAATAAGAAGCTGTGTGTTGCGGAAACATGAAGTAACGGAAACAGGAATTAACGGGAACATCAATCAATATGGTATACTATATACCATTTATATAGACAGTACTACTATGTACTGCTCATATTGGCGGCCAAATATACATCACAGTAAGACTGTGGATTGCTCTCGTCCCGAATCTATATCGTAAACTGTGCATGATAACATCCGATAAATACAACAGAATGCATTCTGTTGTAGAGAAACAACAGAGAAGTGCAGCACTTATTATGCATCTGGACAGATCAAAATCCATCAAAGTTTATTTGACTGTGCCAGAAAGAATATTATTTGTAAAGATTTGTGGTAGTCCTTTTTATCTCAACATCACTCAAGTTTACGCAACAACACTAGAAAGAGTGATCACAGAATCAATGAATGTTATAGGGTTTAGATAATGCCTTCAAGGAGTGCAAATACCCAGAGAGAAATATAAAGTGCGATTTACTCGCAAAAGTTGGAAGAGAACACATAGTAGGCAAGAATGTCCAGGGGAAGATAATGAAATCGGTTGCAGACTTGTACAGTGGACAAAAGAGCATGATATGATTATTGGAAACACCTGGTGGCATCAACATCCAAGAAGATTAAATAGACTGACAATGAGATCAGTAACTAGATTCATTACATCCTTATCAGCAGAAGATTTGTAAATGCCTCAAAAGTCGCAAAATCTACAACAAAAAAGAACATAGATTGGTTTTAAATAATATCCGCATAAAATTATACACCAAGATACACACAATTTGGGCTTTGTGCACTGAAGAGTGAGGAGATGACACATGAATTCAACGCAGAAGTAAAGAACAGAGTTAATGCCTTGCCTGATCCAGAAATATGATTTCAAGATATCAGTGACCCAAAAAAAATATTAAAGAACTCAGTCAGCCAGGTTGCAAATACATCTATCATAAAAATGACGATGAAGGATCGTGAGAAATGGATGACTCATAACATCTTAAACCTAATGAAAATAAGCAGAAATAAAATTTTAAAAAACTGTACCCTTGGGGAAAAAATGAAGAGATTTACAGGAAAATAGAGGAAATGTGCAAACAGATCGTGACCTAGGGAACATTTCAGGGAAATTGAAAATCAACATAACACTCGAAATATCAAATTAATGCACAAAACAGCTGATGATATCACTAAGACGAGCTGCCTAAAAAATGTCGAAAGAGAAAGATTAGATTTGAAAGATATGGTTAGATCATGTAAACAACCTTTATCATGATACAAAAAAGGAAAGGGTGATTTTCTGAATAATAATGAAGGACTATCAATTTTGAAGATTGAAGTTCAGAATCTCTTAACCATATGAAAACTGGCAAGACCCCGGATCAAGACAACATCACAAAATAAATGACTACTGACTTTACAGATAATGGAATAGACCAAAGTCACCAGACTGCTGAACACAAAAGACATAATCTCAATAACATTAGATATGCAGATTGTACGGTATTGATTGCAGACAATGAACAGGATCTGTAACATTTAGTAGTTCAGTAGATGCAATTATTGTACTAAGTGAATAGCTAGGGCTAGAATTAAATTGTAATAAGACACTGATTGTGGTCGTCTCTAAGAATTTCGAAATATCACTATGTAGTAGACAGGTAAATGTGAAAATTTTTAAGCAACTGAATGCGAACGACTATCTCTCAACATTCATAACATCTGTAGGGAATACCTTGAGGGGATTGAAAGAAGAATCGATATGGCAAAGGTAGCTTTTTACAGGATGGACAACATACTGACCATTAAAATGGTGTTAATTGCTACGGGAACAATGGTGTTGAAATGCTACATAGAATCTGTACATTTGTATGGATGTGAAATGTGAACATTGAGCAGAAAAGCTGAAAAAGAAAACATTTAATGGATGTGGAAATATGTTTTGCGATTACCATGCAAAGAATACATAGACAGACAGAAAACTAATGAACAAGTCCTACAATACTGGCACCTTGTGGTCTTAACATTGTGCTTCAAAATAGACATAATAAATACAGCTCATGGCGGTGGCGAATTTGATTGATGAAAGCATGTGAACACTAGGTAATGTTCACCTTCATGCAATGTCTGCCATCGTAAAGGCTCACCGTGTGATCTATCTGCAATAATATTTTCTTTTGTCTTTATTCCATTCATGATCTTTCTTCTTTTTCTTCTTCAGCATTCCGAGCCATTGAGGTTCTTTGCTGCAGATACAAGCCGTCTCCAGTCGTCTCTCTGGTTGACCTTCTCTTGCCAGTTGTTGATTCCAAGTGCTTGTAGGTCTGTATATATATTATCTCTCCACCGTCTTCTTGGTCTACCTCGGGGTCTACGATCATTTATTTCCTGAGTGTACGCGAGTTTTGATTTCCTATTATCTTCCATTCTTTATATATGCCCCAGCCATTGCAATCTATTAGCCTCCATTATACCAGAGATTAGCGGGGACTTAAACAGGTAATTAATGTCTTTGTTGCTTCTTCTCTTCCAATCTCCACTTTGTGTTTCCCTAATGGGCCCAAAGATGCGTCTTAAGACTTTGTTTTCAAAGGTTTGTAACAAGGCTTTGTCTCCTTTAGTTGTACTCCAGGTTTCAGAGCCATGCAGCACAACAGGTCTTATCAGTGTGTTATATATTGTGATCTTGGTGTTACGAGATAGCGCATTTAATGTTAGCAGATGTTGTTGTGCATAGTATATCTTATTTCCAGAGTTGATTCTAGCTTGCATTTCTTCCCTTATAATGTTGGAGCCGTTGAAGATTGTACCCAGGTATTTGTATGTTTCCGTTCTTTTAATGGTCATATTATCTATTTGTATGTGGCCAGAGTTTTTAACCGTTCCTTCTCTTGAAATTAACATATATTTTGTCTTATCTTGGTTGATAATCAGCCCCATTTGTTGAGCTTTTTCTGTTAAGTAAGTCAATATTTCCAATATTTTTTTTTTCATTTTCCCCTATAATATCTATATAATCGCATATCCAAGCAGTCTGGATGTTCCTCCAATATCACATTCCTCCTTTACCTTCCTTACAACTTTCCTTAGAGCCAGATTGAAAAGGAACGGCATCATCCTGTTTTAAGCCAGATGTTATTTGGAAAGGGTCTGATTTTCTGCCTTTATATGTTACTTTATTATAAGTATCTTCCATGCATAGTCTGGTCATGTTGATTAACTTCCTTGGTATTCCAAATTCCTGCATAGCATTCCATAGACTATTCCTATGGACAATATCATAAGCCTTTTTAAAATCCACAAAATGTTATGGAAATCTCTTTCATATCCCCAATTTTTCTCGGTTATTTATGGTAGCATAAATATCTGATCTATTGTTGATCTGTTTTGTCTGACATCCGCCTGGTAGTCACCTATTATGTCTTCTGAATATGGTTTTAGTCTATTTAGTAATACCGCGGATAGTATCTTATAACTTGTGGACAGTAGTGATATACGTATATAATTTTCACATTGAAACTTGTCTACTTTCTTAAAGATAGATATCAATAATGACTATTTCCAGTCATGGGCTAATTCTTCTGTCCTCCAGATTTTTATTATTAGTTCGCATAGCATTAGATGCCGGTCTCTCTGGCCGAGGGGTTACAACACTTTCTCCGTAATCCCGTTTATCACGCAGAGTCTCGTAGCGGGGCGAGAGCTGGAGGCGGTTCGACCCCCGCTGGTGACTTGCGGGATAACTGAGCCGGCCGCTCAGAAAGCAATGGCAAACTACTGAGCGTAATCATGCCAAGAAATCAACAGACAGCTGAAAGATGCTGCTGTTGACAGCGATGTCCTGTAAAGGATATGTGAATTAAAACAAAACAATAGCATTAGATGTAATTCAAGGCCGCCTGCCTTTATAAATTCAGCAGCAATTCCATCATTCATGATCTTTGCCAGTGGCGAATTGCTCCCAAGCTGCAATATCAATGACTGTATCAACCATGTTGGCGTGCATACATCTTTATTCCTTATAGCGGCCAGCCCCGAGATCTTTTACCTTTCTGTATTTCACCAACAACCATGTAGTTTAGTATTCAACCTTCTTCCACCCTCCTAATGTGTCCTATCCTTCAATGTTCACAAAGATACTTTATGTTCCAGGTTGCGTGCTGTAGCTTGTGGTTTCTATGTTTCTTTTAGTGTCTGGCGCATTGGTTTTAAGGCCCGCGATTCAGTTTTTGTCCGCGTTCAAAGCACGCAATGAAGTAGGCAGGCGAAGGTGGATTGGCACCCAGTTGTCTGGGGGATGCCCATCTTGAGGCTGGCGGTAGCTAATCATGGACATATGTAGGTGTCTTCCACCATAAGAGGTAACCTATGACTCCCCTTATACGCCAATTGACAAAATCTTATAACCATTAACTACTGTCTCTCGCTTTGTTTCCAATACCAGTTAAGAGCTCGGCGAGAGAGAACAGAGGGAAGGCAGAAAAGTAAATATATTGGTGGCTTGGCCACATGACATGGTCGAAACATGAACACATATGTGATCCACGACTCTAGTCATCGTGTCAGACGGAGAAATATGATTGCCCACGCTTATCGGCATGATAAATGATGATTAACTGTTCTTGTCCCTTGTATATGCTCTGAAGTGATCGCGTGTATGTTCATGGGTTGTTTAGAAATGTGTTTATCACTTGTAACGAAGTTCTCCGGACATAATGTAATCATGTCGAAGTCTGCCGAGTTCACTGACGTTGCCAAGACGATAAGTCTGCAATATCTCGAAGCTAAGTCTCGAGCCGAACAGAACTACACTCAGTAAGTCCACGATCACAGACAAGTAAAAGCAGCAAAAAGTGAAGATGCCAAGCAGGCTGAGGAGACAATACAAAAGAAGATTGAGCTAGAGCAAGCAAACCAACAATTACAACTCCAGAAAGTTCAAGAAGCAAAATACACCATCAGAAATACCCTAAGAAATACTATTATTAAGAACTCTCGCGTCGCTGGTGAACATATAATTGCCTGGATTAAGGTTGCAGAGGTAAGTTGGAATCACTGCGAGGTTCCTAACGAAGAATGGTATATATCCTTATGTATAAGTATTTATCATTAGAACCATTGGAGGTCCTTGAGACCAGTTTGTAATAGCTCGAACATAGTATGATGACATCAAACAAGGAGTGTTAAGTCATTTCTATCCTGATTAACATGGATGCTACGACCTGTTTAGATCTAGGTCATCGCAAACTAACTCAAAATCACTGGACCGTATCTGTTAAGTCCAAACGACACTCCGTAAATGGCTTCATACTGCTAACGTGGATTTCCAGAAGTTTGGAGACCTAATCTTTAAGGATAAACTAATCGCCCCAGTGCCTAGTTCATTTCTAAAAGATCAAAGATGCTCATCACTGTCTGAGATGTCGATCTCAACTGGACATATTTGTGGAAAGAGAGACAGAGGACGACAGAGTGAGAAGATTCAATACATTCACGTGACAGGATGGTTGTCAGCGCACAAACAGATGCATGCTGTTGGAGACCGCAAGATGTGAAGAACCATGATCGTGCACGCAAGTCTGCAAGGCACGTGATGATGATGATAAGCATGATAATGTGGACGAATTTATTGAAACCATGTCTACGTTCACATTGCAATTAACAAAGTAGTCGAAGAGCAGACATTATGTTAAGTGTAGCAATGATCAAGTCGAACAATACGATACATACATTCATCACATAAAGGTCCAAAGTAGCCAGCCTTACAATGGGTCTGACAGACAGCGTTGTTGTAGCATGCGGGGGTGTTTCCATTTGGGAATGGCTGACAATTATCGCTGCACGTTAAGTTACAAAAGTTTCCAAGCTTTCCTGCAGGACATGCTGAAAGATTTAAAATAAAACCTGGTCATATTGGTGAATGTATTGTATTTTACACTCTGAGAACAGCAGACAAGTACAAACACAAACTAGATTACACAAACAACCTAATCAACATCACAGCAATTAAAGCTAAAGGAAGATCCATTCTGACAATTTATTAAATGACTTGGGGTGTTGTAAAGTCATAAAATAACTTTGCGGTGTTGAAAATATATGAAACAATTGTGTGGTGTGGTACAGTTATGAAATAACTTTGTTGTGTAGTACAGTTATGAAATAATGTTGTGTGTAAAGTTATGAAATAACTTTGTGGTGTAAAAATATTATGAAATAACTCTCTTGTGGGTAAAGTCGTGAAATAACTTTATATACAAGATTGTATCTCAACTACTCTATAGCCGTCTGTATGAACCATCAAGTTTTCATGTAAAATGAATCCTGGGCATTGGCAAGCTACACGTCTTAACTCTTCCTCCTGCTGAGAAGGCTGATGGATATGCTGGTAAGATAACGGACACATCTGTAGAAGTAATCTTTCGAACGTAAATGCAAGGCACACTCAGTATAATCGAGTTCTGTTAGATTAAGTGGCGAGCGATTATAAATGTATATCATAAGAGTCTATGCACTAACTGCAGACAGAACTGAAGAAGAACGTGATAATGTGTTTAAAATAAATAATTTGGTGTGGCTGTGGAACTATGTAGCACCGCCGAACAGATATAGTTCTGGTAGATGTCAATGAATCTCTTGGCGTAGAACCACTTGAAGATGTTACTGGCGATATGGCCTGGGAGAGATAAGTGAGAAAGGAAAGAAAGTAGTTGAATGGGCGCATACTATGATAATATGAAACACCTGCTTTCAGCAATATCCCATAAGCCGTTGATTATGGAGAAGATCGGGAAACAATTTCCACAATGAACTTTATCACACACTTATCAACCGATTTCCAACCAGCTTACATTCAGTAAAAAACAAGGTCAAGAGATTGCAACAGCGGTGATCCTATAGAAACGATAAGCAGATTTGGCGAACAATGGGAATTGTTAAAGGAGTCAATACAACATACATCAAATAAACGTAATACCAGAAATTAAAAAAAAAAGACTGCGAGGAAGGAATTGATGAACATTGATACAGCTGATGGACTGTAGAAGAAATAGTACATACATATTCTGAACAAGTAAAGAATGCATGCATCAATTTTTGACAACTGCTTTTCCTTGTTGAAACTCCCTACTCCAATCATACGCTTGCTGGACTGACAGACATGCATCACCATACTGGACCTTCATTCGCCGATGTATTTCTATAGGTGTATCCCCTTCACTGATGAAACAATGGATAACAGAACGATGCGCCTGTTTAGTGCATTTCAAAAGTGGGGTGGCCATCTTAAAACTGTATTTATGACGCGACAGTGTTCGTCTGCACTGTTATGTCACGTTCATAACACTCTTGACATCTTTAACAACAACACTATTGACAGGTTACAAGACAAACGCATGAAAATTTAATTCCTATAACGATTTTAATGTTTTCATTTGAAGCCCCTTCGTACAAAGAAAAGACATTTATTTTAAAATGTTTCATCAGATTGAGTGGATCCGGTCTGAATCAGGTCAGCGTATTCATGTTTTGTGGACTTAATAACAGCAGATGGAAGCTGCATTAAAGAAGATGCATATAGAATAGACTAGGCAGTAGCAGAGTTTCACAGTGAGAACACTATTCTCTGCAATTTATCTAAAGAGCTATCTCGGATCATTCCTGATGTACAGAAGTGCATCATGGACAATTAGCTGACTAGTAGCAAGTTATGTTGAAGCATCGGGTACATATTTATATATAGGAATTATAAGAATACCGTGGACTTATAGAAAATGCAATAAAGATGTTAACTCACAGAGAGAACTGATTACTCGCATTAGAAGGAGGCACTCCATATTCTTTGGGTACGTAATGTCAGCGAGAACGTTGGTGTCCGTCGTGACAACCAGAAAGCTGGACGAGAGGGAGAGAGAGAGAGAGGGGGGGGGAGAGAGAGAGAGAGAGAGAGAGAGAGAGAGAGAGAAAGAGAGAGAGAGAAAGACATATATATATATATATATATATATATATATATATATATATATATATATATATAGAGAGAGAGAGAGAGAGAGGGAGAGAGAGAGAGAGAGAGAGAGAGAGAGAGACAGTTTGACATTATGGAACGGGGAAGTATCGGTGTGATAAACTATTGACAGTACTCGAAGACTGAGGGCAGCCATTATCACCAACATTATACTGCGTTTGCTATAAGAAGGTTTTCAAGCTTGCAAAGAATACCATTGCCACGGTGATACACGGTGATTCTAGTTTCTACACGCCATCTTTCCTCAGAGGTTATGTGTGTTACATGATAGTTCCGTCGACATAGTTTTTGGGCAAGTTTTTCTATGTGTAAATATATCCTGCATCCGTGGACACATAATATGGTAATAGCCGTGTCCGAGGAGGTTAGAGCATGTTAGAAGGTTAGAGTGGCGTCCACGATTCCCGAATAATGGAGGAGTACGCTAACCGTGTCTGTTGTAGTAACAGCCCATACAGTCAATTATGTGTATGAAGCGTCCATGATCTAGTTAGGGGTTCGTCATATGTCTAAGGCAATCCACCCTCGTCCCTCCCTCATATGTTGACATCTAGCATTGGTTCAAACTTCACACACACAGACACACACACACACATACACACGCATACGCGCGCGCGCGCACGTTCTCACGCACATACACGTTGGTCGGGTCTTACCGTCCATGCATGAATCTCCACGGAAACCAGTAGGACATCCGAGAGGACAGCCTCCAGTGCTGACGAAACAGGTCTCACTGTCGACACAACTGCATGCATGTTCACAATCGCGCCCATAGTGCTGCGAGTCACAGATGGAGTCTGTATCAGAGATGGAGGAACTGGGTGAAACAGTGATGCGTGATAAAAGCACCGCCGATGAGCAAGCACGACAGGAGGCTTCTGATTGTCAGAATGCCTTCAAGTCCCCGGGATGTTTCTGTCTTCTATCTTCCTCACACTATCTGGGACAGGACCCACAGGGTCATGACACCGGGTATCTTTCTCCTGTCGTGAGTTAGGGCCCTGATTCGAAACGTTCGAGTCGTTTTCCCACTTATCGTCCACATGCGCATAATGCCTGTTCACAAGCCACACCTCCCACTGGGGCGAGAACATCGAGCTCCCGACGTTTCGTGAACTCATGCACCTTCTGCCGTGCGAAGCCAGCTTTTCCTCTGGCCTTCGTCGCCTCCTTGTCGACATTTCTCTATTCACTATTACACGCTATTGTCGCCATGTTACCTTCTATCAACCCCGCTCGTGTCTCACGGATCCGTACTTCTGCTCGATCCTATAAAGTCAGCTCTTCCTTTGGGCTGCTTGGTTGTGGGTTTGGGCTCCACAATCCTCTCCTCGTTTCTACTGTGGAGCGCGGTCCTCGCAAGGCATCTTACATCACCATTGGCAACTTTGTTGGAGGTTGGACTTCGGCCAACATTCTTTAACTTCGATGACGGCTAGAAAGTGATGTTTCCACTGCATTGAAGAGTCCCAGTCTCCAATGCACTGCGCTCATTTGGAGGGATGGCTGCGGAGTCGACACAAGAGAGGAAAAATTCTAGATATTAGAAGAGAGATTGTTCGCTAGCTTCGACGATGCCAGACATTTGATATATATGTGTATTTGCAGAGAGGAACGTGAGTCATATTACTGCAGTGACTTGTCCCACTCACAATTCCGATTATCTCAGAGCCAGCACGAAACCTTTCGGCTGCCTCGACCAGTTACTTTTGTGCCCAACATCCCATTTGCATTTTAACGTCTAGCTGCCTAAGCAAGTCTTGCAAGGAAGTGAAGATTAGACCTCTTGCTCTACGGCGAATAGCCAGACAGTATACCCTTCCTGTCTCATACTTGTGACCATGTCACCGTACTTGTCCTTGTATGTGTGTTGTTCCTCGACTATCCACTCATATGTAACTGTCAGCTAGATCAGCGTTAACTGCAGGGCCGTCGAGAAGTGGAGCACAATGTCAGGTCGCAACTTAAACTGTTGGATCCTTGCCGGGCAACGACCATGACCTTTCAGGTCAACAGCAGCTCCCAGTTCTCGGCGCCATCAGGAAGGTGTGACAAGTCTGCAGCAGTCTTTCTTGTCTCCACCTTTCTCTACAACTACAACAAAGTAAATCAACATAGTCCTGGCAATGGTCCCTATGTTCTCGTGCATCCTTGTTCCATCCACTATATTGTTTGCTTTGCCTCTTTACAGAATTGATATACCGGGTCAGTAGATGTACCCCACTTGACAAGGTTGGCGTCTGATGGAGGAGCAGCGTAAGAGGATCTGACCACAGGTGTCATAATGTCATGTGCCGGATATCATTCCATGATAGGGACTCTTGCATTGACCCTTCCCACGACACACCCTGCCGCTGCTACGAGTGTTGGGCAGCACTGTGAATGAAGCACATACACACAAGGAGATGATGAGAAGGACAAAGTGATGACGGTGATATAACGAATAATGTTTTTACGCAGACTTTGCACCGTTTAATAATTGGTGTCATCTAGTTTTGTCTTTTGTTTCGTCTTCTTCTTCTCTTGCTCACCTTTTTAAGCTTCTTTTTCTTTTTACCCTCTTCCTTCTGCTCCTTTGTTGTTCTCTGTTAGCCTTGAATGATGTGTGAATGAAATAATATATGAAAGAGAGTGATAGAAGGGCAGAATGTTAGACGGGCCTGCGTGCCCAATTCTTAACCCTTTGAAAATAAAGTTTGTTCGTTCGTTCGTTCGTTCGTTCCTTCTTATTCTGCTGCTGCTTCTGCTTTTTCTGATTCTTCTCCTCCTTCTTCTGCTTCATCATTTTCGTCGTCTGCTTCTTCATCTTCCTCCAAATAGTATACAATTTATATTAGACAGTCATATAACAGCTGTACTAACATAATAACAAGAACTCACAAACACGTCAAGCCACAAATTACCTCCGTAAATCTCAACCTCACACAATGCCAGTATGTTCTCGGAGTTAAATGCAGTCACCACCACAATCTGCACAGGTATGGGAGAATGAACAATCGTGTAAATCAGCCTCGCTTGGGTTGTTTTGTCTTTATGAATAAACACTGAGCGGTTCATGGAGTCGAAACTTTCCAGCGTGAACCCCATCAGTCGGGTTGTGCTACCTTCAAGCGGAAAATGAAATCAATGCAAGCATGTTTATAAATACAACGATAAAGTATTACAATTATATTGCTGAAATCGTCTACCACGATCTTGTACATGTAGATCGAGTCACAACAGGTAATGGGTACAATGTGCTTGCGTCCTGAGTGATGAAATTATCTGATATTTCTCCCATGCTCTCCTTGCTATAGCCCAAGCAATTGTCAGCACCTTTCAGTGCACGCCTGTCTGTCAAGCCTTGCGGTTAGTGTGTGTATGGTGAGGAGTAATCTTCCATTGGTGATTATGCTCGCGAGCAGTGAAATCCTCCCGGGTAAACACAGAGATTCTCAAGAGAACACCTGGATTGTGAACTCTGTGTATGAGCATTCTATAACCCCTCTGTGTTTTGCAGGGAGCCAGCACATATAGACTAACTAAAGCGTCAGCACGTTTGGCTCTTGGTACGATTTTCAGTCGCTCATTGACTGAATTGAATTACATTATATGATCTCATAAAACATTTAAATTTGTAACCGAAAAGGAGCATATAATATTTAATGAATTGATAGTCAACTCTGGTAATGTGAAGAGAACGGTTGGACGCGGATCTGGGCTCGCCGTTGGCCAACATGAGGAAAACAGTGACCACTTCCTTGCTCTAGGCCTACAACATGTGATGATGTTACCATATTACAGACTCATGGCAAGAAACTGTCTTGGGACATTGTATTATTATTATATAATTATGTGAATGCCATTCCTGTTCTACACTTCTCTAAAACGAAGAGACAACGGAAGTAGGAGTGTGTGGAATGTTGTAAACTAACCAGATTAGCGTGGAGCAAACATACTGACCTTGGCGAAGTTATTTTTACCTAAAAGTCTTTCCCTCTGTTGACCACCCAACCACCAACTCTATATTTCTCATTGTTATTCATAATTATGCCTATGCAGTTAAGTGACCGCTGCGCATACTTTGGTGATGTTATTAAGTAATCAGGTGCTGTTACATTTACAAAAGAGCCCATCCATCCATCATGTGCCGTGCCGATAAGCGTGGGCGTTCATGATTCGCAATTTCACTCGATCACCAGAGTCATGGATAAGCTCAACGTTCTTGTCTCGACCAAACCACGTGGCCAAGCTATCCAGGTATTTACTTCTCTGTCTTCCCCTTGTTCTCTCCCCCTCGATCTTGCAAGTTGTCACCAAGTATTCCGATGTATTTCTTCTCATACCACGCCCAAACAATTTTGACTGTCTACGTCTACTTTCTCTAATCAGTTTACGAGTTTCATTTGTTTCTTGTAGTACTTGTTCATTGGTTTTTCTGTCTGTCCATGGTATTCTTTGCATTTTCCTCAGAAACTACATGTCCACAGCCATCAGATGTTTTTCAGCTTGGTTGCTCATTGACCATGCTTCACATCCATTTAAAAGTAAAGATTCTATGGTGCACCTCACTATTCTTTTTCTCGTTGCAACTGACTTTTATTGTTGAGTATGATTTTTTTATTTTCATCTTGAAAAAACCCACCTTCGCCATGGCAAACATTGTTCTAATCTCTTCAAAGCATCTTCCATCAGATGCTATGACTGTACTGAGATGATGCATCAAATCACTTGTTTAAGAGTATTCCCATTTACTTGTATACTACATTGTGGTATTTAATTCGTCCTAGTCACGACCATAATATGTCTTCTTACAATTCAATGTTAACCTTAGTTGTTCACTGTCTGCAAGAAACGCATCTACTAAATGTTGCAGATTCTGCTCATTGTCTGCAGTCAATACTATATCAACTGCATGCCTAATATCATTTATGTTTCGCTCCCCCCCCCCCCAATGATGATTACCTTCATATCTTCTAGATATCTGAAAATAATTTTACTGAACAGAGAAAACAGATCTGGAGACATTATACATCCATGTCTCACAACTCTTGTAATAGGCTGATATTGACATACTTCGTTATAGATTTTGATAGCAGCTTGTTGTTTCCATATGTTTTAAAAAAAAATAAGTCTAAGGCCTTTTCCGTCAATTTGTAGAGCTTCAAACATCATTATCATGTTGACATGTCTTACTCTATCGAAAGCCTTTGTGTAGTCAATATAGCAAAGTTGTAGATCTTTATTTACTTCTTTAGAACGTGCAATTACAGTTCTCAGCATACACACAGCATTGACTGTACCCTTGCCTTGAACAAACCCACATTGCTCTTCTATTTCAGGTTGTATTTCCTTCAGTACTCTGTGTATGATATTTCTTAGCAAAAGCGTTGTGATGTGTCTCATTATACTAATTGTTCAGTGTTGATAACATTCCAAGAAATTCGTTGGGAATGCAATAAATACAGAATAACATAATTCACGGGACATATCTCCAGTTTCACATATTGTGTTCAGCAGTCTTTATTTTATCAATCACGTTGTTCTATTATTTGCGTTAATTGCATTCTGGTATATGTCCATCCTCAGCTTCAAGTAGACATTTTATTCTTGGTAATTCGTTCCCTACCAAAATAAGAGATAGTCCCAAGTGTTCCTGCTGTTCTTCCTGTCCTTAATATAATTTAAACTAAAGACGATAGGAAAGATTAACAGCAACAACAAAATAACCAAATACGTAGCCATGCCATCTAACCATCACAAGAAAAAGAAAAGCATCAGACAAATATAACACAGCAGAGGCTACACAGTGCAATCTCTCTGAGTGCATGTGGGGGATGATAGTTGTCTACATGCCTGGCCTAACTTGCAAGATTGGGATAACAAACACAGACGCAAAAAAAACACAATCATTCTGTCAGAAAGTTCTACCCAACTGTCTCATTAAATGGTGACTAGGTTCTATACTTTTCACACTAGTGTAAATGTGTTTTAAAATACATTATACTTGTGACAAACGAAGACATGCTATACAATGCGTCGCATCAAATAGATGTCGTATCTTACCTCCTATCTCAACATGGGAACTGGTAATATAAAACGGAATATTTTGTAAACATTATAGAACTCTGTTAAAACCACTGTTTGCTTCCCTGGTCGTGAATGAAACGAGAGAGCTCGTGTGTTAGATCAATCCCTTACATAGAATTGTTATCCGATGCTCTCATTGGTGAGTGCAAAATTAATACGCGCTAAAGTATAGTATTATTTCGAGTTTAATTTTGACAAAACTATTAGGTAAATGATTGGTATGAAATAATGTCTTGTCATTCGGAGATCTATGTCAACATACGTTATGGTTCAATGCGGTCTTTCTGGTGACTGCCGATTCCATCGACGATGAACTGTCGTTTTCGTGGAGGATTTTTGTGTTGGCTTTCTGGCGGCGGCATTATGCACAGTGCACCTGTGCGGGCTGTTGGATTGCCGAGAATCCTGTCTGTTCCACTTTTCAAATTGGACAGCGGGGAGTATTTGTGATATTCACTGGCACAGGAACAGAGCATAATGGGGACGACCCGTTGCGGTGAAGTTGGAACCCCGACTAACTAAATAATATGTTATGGCTTCTAGTGTCTCTCGATGTTTTCATTATGTATTATGTTTGAAAATTTCACATTCGCGGAGCATATAATTCTTCTGGTGTTTTAATTGGAGTGACACAGCCATTGCTATACAAAAGAGTTCCACTAAAAATGACTTCTTGTGACTAATATATAAGAAAAAACTATTATATTACGCCATCTCTAAAATATTGAATATCCTTTACAGGACATTGCTGTCAGTACCAGCATGTTAAAGCTTCTATTGATGTCTTGGCAAGTTTTACGTTCAGTAGTTTGCCATTGGTTTCTGAACGACTGGCTCACATGCCGGCCGTAAGTAACCACGACGACGCGATCCGCTGACGAATTTCGCTCAGCTTTGTTTCGTATAAGAATATACGGTATTACGAATAACGTGTTTAACGCCTATCCCAGGGAGGGCGGCAACAATGGATTTAACACATTTTAATCCCAATATTTACAGGACTTACAACATATTTGAAATATGGTTGCAAATATTGTTCAGCACGTGACTGTCTCGTGACCCGTGGCAACATTTGTTGGCAGACCTAGTGGTTTCTCTCTGTTCTGGATTGCTCTCAGTGAGATTTGGGTAGTACTGTAGTACATCTACATTGCTTGTGAAGAGTTGAGCAAGGCTATACTTTGACTCACGTCCAGTCGGTCACAGTGACACGTAGCAACATTGACGGGACACAGCTAACTAACGGGACAGATACAAGGGGTGTCCTGCGTGCGAGCTGATGACGGGACAAAGATAACTAACGGGACAGATACATGGGGTGTCCTGTGTGCGAGCTGATGACGGGATGACGGGACACAGCTAACTAACGGGACAGATGCAAGGGGTGTCCTGCGTGCGAGATTATGACGGGACGAGGCTAACTAACGGGACAGATACAAGGGGTGTCCTGCGTGCGAGCTGATGACGGGACACACTAACTAACGGGACAGATACAAGGGGTGTCCTGCGTGCGAGCTAATGACGGGATGACGGGACACAGCTAACTAACGGGACAGATACAAGTGGAGTCCTGTGTGCGAGCTAATGACGGGACACAGCTAACTAACGGGACAGATGCAAGGAGAGTCCTGCATGTTAGCTGATGACGGGACACAGCTAACTAACGGGACAGATACAAGGGGTGTCCTGCGTGCGAGCTAATGACGGGATGACGGGACACAGCTAACTAACGGGACAGATACAAGGGGAGTCCTGTGTGCGAGCTGATGACGGGACACAGCTAACTAACGGGACAGATGCAAGGGGTGTCCTGTGTGCGAGCTAATGACGGGACACAGCTAACTAACGGGACAGATGCAAGGGGTGTCCTGTGTGCGAGCTGATGACGGGACACAGCTAACTAACGGGACAGATGCAAGGGGTGTCCTGCGTGCGAGCTGATGACGGACACAGCTAACTAACGGGACAGATGCAAGGGGTGTCCTGCGTGCGAGCTAATGACGGGATGACGGGACACAGCTAACTAACGGGACAGATACAAGGGGAATCCTGTGTGCGAGCTGATGACGGGACACAGCTAACTAACGGGACAGATGCAAGGGGTGTCCTGCGTGCGAGCTAATGACGGGACACAGCTAACTAACGGGACAGATGCAAGGGGTGTCCTGTGTGCGAGCTAATGACGGGACACAGCTAACTAACGGGACAGATGCAAGGGGTGTCCTGCGTGCGAGCTAATGACGGGACACAGCTAACTAACGGGACAGATGCAAGGGGTGTCCTGTGTGCGAGCTAATGACGGGACACAGCTAACTAACGGGACAGATGCAAGGGGTGTCCTGTTTGCGAGCTAATGACGGGACACAGCTAACTAACGGGACAGATGCAACGGGTGTCCTGCGTGCGAGCTAATGACGGGACACA
The DNA here is from genome assembly GCA_963921405.1 of Cepaea hortensis. Taxonomy (NCBI): domain Eukaryota; kingdom Metazoa; phylum Mollusca; class Gastropoda; order Stylommatophora; family Helicidae; genus Cepaea; species Cepaea hortensis. The sequence goes on along the minus strand of OY992895.1, from coordinate 83,338,270 downwards.
TCTAACTAACGGGACAGATGCAAGGGGTGTCCTGTGTGCGAGCTAATGACGGGACACAGCTAACTAACGGGACAGATGCAAGGGGTGTCCTGTGTGCGAGCTAATGACGGGACACAGCTAACTAACGGGACAGATGCAAGGGGTGTCCTGTGTGCGAGCTGATGACGGGACACAGCTAACTAACGGGACAGATGCAAGGGGTGTCCTGCGTGCGAGCTGATGACGGACACAGCTAACTAACGGGACAGATGCAAGGGGTGTCCTGCGTGCGAGCTAATGACGGGATGACGGGACACAGCTAACTAACGGGACAGATACAAGGGGAATCATGTGTGCGAGCTGATGACGGGACACAGCTAACTAACGGGACAGATGCAAGGGGTGTCCTGCGTGCGAGCTAATGACGGGACACAGCTAACTAACGGGACAGATGCAAGGGGTGTCCTGCGTGCGAGCTAATGACGGGACGAGGCTAACTAAAGGGACAGATGCAAGGGGTGTCCTGCGTGCGAGCTAATGACGGGACACAGCTAACTCACGGGACAGATGTAAGGGGTGTCCTGCGTGCGAGCTAATGACGGGACACAGCTAACTAAAGAGACAGATACAAGGAGTGTCCTGCGTGCGAGCTAATGACGGGACACAGCTAACTAACGGAACAGATGCAAGGGGTGTCCTGCGTGCGAGCTAATGACGGGACACAGCTAAATAACGGGACAGATGGAAGGGGTGTCCTGCGTGCGAGCTAATGACGGGAAACAGCTAACTAACGGGACAGATGCAAGGGGTGTCCTGCGTGCGAGCTAATGACGGGACACAGCTAACTAACGGGACAGATGCAAGGGGTGTCCTGCGTGCGAGCTAATGACGGGACACAGCTAACTAAAGCGACAGATACAAGGAGTGACCTGCGTGCGAGCTAATGACGGGACACAGCTAACTAACGGGACAGATGCAAGGGGTGTCCTGCGTGCGAGCTAATGACGGGACACAGCTAACTAACGGGACAGATGTAAGGGGTGTCCTGCGTGCGAGCTAATGACGGGACACAGCTAACTAAAGCGACAGATACAAGGAGTGACCTGCGTGCGAGCTAATGACGGGACACAGCTAACTAACGGGACAGATGCAAGGGGTGTCCTGCGTGCGAGCTAATGACGGGACACAGCTAACTAACGGGACAGATGTAAGGGGTGTCCTGCGTGCGAGCTAATGACGGGAAACAGCTAACTAACGGGACAGATGCAAGGGGTGTCCTGCGTGCGAGCTAATGACGGGACACAGCTAACTAAAGCGACAGATACAAGGAGTGACCTGCGTGCGAGCTAATGACGGGACACAGCTAACTAACGGGACAGATGCAAGGGGTGTCCTGCGTGCGAGCTAATGACGGGACACAGCTAACTAAAGCGACAGATACAAGGAGTGACCTGCGTGCGAGCTAATGACGGGACACAGCTAACTAACGGGACAGATGCAAGGGGTGTCCTGCGTGCGAGCTAATGACGGGACACAGCTAACTAACGGGACAGATGTAAGGGGTGTCCTGCGTGCGAGCTAATGACGGGACACAGCTAACTAACGGGACAGATGCAAGGGGTGTCCTGCGTGCGAGCTAATGACGGGACACAGCTAACTAACGGGACAGATGCAAGGGGTGTCCTGCGTGCGAGCTAATGACGGGAAACAGCTAACTAACGGGACAGATGTAAGGGGTGTCCTGCGTGCGAGCTAATGACGGGAAACAGCTAACTAACGGGACAGATGCAAGGGGTGTCCTGCGTGCGAGCTAATGACGGGACACAGCTAACTAACGGGATAGATGCAAGGGGTGTCCTGCGTGCGAACTAATGACGGGACACAGCTAACTAACGGGACAGATACAAGGAGTGTCCTGCGTGCGAGCTGATGACGGGACGAGGCTAACTAAAGGGACAGATACAAGGGGTGTCCTGCGTGCGAGCTGATGACTGTATGCGATAGAAACACAAACTGTGAATGCGAAGCCGGACGGATGAATATATAACACACAGATACGGGCGACCTTGTCGGCCTTTGTCTTTATGAACAGGACAAGAAGAACAACATGGTTCTGTGTGTATACACCAACAACACAAATGTGGACACCCCTGTGTTTGTCCGAGAAAGTAATAAATACCTGGAATGTGTGACCACTAGCATAATAGGGACAAGAGCACATATCTGATTCAAGACAGGAGAAAGTGTAAGATGGAAAAGCATTACCAGCCACGCTTATCAGAATGGCACAAGATGATAGTCATTAGTCGTTAGTCGCGGTTCCAACCTCACGACAACGAGTCGTTAATATTATGCTTCGTTCCAGTGTAAGTGACTATCACAACACAAAAAACCACACTGCCCCTGTAATAAGGACAGGAGTCTCGACAAATCAACAGTTTACACAGGAACAATGTGGATAATGCTGCATCCAGAATGCCAAAGCAAACCGGCCGCCATCGTTCCGAACATGCAGTTCACGTCATAAACATTCGCGGAGAGATGTTTAAGCATTCCATAAGAAATTCACAACTCACAGTGTCGCTCCATGCACTCAACTCAGTAGCAGGGCGACGAAACCATGCACTACCAGTCCAATATGAGGAACATGCGTTTGGAAAATGTGGCAACAAGCATACACACTCCAGAGGCCTTGACAGTTCAAATGTCTGTTATCCACGTTGGAGACCGAAAGATGATGACGATATTGTCGTCAGTAACCACGGCCAACTAACCACACTAGGATACACTTACCGTCCGATCTGTTGTATATGACATATTTGTGTACACTACGCTGTCTGGATAGTGTCACAATCCATGTGTTGGTGTTGTCAGTATGTGAACAAGACATATCATACAATCGTTGATGAGTATCGCCGTCCACAGCTCTGCTTGCATCAAAATGCACAGTGGTACCTCCAACATTTTCAACATAGTCAGAGGCTTGCCATGCCGATTCTTTCACAGCCACATTGCGACCTGACAATGATATCAATACATTACTTGTTGAATGTCGCGGTGGCGTGGTGTTTAGTGCGACCTGACAATGATATCAATACGTTACTTGTGAGTGTCGCGGTGACATGGTGTTTAGTGCGACCTGACAATGATATCAATACATTACTCGTGAGTGTCGCCGTGGGATGGTGTTTAGTGCGACCTGACAATGATATCAATACATTACTTGTTGGATGTCGCCATGGCATGGTGTTTAGTGTGCTTGCCTGCCGAGACAATAGCCATGGTTCAATCTCCAGCAGAGGAAGGATTACTTCTTTCCAACCATCACAGTCCTGGGGTGAAGCTAGTTTGAGTATTTTAACGGTTTACACCACAGGCCCGGAGTGAAGCTAGCTTCACAGAATTAACGGTTTACAGACCAGAGGATAGACGTCGTTGTATCGGAATTTATCCGTTATGGCTCGCTCTCTTTCGAACGGCGGCCTGCCAAAACCGTTACACAAAGCACGAACTCCGTAACTCCAGCGACAATCCCCAGGAGATTCAAAGAAAACAGCACTCATAAACTGAATGACGAAGTCCAGAAACGAACCCACAACTTTCGGACCGCGAGGCAGGCGGCTAAACCACATAACCACGGAGACCCCATACCTAGCTTTATACAACGGATGTACTTTGCTTTCAGAGATGTTTATTAAGGAAATGTTACTAAGAAAAGTTGAGTCTTGTAGAGATGTGTTGTGTCTTGGAGAGATGGATTGAATCTTGCAGAGATGGGATGAGTCTTACAGAGGTCTGTTGAGTCTTGTAGAGAAGAGCTGAGTCTTGTAGATATGAGTTGAGTCAAGAACGGACATCACAACACGCATAGCATTCCCATATGTGCTCTATCCTGATCGTCAACAGACAGCGAAGAGTCACACTACTAATCGTACCATCTGCAGTCTGATCATGTTAACACTCACGATCCAAAAGGGCCTTGACCACACCTGTCATATCTTGCACCAATAACCTTCCCAGCCGTGCAGATAAAACAATGCATAACCACTTGCAGGCGTTGTGGAAAAGATGCAAAGGATGCACTCTTTGATGGCAATGGAAAATGAAAAAGTGGAAGCCATTAGAAATAATGACACCGACAGATCACACTGATGGGGATATCCGGGATACAGTTAGAGACCACCTGTCATGTGTCATCAGGGACGACAGCAATGAACATGCCATACTGGTGGAGTATATAAAATATTTACTGCAAGCAAAAAAGGAGAGTTCGCCAACATGAAGTATATTTTCTCAGTATGATGCAAGTTTCGAGGTTCCGGCCCTAATGATGGAAGTCTTTGAAATTCCGTCCCTCCCTCGTTGCTTATGTCGTCCCCTTAATGTGCCGCCTGATGAAGTCGCCTCGCCTCTCTGGACGGCACGGCCCTGATAAAGTAAATAACACACTAACACCAACTGTCAGTTTATGCTAGGAGGCTGTGGAAAGAACTCACGCAATGATGTACCCGGAAGTGATAACTGACAGGAGTCTGGCTGTCTGTTGAACACATAAATCAGGTGATAATGAGAGCTAGAAATAGCATGGTTGCTAGGGGGATATTGGCAGCGGAAAACTGAGCAGCGCACCTCTGTCTCCTATACCAGGATCTTGTCCTTTTATTGACTGAGTACGCTCTGGCGATCCTCGCTCTGAGCGGTTCTCAGCCGAGGCTGGAACGAATACAGAACGAGTGTAGGGGCATCATACTACGGTGCACCAGATGCAGCATTCAGGGCACCACCTTGACTGTCCAAACATGGAAGACAGAACACAGGACTGCTTATCTCCGAGTCAGTTCTGACACACAGCATCCAATGCATAATGAGATCAAGGAGAGAAAGGGCAGCAGTTTGTTGACAAGAGAAACACCCTTGATCGATCAGGCAGGTGGCATTATTCAACTTGTCTGTCCTCTTGAAGATAGAACCTAGTGAAGAATGGATACAAATGGCAACAGAGTACAGTACATCCCGCTCGGTATGCATCTGGTTGTATGGGGGGAGGAATGCAGACAACAAAGACTGATAACTGTGAAGACAAAATGTGACACCTTATTTGAGAATTATTCTGAAATTAAGGAAGTCACCTACGCTCTAGGTTTGCTGTTATCAAAATCTGATTTTTTAAAAATTATACCATTCTCCTATTTCCAAACATTATTTTTATGTCAATCAAACTTAATGTTTTTGTCTCTCCCCCCCCCCCCCCCCCCCGCCCGATTGATAGCTTTTAACTTGCTGCTTACAAACTTTCGTGCTCACATCTTCCACTAACTGCTGCAGGACCTGATTCTTATTGAAGACTGTAAGCATAAGTCGTTTCATAGTTTCTTGATATCAGTGATAGCCTTCATTACATTGGTATCAGTGTTTATAAGATATATATCACTCGAGTATCAGTAACTTTATTTATCAGCAGATGGTGATCAGAATATTCATCAGCGACAGCATGGGCAAATAGATGGTGTGTCAGCATAAACACTGACAAGTGCAGCACCACCCTATTTACCCTCTCTCCAAAACAAAAGGCAGGGATCATCGAGATAAATGGAACACCCCTAAGAGAAGATAAAGAACCAACATACCTTGGAGTAACATTTGATGGCAAGCTGACATGGAGAAAGCACATCAACAAAGCAGTAGCAAAAGCCAGAAGGAAAATAGCCATCCTGAGAAAGCTAAGTGGAACCACATGGGGAGCCAGTACGAAAATACTTAGCAAAGTTTACCAACAGAGCATACGACCACACCTGGAATATGGGTTAACTGCGTGGTGTTCAGCATCAAATACCACACTACAAGAGCTGGACAAGGTGCAAAATCAAGCACTTAGAGTCACCACAGGAGGGATGAGATCAACCCCTATAGTGGAAATGGAGAAGATGGCGAGGACACAGGCACTGAGTGAGCGCAGAGATACGAAAACGCTAATACAAGCAGAAAAGTTCCTCAGCTTGCCAGGCCACCCTATGAAGAACAGATTTGAAAACCTAGCTATGGGGCGGTTGAAAAGAAGTAGTTTTATCCACCAGGCCAAACGACTCTGCAGAGAAACCACTGATCTGCCCACAGTTGGTATCCCCCTAACAACTATTCCAGAGCGAACTCCATGGAAAGATGAGCATAGACTATCGTTACAAATCCAGACAAAAGTGAGAGGAATATTTGACAAGGAAGAACAGAACAGTGTGCAGCGCAGAACAGCCACTCTCAGCTTCCTTGATGAAGAATACCCACAGGACCTCTGGATCCGAGTCTACACAGATGGGTCAGCACAAAATGCTGTTCGAAATGGAGGAGCGGGAGTGTACATAGAATACCCAAATAATACTAGGGACACAGCCAGAGTACCGACAGGAAAGTACTGCCATAACTATGATGCCGAAATTGAGGCAATCAAGATAGCAACAGAGAAATTACTAAATAACAGCAATGGTACACAACCTGTGGTGCTACTAACAGATGCAAAATCAGTACTCGAGGCGCTCCTCTCTGGGAAATTGCCAGTACTAAGGACACTACTTTCTGAACTTAGCAGTCAGCATAAAGTCACCATACAGTGGATACCATCCCACTGTGGAGTACCCGGAAACGACAGAGCTGATCAATTGGCTAAGGAAGGAGCCAAAGAGGAACAGCCTGATGTGCCCGTTACATACCACCAAAAGAAAAGAATGATCAAATCAGTCAGAAAGCCACCAAAACCTGCTCAAGATGACTACCACATTATGGACAGACCAGAACAAGTCATTATTCTGCGCCTCAGAACAGGACACAATAGATTACGCAACCACATGTATACAAAATTCAAGATTGGTGAAACAGCCATGTGCACATGTGGATTGGCGTCGCAGACAGCAGAGCACATACTCCAAGACTGCCCAAAATATAACATATCTAGGCAAACCTTCTGGCCTAGAGAGACGACAGTGGAAGATAAACTCTATGGACCACTGTGTGAACTGAAAAAAAAAAAAATTCAATTCATGCAAGAGACGACATTGCAGATATAGACATATTTCAAGCGAACGAAAGAAGAAGATCAGCGACTCTAGATGGGTTTCATCATATTGAGATGATCCACATTACATGGTAATATAGATGTGGTCGATTTGGTTTTCTGTGTTGTTTGTTGATACACACGTTATTTTGTGTATTCTGTTATACGGATAAAGACTCGTCCGCCTTTGATACAGTCATTCACTGCGCAAACATTGGTGAAAAGTGCTCCTTTTTTTTTTTTTGTTACCGCGAATCGGCGCTTCTCCATTCTTTTCATAACCAATATGTCGAATATGATTCTTGGTATTTAGATCTCAAAATAAAATGTATGTCAAAAAATACACGTTGTTTTTTTTTTAAATTCGCATATCCTTTTACAGGACATCGCTGTCGACATCAGCATCCTTCAGCTGATTGTTGATTTCTTGTCAAGATCACGCTCAGTAGTTTGCCAGTGCTTTCTGAGCGGCCGGCTCAGTATCCCGCAAGTCACCAACTCGGATAGAACCGCTTCAAATTCTCGCGCGCTGCGAGGCCCTGCGTGGATAAACGGGATTACGGAGAAAGTCGTGTTACTCCTCGGCCAGAGAGACCTGCTAAATAGACTTATAGTATCTTTAAATTGCATGCTCAATTATTCTTCAAATTATTGGTCTCAATCATTTATTTGTGCATAACACTGAATAAAATCCATATTTACTTTAACTTTAACGGTTCTATTTGATGACAATTTTATTTTAGACCTCAATGCTTCCCACTCTATTATATTTCTCTGCCTCTATAGATAGTATTATGACGATTGCTTCAATTTTGGGGACATTTTTCTCTGTTTGATCTGAGAACAGCTCTGCGTCTTCTTGTCTTCTCCATTCAATCGTTTTGGAGTCCCAAAATACTTATTTTATAATATGCATTCTTTCTGCCATCTGCCATGTCTTCCCTAATGCACACATCATTCAAACATTTCAGAAACCAATTGTGGGGATTTCCTAAAGTGAAACGAAGTATTTCGATGATCTACTCGTCTTGTGGATGTCTCGGCATCGCGGTACAGTTCTTTTTTGGAAGAGCCGTCTCTCCTCTTGGTAGGCCGAGCCATACTTTCAATCCGTATATTTAAACACTGTCATCAGGCATTGGATTTGTCAACTAAAGTGTTCTAAGGGATAGATAGTGTAGACAACCCCCAAACCAACCCTCCTTTAACGTTGGAAGTTCTGGACAGATCGGGTCGTGTGACGGTGTGTTCCAAGTTCAGTTTTCGTAGACATTAATGTATAGCACACATTGTTGTTGTTTGTCCATCATGAATGATGATGACCATTCATTTCATCCAGTGGTGTTGAATATTGACTTGCGAGATGAATTGGATTAAAGTGAGGAAGAGTTGCGCAATTCGTAGATCTCACTCTCTCGCCTGAGTCAATCTGAGTCCAGTGGCAAGACAAGTCAAGACGACTGGAGACGAATACATGTGCAGTGGATGACCAGGGCGCTCTACGTGTCTTGCCTTGCTCATTACGTTCCAAAACGCTTTGCAGGTAAACGCCGTCTTGCTCGTTGAATCACAAGTAATTTCATCAGCGCAGTCTGCCGAATCCTGTCTTCAAATGCTGGGTAGGCATACTATAGTTTACCACTTGGTTTGACACCAAATCGGTTACTCACGCCTGGTTTAGCCAGCCTCTCACAGCTGTTGCACGGGGGGAGGGGGGTGGTCGTTGTCGCAAGGACACATTAGGAGGGACGATGGCAAGATATCAAAGGACACACTTTTTGGTGAATTACAGGTGGGTGACAGACGTCGGGGCGGCTTCTAATGCGTTAAAAACATGTATTTAAGCGTGACATAAATGATACATGCGTTGGAGATGCACATTGAGAGTTAGTCGCAGCTGATCGTGTTGCGTGGATAGAAGAAATCAGGAACGGAATAAAGACACAGTGGAACTGACTGTAGATAGGTCACACACTCAGTGTGTGAAATTTCAGATGGTGCGTGATCGTCAAAATGACCATGTGTTTACATGTATCAATTTTGTGTACGAACATGTTGAGTTGAGTTGAGCTGAGTTGAGCTAAGACTGATATCATTGCACTTAGGACATTCCCATACGCGCTTCGTCCCCTCGCTCAACAGCCAACGAAGAGTCACACAACTGATCGTTCCCACAGTAATCTGATTAAACTTTCGCCTTGTCTTCCGTCTCTGTTTTGAGATTCTACTAGAAACCCTGCCAATCTCCCGCAATCGCATCCTTTCTCAGTCAGTCCCCCCACATTCTCACTGATCCCATGGGCACACGACCACCTCCCTCTCGTCCATAAGTTATCTACCACGAATAGGCGCGTTCCCTGCCAGCCTATCAGCACGTTCATTCCAATGCACTCCCGCATGAGCAGGGCAAACATCCATACACTTCTCACAATCTGTGACCTCTGAAGCGAGGTGAGCCATTCGACACGAAACATTCCTTTCTCCACCTTACTAAGCATGCTCCTTGAGTCCGTGATGAAGACAATGTGTGTTGCAGTGGTTTCCTCTAGCCAATGGAATGCTGCTGTGACTGCTTCCACCTCCATTCACATGCTGGAGGAAGTAGTCTCATATGTCAGAAGCTCCTTTTTTTAAGGAATCGTCCATTAACCTTCCCAGTGAAACCCCAATCACTCCGTCTGTTTCTCACCACTGGCCTATCAGTATAGATCACTATGTCACCTTGATGTGTGTTACTCTGGATCAGTTACACCTCAAACTATGTGCGGCCCGCTGCCCATACTCTGCACTCACGACCCAGTGTTATTATTACATTGTGCCAATCCCCCATGTCTTCCGGTATATCAACCAACTGGTTTTCACGATTTATGTTCTCAAGATCACACACCTGACGTATATATCTTTCTGCCTGTGCCATCCAGGACCTGCTTGTCTTATTCTGTGACCATTGACCATATCCACGGCTTCGTGCAGGAGGTGATCCCTATCTGCAGCAACTAGCATTACCATTTGGCTTAAATGACCATATGCCTATCCGCCATTGTTGGTAGCGCCAGGATATGTATCATGCATATATTTGGTGTGTCCTTTGTGTACCACGTGATGACCCGCTTGGCCGCAATCTGCATGCGCTCCAACCTTTCAACCTGGATCTTCGATACTGTAATTAGCCCCAAACCAAACTCAATGACAGAAATTATTAACTGCTGAAAGAACCTTTAAAGCATCCTCTGCTTTACCCCAGTTGCTGCCATCGCCCTCAATGCATTTAGTTCCCTATCAGCCTTCACCCCCAAAGCCTCCACATGATCCTTAAAAGACATACACCTGTCAAAGGTGATACCCAAGTACTTTAATTTACTCTGTCTGTCTGTGTCTGTCTGTCTGTCTGTCTGTTTGTCTGTCTGTCTGTCTCTCTCTCTCTCTCTCTCTCTCTCTCTCTCTCTCTCTCTCTCTCTCTCTCTCTCTCTCTCCTAAGAGGCCATCCATATAATATAATACATAGGGCATCTGCCTTCACAATCCGGTTATCCAGGGAGTACCACACAATCGATGCCTTGTCTGGGTTTACAGCGCCCCCGAGTCCCTGCATCACTCCGCCACACTGTTTACTGCTTGTGAACGAACATTATCATCGCGACCTGATCTGATCAGTCACACTCACTACCTCTATGAGCCGTAGTTATTATGTTTTTTGTTTTGTTTTAAAGCATAATGTCACAAACGCTCCTCTGTGAAGGCGTATAATGTGCCATTTACTCTAAGTCTAACCAAGAACCTCTTTTCACACTAAGAGTTGTGCTTGATTTCGCATTTGGTGGGTGATGTGATAAATATCAGGCGGGCCGCCTTTACTTCATAAAATATGTCATGGTACACACATTAAGTAAGCTCAACCATGGAGCCAAGGTGAATGGAAACGTATTACTGTTTTAAAGAGCATTTGAACACAAGTAAACGAGTGGATAGCCAAAACATGTTCACAGGCTCCTTTTCTTTATCATGAATGGTAACAGTAATTTGAAGACCATTTATAGTTGAAATATCTACCACGGGTGAACACACAGTACCAGAAGAAACGGCTCGTAAATATATTAGATTCTCATCTCTTCTTTCTTATCTCGTCATGTTCCTCTCGTACCTTGCGGTGTCGAAGTGAAGTATAAACAGCGGGAGAGTGCCTGCTTAAGTGTTTCTTGTATCGATATTCCCATGGACTCATGAATGGTAACAGTAATTTGAAGACCATTTATAGCTGAAATATCTACCACGGGTGAACACACAGTACCAGAAGAAACGGCTCGTAAATATATTGGATTCTCATCTCTTCTTTCTTATCTCGTCATGTTCCTCTCGTACCTTGCGGTGTCGAGGTGAAGTATAAACAGCGGGAGAGTGCCTGCTTAAGTGTTTCTTGTATCGATATTCCCATGGACTCACTAAGTCCATCGTTCATGTTGTCGGCCTCTTCCTCTGCTTCCCTCTGGTCTATACATCATTGCTTGTTGTGGTATACTTTTAGTTGGTAACCTACTTGCATGGCCAAACCATTTGACGTGCTGCCTTCTAATAAAATCTAATGCAGCTATATCCCCCACTTTAGTCCTGATTTCTTCAATTCTGATTTTATCTGTTCTTGATACATTGAGTATTATTCTCAGGAATCACATTTCTGTTGTTATCATTTTTCTTTTTACTTTTTCTGTCATAGTCCAGGTTTGGCATTGGTAGCATAGAGTTGGTAGGAAGATTGTGTTGTAAAGTTCTTTCTTAGTAGTTATTGATGCATGTTTGTTCTTTAGTATTGGTGCCAGTTGTCCAATGAGTTGGTTTGCCTTATTGCATCTATTGTCGATCTCATCTTCTGATTTCCCATTTGATAATATTATACTTCCTAGGTACTTGAACCTCTTTTCTTGTTTCAAGAGATGTTCATTTAGGTGAATCGTTGTTGCGGTTTCTTCTTTAGTTACAGGCATTACCTCTGGTTTGCTTGTGCTAATATTCATGTTATGTTCCCTACACATTTCATTTAATTTAAACTATTCATGTGGTCTTGCAATTCCGCTTCTAATGTTGCTATTAGTGCTTGGTCTTCCGCAAATAGGAGTTCTCTAATGGTTAGATTTGCAGATGGTTCTTCATATTGAATTGGTCAATGGATGGAAATCTTCTACATATGCCTTCAGATGCCAATATGGGTAAAACCAAAGAAAGCAGCATTCAACTTGAGCTTGCTGACATCTAGAGTTTGTGTTCCAACGGAGCAACTGTAGGCCAAAGTTGTTATCTCTAGTCTACAAATATTGGGCTCTCCTGCAATAAATGTTTGCCTGTCATTGTAACTGTTCTACAGTTATATCCATCAGTGTCTTCAGTGTTTAGTTTATTAAACGTGTGGTATGTCAGTCTGATGTGTCCTGTGCAGAGCCATACATTTTACTTAATGCATATATGGTAATGCCTAAAATTCGGACGTCCTTCTTAGTGGAGATAGAAAACAAGGAGAGATGTCTGAAACAGGTCAAGCGAGCAATGACATAACTAAAAATATACACAACTACGACATACATTACCCCCGCTGATGTACACCGAGCAGAGATGGGGAACTGCCGTGCCAGTCATGGTCATTGTATTTATAGTCTGGGAGAGATCACAATGCATGTCTAGGATTGTCTTGTTCACGGCATGCTTCCTCCATATAGGACAGGGCACTAAATTACCGTTGGACATGAGGGCCACTGTCAGGTTCCTTAAGTCACCACTTCCTAGATGGGCATATGTATCACCAAGATAAATTAAGTTACAATATACACAATATAATCATGCCGGTCCCACCTATTCGTTTTCTCCAACAGTATCCACTATTTCATCGTGAGACTCACAATCATCACTATTACCATCATATTATTGTATCACTAATATATATATATATGCACCTTAATCCCATGTCTTCCTTCCCCTTATGGTGTATCTTTGTCATGACCTACTTCAAGAGTGTTGTGTGCAGAGTGCTGAGCTCCACGCATCTTAACGTGACAGGAAACTCAGATCATACATAGACCCACGCATCGCAGGGAAAAGGTAAGCGAGTCGCTGGCGAGATGACGAGTGTCTCTTCGAAGCGCCAGTGAGTGTTTGACTGTCAAGGTCTCACATCCGAGGTTGCGACGCATTGTCTGTACCAACGCCAGACAACATAACAACACGCAACCCTGAGTAATGGTAAACACGGCAGAGTGAACGCGGCGTCGTTACCGACGCCCGGATAGGTAGCCACGCACAGCAATTGAGTTCACCCCGTGAACCGTGCAGGGGACACCAGCTGACGTGTGCGTGTAAGCGTGTAGGACGCCAGAACTGGCAGACGGGCTCAGATCGTTGAAAGGACAGGTCGCAAGGGAATGCGAGTTGAGTTTGAATCTGCCTTGAGAGCTAGCCTGTATGACAGTGGGAGACTGGTTCGAACGCTTGTATAGTTTGACTGTAAGTGAGATGTTTATTGCTTGCATGTATTATTATGTATTGTAGTGATATTGTTCATGCTATAATGATTGTTATGGATTGTCAGTGCGCGATAATTGTGCGATGATAAATGCGGCGCGTCAATAAAACGTGTGAATAATACTTTCGGATATTCACTTCGTGTGATTTGATAGTTTGATATTACTTCACACTTGCCAGAAAACGAGCTACTTGTCTTGTGTTATGCAAGACTCTGACAAGTGCGAATGTGGTGGCTTTCGTCCGGGTTTTGAATCAAATGCGAACGTATAATTTTTTTTTTTTTTGTCCGAGTTTGAAGCGAATGTGAACATGCCGATAGAAGTGCGCAAGTCATAGATTAAGGTAAAGTAACGAATTAATAGAGTTGATTTAATTAAATTATAAGTGTGAAGATATTATTTGAAGCCAACCGAGGCGTCTTCAGACTTATCACTAAATTCAACAAATTTTGTACCTAAAATCCAAAATGGCGACCGTGCCCTTGAATGTCATTGAGTAGGGTTAGCGTGAGCGTGAAAGTTGTTGATTGTGGTAACGACTAACAATAATACTTGACAGCATACAAACCTTTACAGACTTCAGTGACATTACACACACCATACATTTACAAATGTTCTAATTTCGGTTAGTTTAAAAAGTACAGGTTTTTTGGGTCAACTTTACCTGAGTCTGGTGAACTTCAAAAATTTTTTGTGCGTCAACCCGAAAGACGTTCCAGTGTGATTTCGAGCACCACTGAACAGCACAGTACCCAAGGATTACTTGAGTATAAAATTTTTTTCCCAGCTTTCTTTATACGTTCGTTAGTCTGGCTTTGGACATTAACTGTGCTATAAATATTTGGTACTTACTAACATCATAAGTAATTTTGTTTATATTTATTCCATCATACCTATTGTTCATCATGTCTTCTTTGAACGAGTGCATTGAAATGGGTTTAAAATTGAATATGTCTGGTGAGGAATTGAGAGCCTGGAGTGAAAATAAATATGCAGAATATCTTGTGAAACAAGAGCAAATTAGTGAGAGGGATGAGAGAGCGACCGAAAGGGCATTAAAGCAATCAGAAGTTGCTCTGAAAAGTAAAGAGGCAGACTCAGAAGCTGCTTTAAAGCTTCAACAAGCACAATCAGAAGCTGCTTTGAAGCTTCAACAAGCACAATCAGAAGCTTCAGTGAGGCAAGCTGAGATCTTAGCACAAAGTAAGAAAGGAGAGCAAGAAACACAAATGAAAATTGAACAACTTAAAGCTGAATGTTCTAAAGAGAAAGTGAATAGAGAAACAGACAAAGATCAACCTCATAAGAAGTACCAAGGTCTGATCAGAAGTTACAACACAGGTGATTGCATAGCAGCATTCACCCAAAATTTTGAATTTGTTATGGATCATTACAAAATCCCAAAACCTGAATGGGGGATAGTATATGTAAGAAGTCTTTCTGGGGAACCTCTTAAAGTCATAGAGTCGATCCCAAATGACCTGAAAGAAGATTATCTTTAAATAAAAGCAAAAATTATGTCACATTTTTTGCTAGATGAATCAGGTTATAGAGAACAGTTTAGGAAGTTGTCTCCTAAGCCAACACACACGTTCTCTGATTACATCTCAGAAATTCAAAATATTTTTTCTAAATGGCTGTCAGCAGCCAAAGTAAATGGAAGTTATGACAAATTGGTTGACCTTATGTTGAGAGATAAGATTATTGCATCTCTCCCAGCCCCCTTTTCTAAATTTTTGTTGGAATGTCAGTGTGAAAGTGTTCAACAGATTGAAAGTCGTGGCTCTGGTTATTTTGCAGCCAATAAGCATTGTTTCTCTAGTGGTCTGACCAGCACAGACTTTGTAGCAGCAGCTACATATGGCAAATATCAGGCAGGGTGAAATAGCAAACAAAGATCTTATAGGCAAACTGCAGAGAAATTATATCAGTGTAAATATTGTAACTATGCACACAATGAGCATGATATGTGCGACCAACATCCTGGGTACACTGCTTACTTGCATAATTACATTTCTAAGCAAGAGAAAGAGAGGAAGAACTACAAAAAACTTACAAAATGTTACCTTTGTAAGGCTTTTGGTCACTGGCGTAAGGATTGTAAAGCCAAGTCAATGACCAAAAAGGCTAATGCGGCCATGTTTGACATTTCTTCGTCAGAAGATGAAAGTGTACAAGATCACCCAGTAAACTCAGCACATTCCATTGAGGTATTCCATCAGGAAAAATGTACCATTTGTGATCAATTTCATGAGGATGGCGTGTTAACATGCGGCCATTCTATACCTATTACCAGTGAGGAGGCTAATTCTGTAGTTAACTCCAAAGGTAGACTGAACATCCACCAGGGGTATGTTAATGGTAAACCTGCCACAGTTTTACGTGATAGCGGAAGTACTCTCATTGGTGTAAAGAGAGATTATATTTTACCAACACAATATAGTGGCAAATATGTCACATGCAGGACATTCTCAGGGAACATAGAGAAATATCCACTTGCATGGGCATATATAACTACACCATTCTTTACAGGAAAGGTGAAATGCGCAGCATTAACCAATCCTTGCTGTGATATTATTATTGGAAACCTTCCTGAAGTGAATGACATACCACATGACATCAATACATCATCTGTCAGTTGTAATATTGATACTACCACTTCACCTTCATCACCAATCACCATTCATGATGTATTACCACCTGTAAATGAATGTACAAATACCAACCTGGCTATGCCAGAACATACATGTAATTGTGTGAATGTAACATCAATGTGTGATGAGAATGATCGTTGCGATATTACAAATGCAGTAAGCAGATCTACTGCCCAAATGCAAGATCGAATCGATCAAACAGAGGCTTTACAACAAATAAGTCCAGTTGTGACATCTCCTGAAACAACCAGGGAGAAGTTTATAACAGCCCAGAAAGCCGATCGATCTTTGCAGAAGTATTTTAAACTTATTGGCCAAAAGCCACGAGTAGCAAAGAATGCTAAATGGTATTTTGCTCTGAAAAACGGAATTCTGACACGGTACTATACCAAAGGTTCTAGCACTACAGAACAAACGGTGCTACCTGCAGAAAACCGCAATCAAGCATTAAAGCTAGCACATGACATACCCTTCGCAGGGCATATAGCTGATGCTAAAACAAGAGCAAGATTACTTACTCAATTCTATTGGCCTAAGTTTCGCAGTGATACCAAACGGTATTGCAGAAGTTGTGACATCTGCCATAAGCTTGTGAAGAAACACTCGCAAGCTGAACTGCAATTAACAGAGTCAACAAGCAGACCTTTCAAAAATATCTCTGTCGACAGAATTGATCCTCTTGACCACATAATATCAAGAGGTACTAAATTTCGCCAGAAGCGAGTCCTTCTAAAACCATAACTTCCAAAGACATCAGGGAAGTCTGTTCCCATATTAGAACTAAGTTAGGGAGCCATAATACCAATTTCACTCACTCCTCATTAGTAATGTACCAATCTATGTTGACTGAAAGTGCAACTTTATCTACACCCATTTCACCATATGAACATGTAACATCATTGCGTGATAGAATTATGAAATCATGTATATTAGCCAAAGAAGCTCTACAAAAATCAGGAGCTATTTACCGACAATATGCTAACAGGGGAAATAGAACTATTACACTGACGCCAGGACAGGACGTTCTTCTTCTTTTGCCAAGTGATAGACATCTCCTAACTGACTCATGGCAAGGACCGTTCAAAGTGCTACGACAAATTTCGAAGGTAGATTACGAGATTGCAGTTAGGGACAAACATAAGATTTTTCATATTAACATGCTCAAACCTTATCACCACAGGCAAGACGAACAAGTAGAGACTGCAGCAAGCACCTCCATAGTGGACCAGACGGACGACAACGACACTGACGAGATACCAACACCAGGTCTTGACACGGCGACCAACTTACAAGACATTAAGGTAAATCCTAACCTGACACAGACACAGACTAACAGTTGCAGACAACTGATACAAGACTACAGGACTATCTTTTCTGACAGCCCAGGACAGACAGATTTAGTGCAACACCAAATCATCTTAACATCTGACGTTCCTATTAAGTGTAGACCATATTCCATCCCTATACACTATAAAGAAACACTTCATCAAGAAATCATTGATTTAGAAACAAATCATATTATTCGACGTTCACAATCTCATTTCTGTTCACCAATAGTTTTGGTACGCAAAAAGGACAACACTATTAGACTCTGTGTGGACTATCGTAAGCTCAACAGCATTACACAGTTGGATTTAGAACCAATGAGCAACTGTGAAGACATCTTGACTGAACTATCTGACTCACGTTATTTTACTAAACTTGACTTGACAAAAGGCTACTGGCAGATAGCTGTACATCCTGATAGTATACATCTGACTGCATTTGCCACACCTTGGGGTTTATACGAATGGTGTAAACTACCTTTCGGATTAGTCAATGCACCAGCTACCTTCGTCAGAATGACAAGAATTCTTTTGACAGACATTGCTAACATCATTTGGTACATGGACGACATTTGCATACACACAAAGGACATGACAGAGCACATAACAGAACTACAGCAGACATTTGACAGAATTAGACATCATGGACTGACTGTAAAACCTTCCAAAGTGGATATAGCCTTTCAGGAAATTTCATTTTTGGGCTATAAGATCTCAAATGGCTTTATATCAACTGACGATAACATCATGTCCATAATTTTGAAATTGTCGCTTCCGACAACTAAGAAACAGTTGCGAAGTGTGTTAGGTCTGTTAAACTATTATAGACAGTTTATTCCTCATTTTGCTGAATTGACCAAATGTTTCACTGATCTACTAACAAATAAACATCCCAATGTGATTGTAAACAGTGAATGTTTAAGGCCAGCATTTACGAAAATTCTTTCTTATTTTTCTAAATCACCTATTTTGAAATTGCCAAATTTGAATATTACTTTTAGATTAAGATGTGATGCGTGCTCCGTAGCCATAGGAGGTGTGCTTCTCCAAGAACACGACCAAATCTTGTACCCAGTATACTACGTCTCTCGAAAACTGAACACCAGCGAACGAAATTACAGTACACCGGAACTCGAGGCTCTTGCCATGGTATTTTCGGTACGTAGGCAAACATTTCATTATTGAAACAGATAATACTCCGCTGACAATTGTTACCAGAGGAACGCCTAGTAACAGCAGGGTGGCAAGATGGTCCCTTCTTCTGCAGGACTATAGCTATGAGGTTAACCACATAAAAGGTTCACAAAACTGTCTTGCAGACCTTTTGTCGAGATGTCCATACAACGAACCTAATACCCAGTCGACACCAGAGCACAGTGCAGAGGGTGTATAAAACTGCAACGTAGATAGTGCTCAGTACCACAGCCAATTGTGACAATGTGTCAGTAACGCTGTGTACACCATTGTGATGGGGAAGATTGTATCTCCCAATGTATATAACTTATGTACATATTGTGATTCTTATTATTATCATGCGAATGAATGCGTATATAATTGTGAGATATGTGAAAGAATGAAATCAGTATTATGTAAACTAATATGTTGTATAACTGTGAGATATGAGAAAGAAAGTAATTATTATAGTAAATAAATATTTTAACAACCAGACACTACGGAGAAGTGTCACGGGACAACACTAGAGGATCCAAGAAGTTACCAAGCCACTAAAACGTGAGGTAATCCTAAAGTATCCAGACCGAGGTGCCCAAGACGTTTTAACAAGGTACGAAAGATGACTGCGACAGTACAATCCGAGCAGAAGACGGAAGAGATGATCCAACAGCTGATAGTAACAACTACTACTCCGTTTATAGAAGATCCACCCAGAACGGACCAGCTTTGTTTGAATGACATCACAACACATGTAATAGTACAGCTGTATACTTCCGATTTTTTGCATAGTAATATTAAAAGTATATAAATGTATGACAATTGTATTAAAATGTAATTTAAAATATTTCCATATACGGAATTGTATATGTCGATTTTTTTTTTAGGATGTAATCTCAGCATCGTAACTTGATTGCTTCTTTACAAACGTGACTTTTTGTGCACATTTGTCAATAAGGATCAAATTGTGACACTAAGAAATAAATTTCCAATGGTAATTTATGTCTTGTAAACGACGATGAATTATTGTTCCTAAATTTTCTGTATAATAACCAGGGGACATTATTCTAAATTATTGGTGATATGTAAATATGTATTGTAACCATTAACATGTGTGCTTGATAAATAACATGTCAATGTAACATCGTTTAGATATGGACAGTATATTGCCAAAACTGTTGACCTTCATTAGAAACTCTAAATAGAGGTCTGATGGAGGAGTCATCTCAGAGGGAGATGCTCACGACTTGACCTGATTATTTTAGTATTTTTGTTCTTGGTTGTGAGGTAGGGGCCAGTTTAGCCGATACCTACCGGACTAGCTGGGTCACAGCGAGGTAATGCCCATTAAATAGATTGTACTTGACTGTTGTACTTCATAGTGCAGCATAAGTGGTGTATACATATTGTTGACTATTCACCTGTATATATTTATTATAATTGTTAATGTATAATGTTCGACTTTGACATGTTTAATAACACCTAGATATATATTGTACATGAAAGGAAATCCTTTCATGAAAAAGGGGTGTGGAGAGTGTCAAGGTCTCACATCCGAGGTTGCGACGCGTTGTCTGTACCAACGCCAGACAACATAACAACACGCAACCCTGAGTAATGGTAAACACGGCAGAGAGAACGCGGCGTCGTTACCGACGCCCGGATAGGTAGCCACGCACAGCAATTGAGTTCACCCCGTGAACCGTGCAGGGGACACCAGCTGACGTGTGCGTGTAAGCGTGTAGGACGCCAGAACTGGCAGACGGGCTCAGATCGTTGAAAGGACAGGTCGCAAGGGAATGCGAGTTGAGTTTGAATCTGCCTTGAGAGCTAGCCTGTA
Organism: Cepaea hortensis; assembly: GCA_963921405.1. NCBI lineage: Eukaryota > Metazoa > Mollusca > Gastropoda > Stylommatophora > Helicidae > Cepaea > Cepaea hortensis. Next base: position 83,317,754 of record OY992895.1, on the reverse strand, counting down.
TGACAGTGGGAGACTGGTTCGAACGCTTGTATAGTTTGACTGTAAGTGAGATGTTTATTGCTTGCATGTATTATTATGTATTGTAGTGATATTGTTCATGCTATAATGATTGTTATGGATTGTCAGTGCGCGATGTTTGTGCGATGATAAATGCGGCGCGTCAATAAAACGTGTGAATAATACTTTCGGATATTCACTTCGTGTGATTTGATAGTTTGATATTACTTCACACTTGCCAGAAAACGAGCTACTTGTCTTGTGTTATGCAAGACTCCGAGGTGGACCGATCGGGAAACCAAGAATGGCCATGCAGCCGCCTACAATGTGGATATCAACGTTGTTTGAAAGAATTTTACATCTAAATTGTTTTGTAATCATGAAGAGTAATAATCAGCACAGTAACAATATTATCATCATCATCATCACCAAGTGCCCTGCCAGCTGGCGTAAGGGTTCATGGCTCTCCACAGATCTCTGTCTTTGGTGTTCTGGATCAACTCTGCTGATGATATTACTAGATGTCACCTTCTCAATCCGTCCAGCATCATTTCACTTGGTCTGCCTCTGCCTCTCTTCCCCTCGGTCTTTCCAGTTGTCACGACGTTCTCCAATGCCTCTCTTCTCATCACATGACCAAACAAAACTGCGTGTCTCTTTCTTATTGTTGTATATAATGTTCTAGTTCTATTAGTCTCTTTCAGGCAGTCGTTGTTAGTTACTCTGGCAGTCCAAGGAATTCGCAAAATTCGTCTCAGAAACCACATCTCTGTTTCTTCCAAGTTCTTCCTTATTTATCCATTTACATGACAAATATATTCGACAGTATAGACAATATAGATTACCAAAAGCCGCATCGGCGTCTGGTTATAATAGTCAGCTGTGGAGTTGTCTTAATCGTCGTACAATGTCTAATGGCAAAATATAACATTTAACCAATTTCTCAGAACTTAGCAATTGTTACTATAGCCAAGCTCAATAAGCTGTTGGATAACGCCTCCTTAATACGATGTCAACACCTAATAAAACTGCTAACGAACTAGCCTCTTAGTTAGTTCGTGGCAAACATGGGGTAATAGCATACTGAACTTTTGACACCACAAATTAGATACATTTTTAGCATAACGTCAACATATTTAGAGCCTAATGACATTTCTTAGCATAATGTGAAATTATTCGGAGAACATGTCAATATGAGGGCTTTTAAAACTTTGGGAATCCATGAAAATTTGGAGGATTCATAGATTGAAGTATATGTTCCACCAGATTTGTTACATGAAGATATCGGTCGCTGTGTGTTGAAAAGAACATGAATAAATTCATGACTTGAATTGAACTTATGCGGATGTGTTGTATAGTGAAAATAATGTCAACTGGGAAAATATAGCGAATTGGAGTGATTTGTGAATACCAATCATCTATTTTTGAAATGTTGGCAAATTTTAACATAAATGAAGACACATCTAACATCAGCTATTAAAACCTAGCACGCAGGTAGAAAGAAAAAAAAAAGGTACAAAGACGGGGGAAATCCCGTGGCTGCACATCACACAGACAGATTTGAATAGCACACAGGGAATCCCCATTACGTCAGATCACGTGACGGAGATTCCTACCTTAAGACATGGGTGGACAGTTCCCCGAGTTTTGCGATTTCATCAAATCATCATGGCCTGCATCATGGCCATCAAATCATGCGCATCCCACGAACGGGATCGGAAGACATTGGAACACCGTCTCATCTTCCAGTTGGGCACACTCTCCCCTCACGGCCTCAATGTTCAACACAGTTTCATTTAACTCCCAACCACAACCTCTCCCACCTCCTAGTTTACAGTCCACTATCAAGGTATTTGCTGGTCCCTTGCAGGACGTCGCAGTAAACTTTCTTGGCAGTCTTGCGTTCGTTGTTTTGCTATCGTCTTCTGAACGACCGCGACTCATGCCCCACTGTGAGGACCTACACAATGTAATCTTCCGCAGCTGTGTTTCGAGCGCTTAACGAAAATTGGCAATTGTGAAATGCGTCCGCGACATTTTTGCCGGTCCCAATTTGTACTTTTCCGCTCACATAAGCGCTTCTCCACCCCCACTCCCATCCCGCTTGACCTTTGACCCGTTTACCAAACATCCGGTATTTACAATCCACTGAAAGTCCAACGCGTGTCAGTCGCTCCTAGCAAGGATACAGATTCAGATAAGTACCTTTAATTAGTTTAATATTGTTAAGTAGTGTGTTTTATGTAGTTTTGTGTCGGTTTGTGTTTGTTTGTCCTGTGCTGGCGAATGATTTCGCCGCAACGTCCAACTTGTCTCTTGTAGTCGTGTTTTAGTAAAGCTTACAATCTACTTCTTGTTTATTGGTGATTCATTCATTGCGATTTCATCAAAGGACGTGCTAAATAGAAATATGTCACTGTGTAAGCAAATTAGCATAGATATCCTTGCGAATAATTCGTTCGAAATATTCCGATAATTATTGAGACTTTGGAAATACGGACAGCGCGAATGTAAAAATGTAACATCAGTAAACATGAGAACTGTGCCGCTAGACTCACATAATTATTGACATTTTTAAAGAAACTGTTTAGAACTTAGTTAGTTAGTTAGTTAGTTAGTTAGTTAGTTAGTTAGTTAGTTAGTTAGGTAGGTAGTTAGTTAGTTAGTTAGTTAGTTAGTTGGTTGGTTGGTTGGTTGGTTGGTTGGTTGGTTGGTTGGTTGGTTGGTTGGTTGGTTGGTTGGTTGGTTAGTTAGTCGAGGTTCCAACTTCACAGCAACTGGTCGTCCCCATTATGCTCCATTCCTGTGCCAGTGAATATCACACAAAATGCTCCCCATTGTCCATTGTGAAAAGTGGAATAGACAGTAGTCTCGGCAATCCAACAGCCCGCACAGGTACACTGTGCATAATGCCGCAGCAAGAATGCCAACACAAAATTCATCCACGAAAGCCACAGTTCATTGTCGATGGACTCGGCAGTCACCAGAAAAGACCTCATTGACCCGGGTTTTCTCACATGGCTCGGTCTTTTACCGCAGGGCGACCCACCGAAAGCGTCGCTTAAAGCACGAACTCCGCAGCTTCAGCGCCGACTCCTAGGAGTCTCCTGAAAATGCACTCGTGAGCAGAAAAGGCAAATCAGTCAATTCAGCAACAGTCGGTAGCCATTGTTCCTAACATGCAGGTGACTATACAGGACATATGTAAAAGCATTCAACAGCTCACAGTGTCGCCGACGCACTCACTCAGTAGCAGGGCGACGGAACCATGTACTACTAGTCCAGCTTGAGGAAAATGCTATTGCAAACAGTAGCTACAAGCATAAACACGCCACGAGCCTTAACGGTTCAACTCGTAACCGCCATGTTGGCGACCGGAAGTCAAGAACTGTAGCAATGTAAACATGCGTGAATGTTCACATAGCGAATCACAAAAAAATAACGTGAATAATGACCGTGAAAGAGAATTTGAACCCATACCTTTGAGGAATGTGCTAACAGTGAACAGTGCAGTTACTTTTTAAACGTCAACAGACAAAAACATTAGATTATGTGGTTGTTTCGGGATTTGAAATTTAAAATTTAAATATTGAGCACAACCCACTACTGGCAACGCCGATCGCATTCTGGTATGAACCTAAGGCCTATCCACGTCAATATGGAAGCACTATACTCGAGTTTCGCCCTCGTTTGAGCTCGTCAGTAGTGCATATCCCTGACCGGATCCGGAAACAGTCCCGGATCACGCGTGTGAAGCGGGTGTGTAACCACGCGGCACACACTGGACACACCAAATTATCACAACAGAACATCACAACGCTACCCATTGTAGGCTATGCTAGCATATGCTATCTTTAGCATAGCCTACGATGGTGTGCCACACTTCCCATGATCACATTGCTTGTGTGTAGTTTCTTGTCAACCCATTTTGGTATGTGTTCAACAATCCTGGTGTGTAATTGCCTCTATGCCCGGCCAATTTAGGTAGCCTCGCACATGCATGTGAATTGGTAAATGCAATTAGATGTGGCGTTGTCATGAAATTACTGTGGATTAACCAGATGATGATAATACAGACAGTCTGATTCACAGCATGTTTTCAAGGCCACAATTGTTGTTAACCAGTACAGAAACACAAGTCGGGTCTAAGTAGAATTGCCAAACTCGCGAGATGAAAGGGACCGACGAATGTTTGGTTGTGAACAAAGAAAGACAACTCTTGCCTTGATTAAACCAAGGGGACATAAGATTTCTGGAAATAGTTAGTGCCCCTGAAGACACCTGCGTGACATCAAAAGAACTTCACTAGAACATTCCCGGCTCTTTGTGACATAAACAAGATTTGTGTACGTTAGTGTTGAAGAAACCGTTGACTAGAGCAGAAGTGCTTTGTCACTGCAGTTGTGGAATAACCCAGGGTGGGTGATACTCGTTTCTTCACCACATACCACTGAACAATAGAGTCTAGAAAAAGACATTTTGACATGAAGTTCTCGTGGAATAATTTAGTACAGTGAAGAAGTACTTTAGAATAGTTTGTGTGTGAAAATCTATGAACGGGGATTAGAACAAATGTGAGACCTGTGACATTAAAACCTAGTTCTCGCGGTACAGTGATCCGTACTTTTTTGAGTTATAGGGACTGTAGTCTTTACAGTGATTGACAGATCCATGATTAAGGTTATACAATAACTATTTTGGTGAATAATGATACTCTAGTCGACTCAGTGGATCCCGGAGAAAGTCAACGTCTGGAAGAAGAGACGCATCAATCGGTGAGGTGTTCATGTACTAAGCTATCATGCTGTGGTGTACCCTTGCTATGATGACCATCTGACTTGGGCTCCTGATCTGCTGCTCTGAATCTACATACACACTAGAATATTCGACACACATTCTACACAGTACAGACACACACACTTCTCACACACATACTCTTTTTTTTAATAAATTATTTTGTATTTATTTGTTAGAGCTAGAGTTTTTGAGTATGTTGTGTTGGGGAAAAGTGAGAGGGGGCATGATCCAGGGGTGAGTGAGAGTAAGAAAGAGGTGTCTGCAGACTGACGGAGTTTTGTGGACGGAGTCTGGTAGTTTCTCTAAGACAATAATATTGGGTTAATTAAAATGTGGCTGTTGATTCCCCTCACTCCAGGGACGACACTAAAGTAAGAAGGGATAACTTACGACAGGCGTACATAGGGGTAGATTATTTTATTGCTGGGTTGGGAATAGGTGTGGTTCTGTACCTAATAAATGGAGTTGCAGCACAGAATGTTCGGCCAACTGCTGTAACGAGCCGGTCCTGTAGACGTTGCATTACGTCATCCCCTCGAAAGGTTAGCTGTATACTTACCTTGAGCTTAAGGACCATAGTTGCGTCTGATTTTGGTTTCGGCTGTTTTCAGTGGTGCTTTATAAATCCCGTGGAGTACCCATTCAGGTGTAAGACATTCTTCAGAGTTTAATTTTCCTCCGTCAGTGTGTCCCAAGCAATCCCAAGCAATTGGATCATGGGAAGTGTGATACACCACAATTATAAACTTCTGGTGTCGTCCATTGCACGTCATGTCTTGGGAACCAGTCGTGTTATTGATAGAGACAGCGCTTTTCGCGTGTTGTTTCATACACAAAATAGTCGTTTGTTAAAGTTTGCAGAAGCGATAATGATCCATCTGTACAAGCCTATTTTGTGCAAACAGAAAGTCATGATAGTCAACATAAAATTACCATGGTAAGCAACTGATATTACTGTGCGAACATGTGTATATTTCAGCTTGAACGATGAATCTAAATTATTTTACTCTACGTTGTGTGACATCTGCAGTAAGTACCTGACGAGATGCAGCGAAATGTGCCAGGCAATAAATCGTACTATATATGGTTTGTGTTTTCGTTATTCAAATTAAAGTAAATTAATTAAATGAATTGATTTCATCATATTGTAATTGGGTAGATTAACATGATGTACCTTATTCAATTATTGCTATGTTTAAAAATTGAATCGAGTTCGTAGAATGGATTAAAAAATACCAGCATACTCGTATATGTTAATTGTTAACTTATCATAAATTATATAGGTATAAATAGTACTATGTAAATAATTCAATAATTTATAATTAGTTTGCAATTATTATATTACAAAATTATTCTACATTTGTTAAAATGTGTGATTAAATAAGATTTAACTTAATAAGAATTAATGATCCATGATTATGTACATGTGATTTCTAATCAATCACAAATGAGTAAGTGATTGCAGATTTGACATGCAGGCAGGAAAGTGAGAGTACAGTGAGGCGGATTACCAAAGAACACTAGTCACCTCGGAGTTGCATCGGAGGGGCTGTCGCTCGAATTTGAGGTGAAGTAACATCATGGCAGGACAGCCGAGGTTTGGATAGCCTTATTTAGAGTTGTACTTACTCAGGCCGGATGGGAGCTGTCATTGCTTTTGTGTTGTCTGAACCGGGTTGGCTGGATAGAGAGGGGCCGTTGTAGCTTGTTGTAAGTCTCATCACAGCAGAACTATACTCTTGAATTACCGGGATATTGAACTAACAGTGAAGTCGGGCCTGCGTGCCCAATTCTTAACCCTTTGAAAATAAAGATTTTCGTTTGTTCGTTCGTTCCTTCGGGAATGCCAAGGCCAGCTATCTTTAATTTCTGGCTAGCCATTTCCAGCTGTGTGTTTGTGTATTTAGGGACGTATTCTTTATTCAGTCTTAAACACGTTTGTCCGTAGTTTGTAGAGGTGAATTCGCACCCACTACAACACCAGTGTGAGCGCCCACCTTAGATAAGAAATTGGAGTTCGCAAAATTCCCTTAGTTAGTAATTTATGACAGTCAATCGTTAAAGTAAAGGGGACCACGACAAGTATACGTACGGGACATCCATCTTCTGTGAACACTCGGACGAGTGGTTGGTTAATACACAATTAAACAACAGTTTTTCCCCCATGTATTCTCTGATTTTTTTTATTTTTGTTTATTTTTGTATTTTCAGCGCGCTAGAACATCGGTTGGTATATTGTTCACCCCAATGTGGAGTGACATTATTTCTTTAATAAACAGTTACTATTGATATGTAAGCAATGGCAAACTACTGAGCGTAATCTTGCCAAGAAATCAACAGACAGCTGAAAGATGCTGCTGTTGACAGCGATGTCCTGTAAAGGATATGCGGAAAAAAAATTGATATGTAGATGCTTATATACACAACACCTGTGGATGTGTATACAATTTATGGCAGTTTGTAAAATAAATGAGAGGTTGGAAGAGAATGTACCCCCATCTCATCGTGTCATGGCTAATAATGGTGTGAAGAAATTATATTTTATTCATGCTGCTAGTTTCTGAAAAGAAACTGAATTTAATTATGCCAACTAAGAAGACAAGACTATAATGTCATGTGGATAATGTTAACCTGCGAACAGCGAGAAGACTAGGCTATGAACGCATGGGCCAAGTGCCGGGAATGGATTCTCTATCTAGTTCTCTACCAGTAATCTGGAACAAGACGATGGTTATCTAATCACGTTCCTACCCCATTTCAGCATAGTTGATCTTAGTGTTGCCTCATTCCAAGAACAGACAACGTGCTAATCTAATCTTCGTATAATTTCTCTTCGTTGCCCGTTTGTCCCTTAGTATACTATACGCTTGCAGTTTAACAAACACAGATAATCACATAATTTGCACATATGTCCACATCCTACCTTGATCCCTGACGTGGATTCTGAGCCAGAAGAAGACAAATGATACGTTGAACGTTATAATTATACTCTCATAAGTATTTGGATCATTACAGGTATGGTCTTTGCCATCTGTAACAGCTATCACATTAGCTGGAAAGTAAGCAAGATCGGCTGTGGAAAATCAAACATAGGAGTGTCACTATGTACCGATATGAATATGTCAAACATGTCCTAAACTGGTGAAATACCTGAAGATTTGTGCAGGACTTTATCTCGGATTATTAATTTATTATTACAGATTGAGAGTTAATTATGTCCACGGCTTTTAAAATTAAATTGAAGTATAACTACTTCGGAATGCTACAATAATGTATAGTAAAAGCTTTCCTGCCAAGATCGTGTTTTAAATATAATCCCAAACTGCTGAAGTCCCGATGTTAAAATGTTACAAACATGAGATATCTCTACACATATTTTAGTGTCTCCCGAAAGATCACACAATGAGGTTTTCAGCTCAGTGCGGCACAACGTTTCAAATGTGTGTATACTAGTATTGCAACTATTTTAAATCACCATCATCATCAAGTGCCGGCTGCCTGGCCGAGGGGTTAGCAGCTTTCTCCGTTAATCCCGAATACTCTCGTGGTCAACGTGAGCGGACGAGAATTAGAAGTGGTTCGAGTCACGCTGGTGACTTATGAGAGTACGGAGCCGGTCGCTCAGAAAGTCGTGGCGTGCTGATGAGCGTAATCTAGCCTAGGAATCAACATACAGCTGAAAGATGCTGATGTTGACCGCAATATCCTGAATCAGGATGGAAACGCGGGAAAAAACAAATCATCATCAAGTGCCCTGCCAGATGGCGTGGACGTTCATGTCTCTCCACGGTCTTTGGTGTTCTGGATCAACACTGCTGATGATATTTCTCCATACCACCGTCTCAATCTATCTAGCATAATTTATCTTGGTCTGCATCTCTTCCCATTGTTATTTCCAGTTGTCGCGATGTTCTCCAATTCCTCTCTTCTCATCGCATAACCAAAACTGTTATTCTCTTTAAACCACTAACCACTAATATCAACCACTAATATCACTGTACTCGGGGAAACCCCCATACGTGATCAGTCAACGTCTTCACTGGTAAACAGGGGTTCTGTGTTGAAGGTACCCGTGACTATCTTCTTCTTCTTCTTCTTCTTCTTCTTCTTCTTCTTCTTCTTCTTCTTCTTCTTCTTCTTCTTCTTCTTCTTCTTCTTCTTCTTCTTCTTCTTCTTCTTCTTCTTCTTCTTCTTCTTCAGCTTTCCGAGCCATTGAGGTTCTTTGCTGCAAATACAATCTGTCTCCATTCGTCTCTCTGGTGGACCTTCTCTTGCCAGTCGTTGATTCCAAGTGCTTGTAGGGCTGTACATGTATTATCTCTCCACCGTCTTCTTGGTCTACCTCGGGGTCTACGGTCATTTATTTCCTGAGTGTAAGCGAGTTTTGTTTCCCTATTATCTTCCATTCTTTCTATATGCCCCAGCCATTGTAGTCTATTAGCCTTCATGATACCAGTGATTAGCGGGGACTTAAAAGATCATAAATGTCTTTGTTACTTCTTCTTTTCCACTCTCCACTTTGTGTATCCCTAATGGGTCCAAAGATGCGTCTTAAAAATTTGTTCTCAAAGGTTTGAACGGCGAGGAAGGAAAGGCGAGGATGATCGAGAAAGGAAGGACGGCATGGAGTTATCTGGATGATACCATCTTTGAGAAGCGAGCTGAGGAAACGATGCAACATCCGATGGGCGACATCTAAGTGGAAGAGTCACCGAAAAGGTTACACAATAGACAATACCCTAAGTTACTGGCGTGAGTAATTAATTAGTAATATTTCTTGTGAACTGTGAACACTATGGGACAGGCGACATGTTTGACTTTAATGGTAGTTCTATTAAGTAGGGTGGCATGAGCAGTTATGACGGAATGCGTGATGTTTGCATCGTGTTGATGGCCTGCATGTCATAAAATCATGGGATATTGCCCGAAATAAAATATGGACTCAAAATTGAGGCATTCTGTCAGCGTTCTATGTGACTATGTGATTTAAATTATACTGCGACTTCTCCTAAGTACAAAGTGCTTAAAATCATAAACATGACAGTTGTTATGGAATAAAAGACGTTGTGGTAAAGAAATGGAATGAGTATCTATAAGAGTTGCATGGTGAAGAGGTTGAAGAATTAAGAGAAGAAAGCAATTTGAAGTCAACATATTAGAAAAGAAGAAGTTGCTGACCATATCAGGCACATGTTTTAAAGAAAATCAGCCTGACCAGATGGAATCACGGCAGAAGAAATAGAAATTCTGGGATAATTAGTAGTAAAGTAAAATGTTGCATATTTAGATACGTGAATAATAATTTATTTGGTTGTTTCGGAATTTGAGATTGTAATGATTGAGCACAACCCACTACTGGCAACGAGGATTGTATGGGCCTTGTCAACTTCAGATTGGAAGCACTGGATTCGATTTTTGCTTTCTTTTGAGCTCGTTAGTAGTGTATATCTCTGACTGGACCCGGGACTTAACTCCTGATCACTGGTCATGATCCTTAAAAGACATAAATCTGTTAAAACTGATTTCCAAGTACTTCAGTTTACTCTCTCTACTGCATGGATGTCCACTCAATGTATCCAGAGAATACTACACTACTGATGCATCATACATTCAGTAGCATGTACTTTACAGGACCTCGCTCCTATAGCAACCTTCCGGAAAACTTCTCGATCATAAGCGAGATGTCCCACGTCCGATACACCCAGCTGGAGATCATCCGCCACATCCTGCACCCATCTTCTCTTTGGCCTTTCTCTTCCTCTCTTCCCAGGCATATACACCTCCATTATTGTTCTCTCCAAACTTTCGTGACGTTTCAAGTGACCAATATATTTCAATTTTCTTTGTTTTATCGTCTTTAATAGCTAGCCTTCTTCAATATTCAGCTCTTAAGGTATGGCTGCATTTGTTCTTTTCTTTACCCAAGATATTCTTAGAACTCGTCTATAACGTTTACATTCAAAGTCAATTATGCACTGTTCAGCTTGTTTAGTAAGTGTCCAGGTCTCACAGGCGTATGTTGCAATGGGAAAGATGCATGCTCTTAAAAATCTCATTTTTGTAGTTCTGTCTGACCCACTCCATAATTTATTCAGTTGTTTTATTCTTTGAAGAGCAATTGATAGTCGTCGCTTAATTTCTTCCATTGTGTCACCCTTGTTGGTAATCAATGACCCAAGATATTAAAAATTGTCCACCACCTCCAATTTTTCCTCATTAACATATATTTCTTTCTCCAAAGTAGTTTTATCTGTATGCATTATTTTTATTTTTGCTATGTTAAGATATAAGTTGTGATTTTCCCTATTCAAATGGGTTGAGGCTATTAGGTTTTCTATACCAGTCTGTGTTGTGGATAGCAATACTGTATCATCATCATACCGAATCTCCGGTATGTCATGACCACCGATACTTAGGGCATCATATGGCTTCCTGTTTATATCATCTCTTACATTTCTCATTATATTTTCGGCGTACAGGTTCAACAAATAGGGGTACAGCACACCAAACTGATGCCTAGTATGGATCTATTATGGCCCCTGAGCCCTTGCACCACTCCGCCACCCTGTTTACTGCCGACTGTAAGCCTTCTGCCATTCTTTCTCTTTCTTGACCCGGTCTGTACATCAGTACATCATCTGCAAATGTCAAGATTCTACCAATCCCAGGTTCCTCAGTTGCTTCAAAATTACTGGTGTGTACATTAAAGAGCACTGGGGACATGGCACACCTGTGCGTGTAAAGTGCGTCTTGTCAACACCTGTCATGCTGTCATGTAGACGTGTGTACATATACATGATATTATAAAACCACATACCGTACTGGCATGCGGGACCAAACCATCCACCCTCACAGGTGTAAGGTTGTATACACGAGCCATTGACGTCACAGCTGGTGTTTTCACATCGACATTTGTATTTACACTGATATCCAAACCAGCCACGACTGCAGCCTAGAACATGTAACAAAACGGAATGCAAAAATAAACCAACTATCACATTAAAATTGTCAGTATCCTAGACAATAATATTTGACAAAACAGCGTCAATAAAGACGTGTGATCCCGTGTCACGATCACCCTACCACATTAGCGGTTAAATACATACCAGGGTCAGCACATCCGGCAGACCATGACTATACCGCTATAGACAGCCATGCCACGGGTAAAGTTGTCACAACAGTGTTCTTTTTACCAGAAATGAAATGCGGTTCTAGTCATGTGATCATCATGTAGCACATCTTTGGCAAAACATCGCTGTCATCTGTTGTTTGTCTATCAAGAAAGATGATGACCATTCATTTCATCCAGTGGGTTTAAAAGTTTGGAGCCGTGAGGTCTAAGATGGCTGATAAGGCCTATTTTGGCTCGAAATGTTTTTTTGACAATGTGGACAAAGAATGCTAGACATTTCTGGAGGAGGATTTCCTGCAGTGGTTTTTCTGTCCAGCCTTTTCTTCACAGCTCTTGCAGTCCTGGTTGCCACACACGTGACTGCACCCTTGCGTAATGATGCACGCCACGAATTTCGGTCTCTGGCTGCAGTCTCCCAGGTGTCATGATGAATTCCAAAAGCATTCCGTGAGATTTTCAGAGTGTCTTTAAACTTTAAAGCGTTTCCTCTGGTCGCATTGGGAGCGTTTACCACAACGCAAGTCGCCGTAAAAATTCGTTTAGGGAGCTTGTGATCTGGCATTCGAGTTAAGTGACCAGCCCAGCGAATCTGATTCTTCATTAGTATAGTGTGGATACTGGGCATGGACGCTCATTCTAGGACTTCAGTGTCTGGGATCTAGTCTTGCTATTTAATCTTAAATAGCTTCCTAAGGTAGACTGTGTGAAAGTGGTTTAATTTCCTAGCGTGTCGCTGATAAACAGTTCAGGTTTCACAAGCATATAGCAGTGTGGATAATACAACTGCTTTGTAGACTTTCAGCTTTGTTTCCAGGATTATTCCATTTCTGTCCCATACGTTCTTGTGCAGTCTGCCAAAGGCCGCGCTGGCCTTGGAGATTCTTGCATTCACTTCGTTATCAATTGTAGCAGCTTATGACACAGTGCTGCCAAGATAGATGAATTTGTTCACAACACTTAGTCTATGACAATTCACTTCTATATTCGGTACAGTGTGATTATTCCCTGGAGCTGGCTGGTACATAACTACAGTCTTCTCCAAGTTGATATTGAGCCCAAAGTTGGCACAGGCATGAGAGAAAGCTGAAACATTATGTTGCATGTCTGCCTCTGAGTTGGCGTACAGAGAGTAATCATCAGCAAACAGGATCTCTCTGACTGTGTCGCTGTTAATTTTTGTGTTAGCTTTCAGCCTTCTGAGATTGAATAATTTTCCATTCATGTGGCAGTTGATGTCTATTCCATTGTCGTTGTTCTCGAAGGCATTCATCAACATAGCTGAAAACATGTGGAGTGTTGGTCCCATGACACATTCTTGCTTCAATCCATTTGTGACTGGAAAGGGCTCAGACATTTCGCCATTTTCCTGTATTCTTGCATGTACACCATGATGAAATAGTCGCACTATATGGAAAAAGCTTTCGTGGGCAACCATATTTTGCCATAATCTTCCACAGTCCTTCTCTACTGACTGTATCAAAAGCCTTGGTAAGGTCAAGGAAAGTGGAGAACACTTCGCAATTCTGTTCCTGATATTTCTCTTGCATCGAAAATCATGTCAACAGTTCCTCGTTCTTTTCTGAAGCCACATTGACTCTCAAGAAGAAGACCTTGATCGAGATGGGCCGTGAGGCGTTTGAGAAGAATTCTGGCGAGTATCTTCTTGCAATTGAAAGCAAGTAGATGCCTCGGTGGTTGTCACAGGATTGGCGGTTTCCTTTACGTTTGTAAAGGTGGACTATTGATGCGTCCTTGAAATCTTGTGGTATGGTCTCGTTCACCCACATGTTTGTAAATAATTATTGAAGCTGCTCTGCTAGGACCGGCCCACCTGCCTTGTATATCTCTGCTGGGATGGAGTCAGGACCAGGTGCCTTGCCGCTGGAGAGTTGCTGGATGGCTTTGTTTACTTCCACTATGGTTGGCAGGTCATCACGTGTCTCATTAGTGGGAACTAGAGGAAGGCAGTTGATGGTTTCACCATCGAAGAAGGAAGTTGCATTTAAGATGTTGCTGAAATGCTCTGCCCAGCGTTGAAGGATTTTTTTCTTATCGGTGACCAATATTCCCTCATCTGCACTGAGGAAGGGCACTATTCTTGATGATGTAGGACCATAGACCGCTTTCAGTAAGTCGTAGAAGTTTTTCATATAATGTCTGTCAGCAAAGCCCTGAATTTCATCAGCTTTGCTGCTCAGCCAGGAGTCCCGCATGTGCCGAAGTTTCTGCTGCACTACTCTCTGAATGTTCTTGAAGGCATCTTTTTTATGTTGATTTCGGGTCATTCAAATTAGGAGAAGATGTTTTCTCGGCCAGCAATTGGTTGATGTCTTCGGAATTTTCATCAAACCAGTCTTTATGCTTGCGGGGACTGGACCTAGGATTTCCATAGCAGTGTTGTAAATTATATCCTTCAGGGCTCTCCATTCTGTTTCTGTATCCTGTTGAGCTGCAGATTTGGGCTTGAGGCGGTCTTCCAGCATATTGTCAAAAAGAAAGATGCATTTTTTTCTGTTTAGGCGGGTGACATTTATTTTATTTTTTTTGTGTGTGTCATTTTTACCCTTGTGGACGCCGTGGTGGTTTGATGTGTATGTTTATTTTCGAGATAATGAGACGATGGTCTGTCCAACATTCGGCACCACACATGGATTTTGTCACCCGAACGTCTTGTCTGTCACTCCTCCTGACGATGACATAGTCAATGAGGTGCCAGTGTTTCGAGCGAAGGTGCATCCACGATGTCCTATTTCTCATGGGAAGACGGACAATTGTGTTGGTAATCAGGAGATCGTGTTTGGCACGTGTCTGAAAGAGGAGGAGTCCATTGCTGTTACAATGTCCGTCATCACATACGGCAGGACACAACTCCTGAAGCTTGGCCATTTCATCTACCTCATACATGCCGTAGAAAAATAACAAACAGCTGGACATACATGACGTAGATAGATAATAAACATCTGGACATGCATGACGTACATAGATAATAAACAGCTTGAAATACATGCCCTAGATAGATAGTAAACAGACGAAAATACCAACCGTGGACAGATTATAAACAGCTTACAAATAGAGATACTTGTCCTATAAATAAAACAAACAGCTGAAGATGCAAGTCCCAGATAAATAATAAACATTTGGAGATAAGTGTCCTACACATATAATCAACATCTGGAGTACATACCATAGATATATATATATATATATATATATATTTGCGCTCGCGCGGTTTGAACTCAAGCGTAGGCCATGCACACTGTCCTAGATAATACACAGCAAGTGATGCATGCCTTTGATAGACTATAAACAGGTGTAAAAGCATGCAATATATATTTCATAATCACCTGGAGATGCATTCTCTGGATAGATAATAAACAGCTAGAGATATATACCCACGATAGATAATACAGAGCTGGATATAAGCACCGAATATAAATAAATAAATAAATAAATAAATAAATAAATAAATAAATAAATAACGAGTTGGATATGCATGCTGTTGATACATAATAAACATGTTGAGATGCATGCACTAGATAGATATACAACATCTGGAGAATCGTATGGTAGATATATAATAAACACCTGTAAATACCCAGATAGATCATAAACAGCTTGAGATATATATCGCAGATAGATAATAAATAGCGTTAGATATATGCCGTAGATAATAAACAGTTGGAGATACATACAATAGATAGTAAATAACTGGAGAAACATACTCTAATGAGATTATAAACAAAGTAGAGACCAATGTCCTACGGAGACAATAAACTGCTAGGAGATACATGCTATACGTGGATAATAAACAGCTGGAAATGCATGCTATAGATAGGTAGTAAACATAGCTGGAGGTACATTCTATAGATTGATAATAAACAGCTGGAGATGCGTTTTAAATTTTTAAAAGTTGCATATCCTTTACAGGACGTTGCAGTCAACACCAGCATTTTACTGCCGTTGTTGATATATTGACAAGTTTTACATTCAGTAGTTTGCCATTGGTTTCTGAACGACGGCTCCCATACCAACAGGTTAAAACCAGCGTGAAAAGGTCAGCTGCCAAATCGGTCACCGCTGTGTTTCGTGCGCGTGTAAGCGGAATTATGAATCTCGTCCTCAACGCTATCGCCAGGGAGATCGGATGAGAGACCATGCATTCTATAGATAGATAATAAACAGCTGGAAATACATTTTATTGATTGATAATACACAGCTGGAAATACATGTTATAGATAGATAATAAATACAGCTGGAGATACATTGTATTGATAGATAATAAACAGCTGGCGATACATTTTATAGGCAGATAATAAATACAGCTGGAGATACATTCTATTGATTGATAATAAACAGCTGGAAATACATGTTATAGATAGATAATAAATACAGCTGGAGATAATTTGTATTGATAGATAATAAATACAGCTGGAGATAATTTGTATTGATAGATAATAAACAGCTGGCGATATATTTTATAGATAGATAATAAATACAGCTGGAGATGCGTTCTATAGATTGATAATAAATACAGCTGGAGATACATTCTATAGATTGATAACAAACAGCTGGAGATACATTTTACTGATAGATAATAAACAGGTGGAGATATATTTTATAGGTAGATAATAAACACAGCTGGAGACACATTATATAGATAGATAATAAACAGCTGTAGGTGCATTCTATTGATAGATTATAAACAGCTGGAGATACATTTTATAGAGAGATAATAAACAGCTCGTTTTCATCTTGCTAAAGGCTACTCTCGCCATGGATATTCTTGATTGAATCTATACAAGGCATGATCAACAACACAGATGATTTTACTTCCGGTAACATGGCGACGACATGAGGCATTTATTCTTCGGGACGACGCTGTTTTAATGTTTTCCTGTGGATTATGTGGTGATATTTCGTATTCGTCTATTGGAAGTGTTCAAAAGAAGACACGAAAGGCAGGTGGTGGATGAAATTATGAGGGCAGCTGACAGATAGTTGTTGGTTATAGTCTCAAGTTTCGCGACGGTAGGCAGAAGATCTCTTTCAGGAGACAATGGCTACGGTTACCCGGCCAGTATGGTCACTGTCAAGAAGGAAAGCTACGGCAAACTACCTTCTTTAAAAGTGCCTAGTTCATTGTGATTCGCTTAAAGACAGATATTAGTATAATGAGTCACATCACAAAGATTTTGCTACGAATTATCATGCAAAGAGTGAGGAAGAAAATACAACATGAAATAGGAGAAGAACAATGTGGGTTTGTTGAAAGAAAGGGTGCAGTAAATGCTGTGTATATGCTGCGTTCAGTTCAAGAACGTTCTATAGAAGCAAAAAAAAAATATACATCTTTGCTTTATTGACTACACAAAGGCTTTCAACAGAGTAAGACATGTCAACATGGTAGATATGTTTGCAGATCTACAAATTGATGGGAAAGACATTAGACATATAAAAAACATATATTGGAAAAAAAAAACAAGCTGCCATAAGGATTGATAATGAAGTGGGACAATATCGGCCTATTAAGAGAGGTGTTAGTTAGGGATGTGTAATGTCTCCAGATCATTTTTCCCTATACAGTAAAAATATTTTCAGGAATGTAGAAGATATAAATGGAATCAGTATTGGAGGACGAAACATCAATAACATTAGATACGCAGATGATACCGTATTTATTGCAGACAATGAGCAGTATCTGCAACAATTAGTAGATGCGGTTGTTGCACACAGTGAACAACTGGAATGAGTATTAAATTGTAAAAAGACATAGATTATGGTCGTAACTAGGAGGAACGAAATACCACAATGTAATATACAAGACAATTGGCATATTCTTCAACAAGTGAATCGGTACAATTATCTCGGAACAGTCATAACATCTGATGGGAGATGCCTTGTAGCGGTTAGAATAAGAATCGCCATGGCGAAAGTAGCCCTTAGCAAGATGAAATACATACTGACCAATTAAAAGATGTCAACTGAAACGAGAAAAAGAGTGTTGAGGTGCTACATAGAGCCTGTTCTTTTGTATGGATGTGAAACTTGGACAATGAGCAGTCAAGCTAAAAAAAAACATCTGATGCTGCAGAAATGTGGTTTCTGAGGACAATGCAAAGAACACCATGGACAGACAGAAAAACCAATGACCAAGTACTAAAGGAGACAAATGAACATCGTAAATTGATTAGAGAAATTAGACGTAGACAGTCACAATTTGTTGGACATGTTATGAGAAGAAATGGATTGGAGAACTTGATGACGACTGGCAAGATCGAAGTAAAGAGACCAAGGGCAAAACCGAGAAGTAAATACTTGGATGACTTGTCCACTTGGCATGGTCGAGACAGGAACACGGAGCTGATTCACGACTCTAGTGATCGAGTGAGATGGCAAAACTTGACCGCCCACATTTATCGGCATTTCACATGATGGGTGGATGGATGTGCATAAACCAAAATGGAGATAAATGTGGTATGAAAAGAGTAAACACAGTTGAATTGTTTCGTCTCTGCAGGACTACCAATGTGTGACTTCAAGTCTGTGTCCTCCCTGACTAAACACATTTGGAAATCCACATGCATTACACTGTTATGAGTATGACTTACTTCTGGATTGGAACAGGACAATACAGAAAACAAAAAGATAATTGGATTGTACTTAAATGCGTCTCTCCAACACAGTGGTCGGTCTGTTCAAGTTTAGCATGCATGTATATTTCCATTACAGAGTTGGTTGGTTGGTGAATTATCAGTGAGACTGACCTGTCGCACGTAGAGACCACACAACGCATCTGCCCGTGGAGACACGCGATATCACCAGAAACCAATGGGTGTTATAAACATGTCGTGTTGTATGCTTGAAGTGAACCTATCAACTTCTGACCTTGTATTCTTGGTGTAGATTCCTATAACAATAACGGTATACCGTATCTGGTATTATAAACACGCGTGACTTACTTGGCTGAGAACTGACGTAGAAGTACATCAATCCGCAGGATAAACAGACACAATTTATTATGCCTTCGAGTTTCATCACGTCATCTGCTTAATGTGTTTATTTGTTCGTGTGTAATTAAGACTGCAATGAATAATAGCAATACAAGAATAATATTAATAACAACGATACAAAGGACAACAATCATAATACTTTTTGTGATTTGTCAATATATTACTATTTACCATGTCTATATATTAATGTTTGTGTCACGAGAACTACCAACCGAATAGGAGGCGGTGACAGTTTTATTTACCTTCCGCGCTAATACCATCTAAGTGTTTGCCTTCAGCTGCATATCTGGGCGCTCATATCCCATCTGAGTGTTTTGGCTTCAGCTGCATGTCTGGGCGCTCATATCCCATCTGAGTGTTTGCCTTCAGCTGCGTGTCTAGACACTCATATACCATCTGAGTGTTTTGGCTTCAGCTGCATGTCTGGGCGCTCATATCCCATCTGAGTGTTTGCCTTCAGCTGCGTGTCTAGACACTCATATCCCATCTGAGTGTTTGCCTTCAGCTGCATATCTGGGCGCTCATATCCCATCTGAGTGTTTGCCTTCAGCTGCGTGTCTAGACAATCATATCCCATCTGAGTGTTTGCCTTCAGCTGCATATCTGGGCGCTCATATCCCATCTGAGTGTTTGCCTTCAGCTGCGTGTCTAGACACTCATATCCCATCTGAGTGTTTGCCTTCAGCTGCATATCTGGGCGCTCATATCCCATCTGAGTGTTTGCCTTCAGCTGCGTGTCTGGGTTATTTCATGGTGTTAACGGCGGACAGACATCATTTGTATATAATTCAAAACTTCATCTTAGACCCACCAATAATGAGCAGCTAAAATAGGGGAGAAGTATTATTGCACAAAGGAGAGGGGAAAGGCAGTAAAGGGGCTTAAAGATAAAGAACATTAATGAAAGGTGACGGATCGAGCAAGAACCTCAGGAGGACAACCTTGGTGGATATGTCGGAGATTTGAGCACATTTTCGAGCTTCTCGGTTTGAATGTTTCCTCGCGATTTGCCTTTGGCGTTGAAATCACAGCAGAAGATAACATTCCTCTTCTAGAATTGTAATTTCATTGAGGGACTGTCATCCCCATAGTCTACCTTGCCCTTGCAGACGCACACATTAACCAGCAGACATGGGTGCTAGGATTGAACTGTGATGGTTCTTAGTTGCATGTCGTTGAACTGTGACGGTTGGTAGTTGCATGTCGTTGAACTGTGACGGTTGGTAGTTGCATGTCGTTGAACTGTGACGGTTGGTAGTTGCATGTCGTTGAACTGTGACGGTTGGTAGTTGCATGTCGTCAGTGTCCGTAGGGTCATGTCCACATCAGAAATCACGTTGTCACGAACAAGAATGAGCAGTCCGCGATGACACCAGGTGAACACATACACTTAGATCCGGCCATATTGAGAACATTGTCGCCCAGTCGCGCAAAGTGATCTTACACTTCTTCTTCTTCTTCTTCAGCGTTCCGAGCCATTGAGGTTCTTTGCTGCAAATACAATCCGTCTCCATTCGTCTCTCTGGTGGACCTTCTCTTGCCAGTCGTTGATTCCAAGTGCTTGTAGGTCTGTACATGTATTATCTCTCCACCGCCTTCTTGGTCTACCTCGGGGTCTACGGTCATTTATTTCCTGAGTGTAAGCGAGTTTTGTTTCCCTATTATCTTCCATTCTTTCTATATGCCCCAGCCATTGTAGTCTATTAGCCTTACACACAGCATCAAATTACTATAGTGATTATTTAAGTAACATGAACATTCCGAATAGCTTGTTTATATCAGCTTAACCCATAAATTGTATATTTGGGTGTTTGCAGAATTGTCCATGGGAATGGGATCCCCATGGGAATCCCGTGGGAAACGTCCCATGGGATGGGATGGATCAGCACACATTTGTATTTCCCATGGGACACACGGGGCAGTAGTCACGTCATGGCAACTTGATCTACGTCAGAGCTACCTTTTTTTTATAATTCGCATATCCTTTTACAGGACATCGCTGTCAACAGCAGCATCTTTCAGCTGGCTGTTGATTTCTTGGCAAGATTACGCTCAGTAGTTTGCCATTGCTTTCTGACCGGCCGGCTCAGTTATCCCACAAGTCACCAGCGGGGGACGAACCAGAGCTACCCTTAATTGTTTTTATTTGTTACTTTTTTAAAGGCTGTTATCCCTCTCTATTTCTTTATATATTTGTATCAATTCTTTATCTCGTGATGGGACACCGGATAAATAAATAAATGCGTGCATGCGCACTGCTAGTCGGCAATTGTTGCTGTAGTTGTTGATTGGCGTCTTTGGCGATTTGTAAATACAAAGCTAGTTTTAATCTGTTGTTATCAAAGTTGTTTTGTTGCTGCCTTACAGTATTTTATTTGATTGAATATTAGGTACTATATTTATAGTCTATAAATATATAGTAGTCATATTTATAGTCTACAAATATATAATCGTCCTAATTTCAAATAATTTGTGAAGGCAGTCACTTGAAGCCACGGTGTTACTGAGTGTAGGTTGTGTAAGTCTACGGTACCCCAATATGACCAACCAAAGATATGAGTTCCAGGATCTTATTAAAACTGTTATTGCTAAGATGTTGGGTTGGGGAGAATGCCACTTGATTGATGGTCCAAAAGAACTTGTAAAGTCTTCAACAGCTGATGTAAAAGCAGTTAAAATATCTGAAAGTATGTTAACACCATTTGTTTGCTGTGTACTCACACACATACACAAACGAATAATGAACCCTTGTTTCTTCCAAGGTGCAAATCGATAGCGGAACAGACATGCAGTAATCGCCATTGCGATTGCGCGAAATGCTCGATCCCGGAGTCCCAACATGGAATATTGCATTAGATCCAGATCATGTCTTGAAATACGTTTCTCCATTGCCCATACCCCTCCACGTACTTTATAATAAAGTTCTTGTTACTTAATGAATTTATCTCGTACATGAAGTGCTTGGGGGTTCTTGGCAAAAACTAATGGTCGGCGTTTGGTGCAGGAGAGCCTGGTGTATGATGACACTACATCTAGCTTAAGAATGGAGGTGGAGGCGGTCAGTGCAGCTTTCCGCTGGATAGAAAACACGATACATACACATATTGTGATTGTAACTGACTCAGAAAGCATGCTGAGAAGGGTGAGAACAGGCAAGCTTTGTGCAGAGTGGCTTGCTTCGCTTCGGAGGTCACGGGTAGCAAGCATCACCTGGATCTTTCCTCCTGGGCATGCCGGTGTGCGGGGGAATGAACAGGCGGACAGATTGGCTGGCTCGGCAGAACTTGGTGGAGTATTGATGCATGACAAGGCAGACGTTGTTGCGGCCTTGTGGGAGCACGTGTACACCTCGGAGGAGCACATGGATCACCATAATCTGGTTAGAATGAGGCAGCGAGGTGTGACGAGGGGATCTGGCCGACGCTCGACGCTCAGGGGAAAGGCGAGACGGACATATAATCAGATTGCTACTGGAACTATTAGTGTTGGAACTCTTCGCTGGTTGCTGAGGATGGGGACGGAGCGCTTATGGGAATGTCCCGAATGCTGTGATGTCGGTTCCTAGATCAATCAATCAATCAATCAATCTCGTACATGTCCGGGACGCTGTACACACGCTACTGACAACGGATATCCCACAGTTGCTTCATGTCGACTGCACTGCCCGGTGTGGTTAGTTATATATGTAAGCAAGAACAATGTCCACTACATCCACGACGCAGCTCGGTGAAACATCTAACATATCAACACATGCACATTTAGGGAGGACAGGAATATATTTACAACGAGGATTGATATTATTACATAGTCTGGTAGGATGTAGAAATTAGAAGTTTATAAACTGGTGAAGATCCGTCGGTATCATAGCGGTTAGTTATTATAGATTAGTAAGGAGCATCACCATCACACGGGGGTCAGGTTCATAGTATGCTCCGATCCCCTCATTTACTGGTCGACTGGTTGTGCCATTTCGGTGTTAGGTAATCAAATGTTTCGTGCTCTTGACAAAATGTTCATGACTGACCGCTCCGCACTTCACTCCCATTTCCCTAACTCTTAACAAGGAAGAAGATTTCCAGTTTGTATTAATAAGTTCATAGGTTGTTCCTATATGTTTGATGAAGTCTGGCCCTGCCATTGCTCTTCATATCTAGATTATCACCATGTCTGCTAACTGATCGACTTGCTCGTTGCCTTTCACGCTAGAGTGTATAGAAGAATACGTGATAGTTGATGATGATGTGGACGATGCGGAAATTGATGTCCTTAACAATATATCGAAGTGAAAATTACAGATTGGCTGGTGCGGCATCATTCAGGGATGATTTGATGTGTGCTAAGGCAGATGTGGTAAAGGCGTTCTGTAAGGATAGACTATCATGGTCTAGAGAGAATACGGCAGCAAGGGGTGGTCACATGATCTGGTAGACAGCCGTAACTAAGAGGTAAAGCAAGACGGATATATCATCAGATTGCATTAGTATTGGGACTCTACGTTGCCTGTTGAAGATGATGACTGAGCGCTTATGGGCTTATGTATGGAAATACCCAGATTGCAATGATGTCGGTTCTCGACTCAACGCACCTCTACTCAGCTCTAAGTGAAAATTAATCGCTTTACAACAGGTTAATCTACTTACATGTAAATTGACATAATAGTTATAAAGTTAACAAAATAAAGGAAACGTTGCAGAGAACCAATACTTTGTAG
The DNA here is from genome assembly GCA_963921405.1 of Cepaea hortensis. Classification (NCBI taxonomy): domain Eukaryota; kingdom Metazoa; phylum Mollusca; class Gastropoda; order Stylommatophora; family Helicidae; genus Cepaea; species Cepaea hortensis. The sequence continues at coordinate 83,294,107 of OY992895.1, read as the reverse complement.
AACAGACTGTTTATTGTGTCTCCATTCTGGTACTGTCTGCTCTGAGTCCCTTCCTCATAGTGCTCGAAGGTACAGCAATGGATTCCCCATTTAGTAGTTAGTGCGCATGGACAGGTACACACCATCATGCATCATATCATTTGCAGAACTCCCTCCCTATCAATTTATTTGACTTGTGATTTTGTTGGATATTTTAAGTTCTGATCTTTGCCATCGCTTTCTTAACAACCGTCGTTCGTACAACTGTTAACAATAGTGCAAGTCTGTCTGCTTCTAAACCGTCTGTGATTTCGAAGATGGTACAGTGCTAACATCTACATCCAGAGAAACACACATAAAGGTGACATAGTTATCTACACGGATGGGTCAGTGGTGAGAAACAGACGTAGTGGCTGGGGCTTTATTGCAAAGGAGTGTGCAAAAAACGAGTGTTGAAAAAGGAGAGTCTGGCATATGAAACTACGACCTACAGCATGAGCATGGAGGTGGAGGCAGTAACAGCGGCATTCCGGTGGCTAGAGGAGACTACTGCAACACACGTTGTATTCATTACGGATTCAAAGAGTATGATTAGTAAGGTGGAGAAAGGAATGTTTCGTGTGGAATGGCTCTCGTCGCTTCAGAGGCCACAGATTGTGAGAATTGTATGGATATTTTGCCCTGGCCATGCGGGGGTACGGGGGAATGAACAGGCTGATAGGCTAGCATGGACCGCACCTCTTGCTGATAGTTTGCCTATGGACAAGGGGGGGGGGGGATAGTCGTGCGCTTGTGGGACCAGGTGGAGAAGGCGGAAGAACAGATTGAGAACCCATATGTGGAAATAATGAGATTGGGAGGGATAGGCAGGGGTTCTGGAAGAATCTCAAAAGTGAGAGGGAAGACCAGGAGCTCAGATACTGCAACGATTAGTAGTATCACTCTTCGCTGGCTGTTGAACGAGGGGACGGAGCACGTATGGGAATGTCATGAGCGCAGTTATGTCGGTTCTTAACTCAACTCAACTCAACAACATTCCTAATGAGTGTGTTCTGTCTCCGAGTCTCCGTGATCTATTACAGTTCTAAAGTATGATTTCGTGCAATGCTGTCATCTGTATCAGTCTAGCAGTGTGGTTCTCAACTTGTTTTGGTCCATTCCCCCCTTTACCATATGTTTAGAACGTCATCCCCCCCCCCCCCTCTTCGAATTTCCTCCCTGGAAACCCTAAAATTATCCCCTGTTCTTCACCGGTTGAGAACCACTGGTCTAGCATATGCATCATAATTGTGACGTGTGGATAAGTGGTAATGGTCATGTTTCACCAGCTCACATGATCACACAGGTCGTGGATCAGAACTGTCTTTCTGCAACGATTATGTCATGCTACCAATTCATCCATATATTGACGTCTCTGACCTCCTTTTATTCTTGTTCCATCAATATTAACAGTTAGCACCAAGTTCTCCAGTTTATTTCTTCTCAACGCGTTAGCAAACAATCTTAACTGTCTTTGTCTAATTGCATTAATGAGTGTATAGTTATGTAGGCCTTGCTCATGTGTTGTTTCATCTGTTCTTGATATTCTCCTGCGTTTTCCTAGGAAACAATATGTTCACTGCAAAGCGACGTTTTTCAGGTTCTCTCCTCAATGTTCACATTTCACATCCATACAGAAGCACAAGTTCTTGGTAGAACTATTCAAGAACAGTGATCTGATCCACGACTCTGGTGATCGAGTGAGATGGCGAAACATGACCGCCCACGCTTATCAGCATGACACATGACATGCATCGAAGTACACTTGTTACTGCAGCGAGGCGACAGGTTCGAAATCCCAGTAGGTAACTATAACGAATATAGTGATCAGCAGAATATTGTGTTTGTAGTTCAGGAAAAGGCTTTCGATAGAGTAGACAGATACACATTATGGTTCATCCTTGAAGACTACGGGATACAAGGACTAGAAAACATCATAGCCATGTACCACTCGAGCCAAAGTGCAGTAAGAACACAAGAAGGTGGTATATCAGATATGTTCACAGTCAATACAGAAGTGTGACAGAGATGTGTGCTCTCTCCTTTGCTATTTAATATCTGCATGAACAGAATATCCAAAGAAGCAAGTCTTTACAGACCATATTCAGAAAATTTAGAACTCTTTACTCCAGATGAAACAACTGACTCACAGGAAATAAATGAACTTCTATTTGCAGACGATCTGTGCCTGTTTTACAGCGATGAGGGCAGACTAAAAAATCATATTTTTAATCTGAGTTCAACCTGCAGCAGATACAATATGAGTATAAACACAACCAAAACCGAAGTAATGTAAGTTAGCAGATCGCCGGGCCCACTAAGTACACATATAAATAGCACAACTCTGAAACAAGTTAAAGAATTCAAATATCTTGGAAGTATGATCACAGAAGATGGCAGATTGGACAGAGAAATCGAAATCAGATGTCAAAAAGCTAGTGCACTTAAATATCAGCTATCGCCTTTACTGAAACATCCAGGTATACCCACGTCCGCAAAACGACAGATAATAAACAACATATTCACACCAACCCTATGCTTCCAATCTCAAACTTGGACTTTATCCATATCACACTTTTGCAAAATCAACACCTGCAAGATGAGATGCCCGAGGAGAGCTGCTAACTAAACAATCCGATACCGAGTAACAAATGCTGTTATCGGACAGACTGTAGGATCAACACCTTGTGCCACATTTATTGAAAGGCAGAATATCAAGTGGTTTGGTCATGACTTTAGAATGCAGCACCAACAACTACCATCACTGGTCTTACATCGAAGATCATCTGCGACGAGACCAAGAGCACGTCCAAGAAGGAAATGGATTGACGACATCAAAGACATTGTACAATCACACGGAATGACACTATCCAGTGCGGCACACAGGGCGCTTGCCACATAGCAAGTGCCCAAAGCACGCCATACAGAGGATGGAAGGAAATTCCGAAGTGAACAGTGCACCAAAACTATGGGATACGAATATACGTCGAATATACATCATACCAACGCTAACGTGACAACGAAATCATACGTTGTGCGACAATCAAGGTGAACGGGCGTGTATTCGATTTGGTGAACAACTTGGTGTGGCTATTCGGTCGTTTAAAAGGCTAGCAGTGGACTCACTCCAAACTAAGAACAGCTAGAAGTTTCTATTGAGAACGCCATGAATTTGAGAACGACGGGCAAACTCTAGACATAATAGAATCGGAGGAAGATGACAGTAAGGGCGACCTGAGGGAACGGAGGAACGAGAGAGGTATTACTGGATGATGATAAGGAAAAACGCAGAAATTATATAAAGGTTAGTACACACTTATATTACATGCTATCCCGGCAACAACGGGTACTGTAATTGTCTACTACGAACTAAATAATGGCTATGTCAACTCCGGAATAATAAAACGGGGTTAAATTTTCTTGAGATCCGATGTCTACTTCTTCGTGTTGCACAGTTCTTCAGTGAGTTCATAAACTATTGTTGTTACAGCGTTTTTAATTAGCCAGTTCCTTTTATATGTTTAAACATTTTCTACATGGAAAAACATAGAGAAGAAGGACTTAAGACGTGGCAGATCTGGAGAGAAAATTATTCCTCCCCACGAGGCTTGACGGCAGAAGTGGAAGATGATCATGATCATGATCATGATGACGATGATGATGATGATGAACAATAGCTTTCCATTTGTTTGTTATTTTGTGCGTCTTTTATTCTCCAATTCTTATCCCTACTATTTTTTTTTTTTTGCACATCCTTTTACAAGACATCGCTGTCAACACCAGTATCTTTCAGCTGTCTGTTGATTTCTTGGCAAGATTGCGCTCAGTAGTTTGCCATTGCTTTCTGAGCGGCCGGCTTACAAACCCCGTAAGTTACCGATGCGATTCGAACCACTGCTGATTCTCACCGTTATCACTTTACCCACGTGAGTATACGAGATTACGGAGAAAAGTTATAACATCCAAGCCACGAAGCCGGCCTACTTCTATTAGCGCCAGCAAATACGTGTCTATTTATTTATGAACTACAGATAAGAGCAAATGTAAATCTCATACAAACTATTTATGGCCGACGTTATGCTGCCAAACACAGTCGCTTACTAACATTAATGAGCGTAGAATCATAACATAGATGCGATGTCCTAGAAGAACTGAGGGAGTAACCGGGAAAGATAGAATTTGAATTGATGAAATTAGACGAATACTAGATCTAAATATAGTCACGCACGCCATTAAACGACATACATTATATGGTGTGGTCATCTCACAAGAATGCCCTGGTACCATCTGTTACAAAGTGCCACTGTTGAGTTGAGATAAGAACCGACATTACTGCACTCAAAATATTCCCATGTGCGCTCCGTCTCCTCGTTCAACAGCCAGCGAATAGTCACTATACTAATCGTTCTCACCGTTATCGGATTGAAAGTTCTCCTGGTCTTCCCTCTCAGTTTTGAGATTCTACCAAAACCCCTGCCAATCCCCCGCAATCGCATATTATCTACACACGGGAGTCTCAATCTGTTCCTCAATCTATTGCACCTGGTCCCACAGGCGCACGACCACCTGCCCTTTGTCCATAGGTAAGACACCACCAAGTGGTGCATTCCCTCCCAGCCTATCAGCCTGTTCATTTCCCCGCATTCCCGCATGGCCAGGGCAAAAATACATACAATTCTTACAATCTGTGGCCTCTGAAGCTAGATAAGCAATTCCACACGAACCACTCCTTTCTGCACTTTACTAAGCATAATCCTTGAGTCCGTGATGAAGACAATATGTATTGTAGTGGTCTTCCCTCACCAACGGAATGCCGCTGTGACTGCTTCCACCTACATTCTCATGACGGAGGTGGTAGTCTCTTATGTCATACTCTCCCTTTTCCGAAATCGTCCATTAGCCTTCACATTGAAACCATAACCACTCCGTTTCTTTGTCACCACTGACCCATCAGTATAGATCGCTATGCCACCTTGGTGTGTATTACTCTGTATCAGTTGTTGCATCTCAAACTCTGTGCCACACGGTGCCCATTCTCTGCACTCACGACCCAGTGTTACTATTAAATTGTACCAGTCCGTCATGTCTACCGGTACTTCAACACACTCTTTTTCACGATTGATAGTCTATAGATCACAAACTTGACATATATATATATATATATATATATATATATATATATATATATATATATATATATATATATACATGTGTGTGTGTGTTCGCCTGTGCCATCCAGGAACTGCCTCGTCTTAGTTAATGAGGCTAGGCCGTATCCATGGCTTCATACAGAAGGTGATCCCTATCTGCAGTAACCCTCATGTACCATTTGACCTGAAGAACCCTATGCTTAGCAGCTATTGTTGGTAGCGCCAGGATATGTCTCATGCATATAATTGGTGTGTTCTTTGTGCACACCAGAATCACCCGCGTGGCCGCATTTTGTATGCACTCCAAGGGCAGACCTCATGCGCAACAGTAAAACACATATCTTAGTGTCAATAATAGAAAGAACAAATTAATCTTTAAACACCCAACACAATGATCACAGTTCTTTCAAAATGCATCATCTAAGTGAAAGACGCCACTAGAAACAAGTCACCGCGTTTATATATTTAGATATTTCAATAAAAAATGTATTCTGTCACGTCACATCTTATATATAAAAAAGACTTGTGCGTATCTCTGTCCGTATGTCCTTTATTTGTTCGCGAACGGCCCATCCGATTGAGATGAAATTTTCTACACGCCTTCCTTTCATTCCAGAGCTGTCAACTGTGATATTTTGTTAGTGTGAAATCGCCTGCTTACTCAGTATAATTTCATTTTTCATTTTTCATCATAATTTCATATATCTCAGGGGACCTAACTCTGTAAAAGTTATTTCAAGGGGCATAACTTTTCTGTATAACTTATAGTCATATTGTGGCATCGTTTTCAAAGATTTATAAACTCTTTGTCCATAGTTATGTACCGGCATATGAGTTATAATAAATAATGATACAATCTGTAAGACATTTTCAAAGTTTTCATAAAAATGATGCACAATGCATAACATTGTAACTCATCTTTTTTTGCTTAAGAAGTTACTGTAGTCATGCAGGTGATTAGAAAGAGTTTTCATTAAAAATAATGGATGGTGTGTGGTAGAACGTTCTTTTAAGTTACATTTTTTGTTGTTGTATGAATTTAATGAAGCCGGACAGGGTCAGGCAGACAGATAGACAGACAGACAGACAGATAGACAGTCGGGAACAGGAACTTATATGACTACTTATATAAATTAAATGAGATGCTTCACACCAGGAGCTGGGCGATGTCGGGCCGGGTCAGACAGACAGACAGACAGACAGATAGTCGGTAACGGGAACGGGAACTTATATGACTACTTATATGAATTAAATGAGATGCTTCCCACCAGGGACTGGGCGAAGCCGGGCAGGGTCAGCTAGTTATTTTAATAAAAGCTGATAGAAGATGTAATAAAGAAGTTCAGTGTAGAATCATCGTGTGCCCTGCCAGCTGGCGTAGATGTGCATGTCTCTCAGCAGCTCTCGATTCGTGGTTGTCTTGATTAGTGCTGCTGTTGGCATCCCTCTACATCATCGTCCCAGTCCATCCAGAATCATCCATTGGTCTGTCTCTGTCCTTGCGCCCACTGATCGGTCCGGTCAACAAGGCCCTTCTCATCACATGAGCTTATATTTGTATATACTGTTCTACTTTCATTACTGTCTTCTAGATAATTAAAAAGTCGCTTGAAAGTAGCTTAAAGTAGACAGGGTCAACTTCACTGCACCGGATTTTTATCATATACTAGCTGATGACCCGGCCCGGCGTTGCCTAGTCCCTGGCGGTGAGCGTCTCATTTAATTCATATAAGTAGTCATATAAGTAGTACAACGAAAGGAGACGAAGCCTTGTTACAAACCTTTGAGAACAAAATTTTAAGACGCATCTTTGGACCCATTAGGGATACACAAAGTGGAGAGTGGAAAAGAAGAAGTAACAAAGACATTTATGATCTGTTTAAGTCCCCGCTAATCACTGGTATCATGAAGGCTAATAGACTACAAAGGCTGGGGCATATAGAAAGAATGGAAGATAATAGGGAAACAAAACTCGCTTACACTCAGGAAATAAATGACCGTAGACCCCGAGGTAGACCAAGAAGACAGTGGAGAGATAATACATGTACAGACCTACAAGCACTTGGAATCAACGACTGGCAAGAGAAGGTCCACCAGAGAGACGAATGGAGACGGATTGTACCTGCAGCAAAGAACCTCAATGGCTCGGAAAGCTGACGAAGAAGAAGAAGAAGAAGTAGTCATTATACATTGAAATACATTTCTCTAAGCGCACAGATTATGCGTTCGGCCCCTGGGCCCTTGCAGCTAATTTCAGATTAACGTGCTTGAGTAGTCCGTACTCGATTGGTTTCCAGATGGACGTGCTTGAGCAGTGCGTACTCGATTGGTTTCCAGTCTTGCTTCCCGTTGCTCGTCTATTTCTGAAGCTCGTAATGCCTTTTTCTTTCGTGTTTGAGGAAACATTGTTGAATTTTGAACTTGCTTTAAAGCTTGCCACCCGTGACCTCCGAAGCCTCCACCTCCATTCTTAAGCTGGATGTTGTGGTATCTTACGCCAGGCTCTCCTGCACCAAACGTCGACCCTTAGCTATGGAAAAGAATCCTCAGACACATGATAATCACGTCACCGGGGCGAGCATGATCCCGAATTAGCTGCTGGATTTCCACTTCCGTGGCCCCTGATTGCCACTCCCTGAAATCCCGGCTCAATGTGATTATAACTCTGCACACATCTGACTGCTCCGCTGGAACTCTGACCCACTCCTCTCCTCGCATAATGTTCTCCAAGATGCACACCTGTCTGATCGTATCCTCCACCTGAGCCATAAATGATTTCCTTCTTATCAGTCTCTGACCCTTAACAGCGTTCAGCGCTTCATGCAACGGGTGATCTATGTCTGCAGCAACTCTGAAGTATGCCTTCTTCTACATCAGCCTGTGCCTACCAGCAACAGTCGGCAGACTAAGGATGTAACGCATACACACTACTGGGGTGTCTCTGGTGCATCCCAGAATGACCCGCATATCTTCATCTTGTATGCGCTCTAATTTCACCAGCTTACTCTTTGAGACAGTGAGCAGTCCTAGTCCATAATCAATCACTGAGACGATCAAGTGCTGGTATTGTGTAAAGAGCATTCTCTTCTCTATGTCCATTGCAGCCATAGTTTTAAGTGCACTTTAAGTGCAGTCTCTTTTAAGATGTTGTAACAACAGTCTCCACTTGGTCCTTGAACGACAGACTCCTGTCAAATGTGATTCCCAGATACTTCAGTTTGTTCTGTCTGTTGACGCTTCTACCATCTATCGTGAGGCTTGGGACATCAGCTCTCACAATCCTCTTGTCCAGAGAGCACCACAAAACAGCCGCCTTTTCCGGGTGGATGACAGGACTCATTTCAGTGCACCAGTCAATCACTTTGTCTACTGTCGCCTGTAGCTCCTGGTCTGTTTGCTCCCTATCTCTCCCCTGCTTATATGCAAGAATATCATCTGTAAATGTTAGTATCCTTCTAAGTTTGCAATCTTGCTCGTATACACATTAAAGAGCACCGTGAGAATGCAGATCACTGTGGCAGTCTCATGGTTAAAATATGTGGCTCTGAGGTCACCGAGACGGAGAGCAACCCGACGAGAAAGCAGGACGGCTGCTATCCAGTTCACCAACCAGGGATTGACTCCCTTCACCACCAGTGCGGTCATCAAAATATCATAGTGAACTCTATTGTACGCATCCTCGAGATCAAGCGCTGCCGCCATCGATTCCTGTCTACTCTGGAAATCCTCATAAACGTCAAAGGCAAAAGTGGCTGCATTTGACCAGGTATCTTTTCCTGGCCTGTAGCTCCCCAAGCCTCTTGGAAGAAGCTTCCTCCTTTCCAAAAACTCGTACAGCTTGACAGCGACTATCTTCTCTAAAACCATCCCAAATGTATTTTGAAGGGTGATGATCCTAAAACAGCTAAGCTTTGAATGATCCTTGAATGGTTTTGGGAGAAGGATGAGATAGCTGCGTACTCAATAACTGCGGTACTGATGCTGTCCCAATGCTCTGGTTAAAGCAGTCGGTCATCTCCTTCAGGTCTATATCGCTCAAAGCCTTACAATATCGGGCCCTGGTGCCGTGTCTTTTGCCTTTTCAAAATTATGTTTAACATCTTCACCTCGTATGATGTCTTCATAAGGCATATTCTCCGTGGTGCCAGATAACTCCTCTCTAACTGCATCTCTGGTATCCGCATAAAAAAAAATTAAAAAAAAAAAATCTCTAGAGAAACGCCTCCCATTTCTCTTTGTCTTTTGTCACGCGCACACCATCCTCTCTATCAATTGTTCCCATTGTCATAGGCCGATCTTTTCTTTGCATTTATCTGTGCAGTTTCCAGAATGTTCGCAGTGTTTTATCACCTCCAATCTCCTTCATAAAACATTCCCATTTTACGTTCTTGGCCTCTGCAGCACAGCGCTTGAAAACCTTCACCTTGACTTTCTTGACATTTTCCGCTGAGTCCACTTCCTCTCGTGAGCTTCGGGGTGTCTGTCGCACTTTCCTTAGCTGCTTCACTGCAGCTCACTTTGCTTTCCAAGCATGGTCTACTTCTGGGGTCCACCATGGGGGATGCAAAAAAGGAATTTTAACAGTCCTGTTGCATGCCCCCTGTCTTAGGCGTCCAAGAAGGCAGTCGGTCCACTCATACCGGAAGTTCGTGCGCGCTCTCCCAGCTTTAACTTTCCTGGATTTATAGATCAGGAGTGAGCATGGTAAGTCATCATTCCCATGGTTATTCAAAACAGTTCACTTTACATCAAGGACTGATGTCTGGGAGACAAGTGCCAAGTCAATAGCTGTGTCTGCATCGCCATGCCGCATTGCCATTCTAGTCGGCCCTACCATCATTTATGCAGACCACATCGGAATTCACCATGGCATCCGCGAGGACAATTCCCTGTCGGTTTTCTCCACTGCTGTCCCAATCTCTGTTCCTCGCATTGAAGTCTCCACATACGGGTAGCCTATCACCTGGTAATTCCTCCAATTCCTCAGCCAGTCTCATTGTTCCTTTCTGACAAAACAGTCCACTGTGGGATATACATTTATGATGTTCCAACTTAAGCCACCAATCTGTATACCCTGGGCCTCTCTTGCACTGTGATTCCACTGGCTCAAGTCAAGTACCACATGCTTCATTCCTTTCTTCACCAGCAGACCTTGCCCATGTCTCTTCTGCCCAGTAGGGTTTATATAACTGGCATATCCAGGGCAATGGTATTTGTCTGTATTTAACTCCTAGAGCATCAGGACATCATCATCATCATCATCAAGTGCCGTGCCGGCTGGCGTAGGCGTTCATGGCTCTCCATAGATCTCGGTCTTTGGTTTTCTGGATCAACTCTGCTGCTGATATTCTTCCATGCCACCGTCTCAATCCATCCAGCATCACTTCTCTTGGTCTACCTGTGCCTCTCTTCCCCTCGATCTTTCCAGTTGTTACGATGTTCTCCAATGCCTCTCTTCTCATCACATGACCGAGGAAAGCTGTTTGTCTCTGTCTTATTGTTGTATATAATGTTCTAGTTTCGTTAGCCTGTTTCAGGCAGTCGTCGTTAGTTACTCTGGCAGTCCAAGGAATTCGCAACATTCGTCTCAGGAACCACATCTCTGTTGCTTCTAATTTCTTCTTAATTTGTTCATTTATATTCCAAGATTCACTGCCATACAGCAAAACTGGTTCTACATAGCATTTCAGCACTCTCTTTCTTACATTCAGTGATAGTGACTTATTGCATAAGATACTCTTCATTTTCTGAAATGCGGCTTTTGCCTGCCCTATTCTGCTCCTAATCTCTGTTGTACATCTTCCATCTGATGTTATAAATGCCCGTAGGTATTTAAAATTATCAACTTGGTTAAGGATTTTCCCTTCTATTTCTATGTCACATTTTGGTGTCACCATTTTCTTTGATATTACCATTGTTACATTTTTCTTGATATTCAAGGAGAGTCCTTTCCTTGCACTCTCTGTTACTACTACGTCTAATAATTGTTGTAGGTCTGTTGAATTATCCGCCACCAATACTGTGTCATCTGCATAGCGTATATTATTTATATTATAACCTCCAACTAGTATTCCTGGCATCTCTTTGATCTCTCTCATTATTACTTCGCTATACAGGGAGAAAAGATCTGGTGACAAGACACACCCTTGTCGTACTCCTAGCTTTATCTGTTCGTAACTACTCTCTTTATTTCCCATTTTAATTGCTGCTACTTGGTTCCAGTAAATATTCTTTATTATTCTTAAATCTTTTCCATCAGTGTTGATATCTTCCAACATTTTAATCAGTTCATCATGTTTTACTTTATCAAATTCCTTAGTATAATCTATGAAGCACAAATATATGTCTCTCTGTTTCTCTATTGACCTTTCTATTAGTGTCCGTAATGTATAAATTGCATTGTTTGTGCCCTTTCCTTCCACAAATCCATACTGTTCTTCACTAATTTCCATTTTTATTTTCTTTTTGGTTCTTCTCATTATGATTCTGAGTAGAAGCTTAGTGATATGGTTTATAAGGTTAATTGTACGAAAATCTTCACAATCAATTGCTCCTGGTCTTTTTGGTATAGCTATAAATACAGATTTCAGCATATCACTGGGTAAATATCCACTGCTGTAAATATCATTCAACATTTTGGTTAATATATCTACTCCAAATTCTCCCAATACTTCTACTTCTTCTATTGTGATTTCATCTGGCCCAGCTGTTTTTCCTTTCTTCATACGTTTCATAGCGTCAGCGACTTCTTCTTTCAGAATAGGTGGACCTTCTAAGTTACTATCTTCTGTTAATTCTTCCCTTTCTCCTTCATATAATTCTCTTATATACTCATTCCACCTCTTCATTATAGCATCTTCCTCTAATATTATCTCTCCTGTTTTTGATTTCAAACACCCTGTATTTATTCTTATTTTTCTTCCTGTAAGCTCACTGATTTGTCTGTGCATATTTTTTGTATCTTTAATGGAATTTAATTCAATTTTTTTGCATTGCTCGTTTAACCAACTTTCTTTAGCCTTCCCACATTTATCTTTTATTTCTTTATTTATCTTAGCGTATTCTTGTTTGTCATTTTTACTCTGTTTTCTTTTGTCCATCAGTTTTAGGATATCTTCATTCATCCATTTTTTCTTAGCTATTTTGCCTCTCTCCGGTAATACTTCTTTGCTAGTTTGATGACATAAAAATCATATATTAGTCTCTCCAGTAAAGGACCTCTCTGCCTGGCACTACGACAGTTCCAGTATTCCACTCTTACATGGTTTAAACCTAGTCTCTCAACTTTTCGTCTTGTGCTCCTGGCGCCTTCCCTCCTATTTCTATGGCTTCTTCTCACACCATTTCCTTGCCTTCTCCTCCTAACTCTCTCTTCGCTAGCCTCTGAAAGATGTGTAAAGCGTAGAGCACGTGCTCCGTAGCTCCGGCGACGATTCCCGTGTTTGATTAAATCCATAAGCAAAGTTTGGATATTGCAGGAAATAATCGGTCACCCTGGCATTGCCTGCTTACTATGGAATGGGCAGGGGATGTCCCTAAGGATTCCACAAGCCTGGCGCCGCCCCGTCTGCATACCAGACGTTCCACGTTCACGACAAGCTCACACCCGTGGCCATGCACTCATCGGCACGTCGGTCCACCTTAAACTTGGGGGTTTATAATCGGAGATTTCCATCTCCTAGATTGGCAGCTGTATTAGCTAACGGGCCCAATCTACCCGGGGGCAAGAGGTTCCAGCTCCTCATTCCTGGCGAACACAGTTGATACATGTTGTTGTTGTTGTTGTTATTTGTCCATCAAGAATGATGATGACCATTCATTTCATCCAGTGGGGTTGAAAGTATGGAGCTGTGAGTTCTAAGATGGCTTATAAGGCCTATTTTGGCTCGAAATGTTCTTTGACAATGTGGACACAGAATGCTTGACGTTTCTGGAGGAAGATTTTTTGCGGTGGTTTTTCTGTTCTGTCTTTTTTTCACAGCTCTTGCAGTCCTGGTTGCCTCACAAGTTACTGCATCCTTCCGTAATGATGCACGCCACGAATTTCGGTCTCTGGCTGCAGTCTCCCAGGTGTCATGATGAATTCCAAAAGCATTCAGTGAGATTTTCAGTGTCTTTAAAGCGTTTCCTCTGGCCGCCTTGGGAGTGTTTACCACAACGCAACTCGCGGTTGATGCGTAAACGGATGCATGTATACGGGGAACAAAACCAATGTCATACAATATCTATCAAATAGTACATAGTTAAAGTCACTACACAATGGAAACATAACTCTCGCCGGTAGATAGTTGAGCACCAAAACAAAGCAGTGACGACATCAGTAATCTGGTTAACTACATACGTTGAGCTCTGTAGTAAAACATGCTGACGGTACAGCAGTGACCAGATCACACACTGACACAACCAGGACAACAAACATGACTTCTGCCGTATTTCAATAGACGAGGTAGAATTTATAAACTAGCCTTGTGTTTTTAAAGCCAAACATTCTAGCTAAAGTGCAATTAGATTTTGTAACCAGCAGCTTGGGTGCATTGGGGGTTCGCTTGGAAGTTGTAACCAGTTTCATTCAGAATGTCCAGATGTTGTATCACGGACATGTCATCGAAGATGCTCGTCTCTTGGATGGCGCATATGACTTTTCCAAAGGAGTAGATTTTGAACATTGGAACATCGCTGGCAGTCCACTTCCGCAAATTGATCGCTGTCTTGATGCCTTGTCGCCGTTTTGAAATTGGCTCTGAGTGCGTCAGTTTGAGGGTCGAGTGGATCGTAAAACATAATCATTGATAGATCTTTGTATTTGACAAAGGCATGAAAGTTATCATCGTCCAGCCCAAACACTTTCTGGCCGTCAAGGAAAACATCGTAGGATAGGACCGAATATTTATCTTCTAAAGTTGAGTAACCTAGAATTGATTGTTGACCTGGGCGTAAAAGTTCATCGTAGACAAATTGTTCATCATCACTTTTTTTTGCGTCTAGAGCTTGGAGGAGTTGAAGGAGTGGCTATAGCGTCGTATGCGTTTTCATCGGCCGGTACAGTGCTGCTCAAGTTCCCATATATCGAGCTACTTTCTGGGGCGGAGTGTCTTATGGGTGGTAAATCCACATTTAAGCTGCCTCGAGATTCTGGAGCCGAGGTCCGTGTGCCGGGATAGTTCGTGTAAATGCTCTCGTCAGGGTCTGGCTTAGGGGGTCTCGGGGGGGGGGGGGCATGTTGTGGGTATGTGACTAGCGTCGGCTTGAGAGCTTCTGGTGGTTATTTCAGGGGGAAATTTCTCACAGATGTGGTGTTGTTGTGACTAAATTTCGACACGTAATTGTTCAACACGTAATTGAGGAGACCCAAGAGCTCGTGGAAGTCTAGCAGCTCGTCGTGAATGTGTGGTGGTTTTAACTACTTGTTTCATGCAGGATGGCAAACATCTGGCCACAACTGACCGACCATAGGAGTAGAAGGTTGGCGTTCTATGAAAATTCTGGAATTTTGGTGACGACTCTAAAGTCCTCTTTGAAAGAATCACATCTCCTTGGTTTACAGATCTTCTAGAAATTCATAAGTATTTTCTGGTGAGACTTGTGCAGCACCGTAAGCTTCTGTCCCCATGTATAATTAATCTACATACGTCACGCTTTGTGAAACAGTAAACTACTGGTGTGTAAATGATCTTTGTCTGTGCGAAACAGCTGCTGATAGCGACTTATCACTGAAACCAATATGCGATTGTGACCATGGGAATGCTTGGCTTGAGAACTGTATCTCAGGATAACTAGCTGGGAATCTCAGTTTTAATTACTAGGCAACATTACCTTTTGTGCTGAGCTCTGATACAACACTTGTAGGAGCACTCCGCGAAAGAACTGGCGCCAAAACTTTGCTATGTCGATGAGGGATGTCAAGCGACTGTACTGCGACAGATTTAAACCGCTGTGCGGCCTGAACGCACGTCAAATGTCGATTTCTTGTTGTCAGACTTCATGTCGTCTTATCGTTTATCTTCCCACTTGTATAGTTGTTACCCCTTGCTCCCTTGCCTTCAACCTTATTATCCAGTATGATTTTTATAACAGTTATGGCTTTAAACGTGTCCGAAATATTT
This sequence comes from Cepaea hortensis, assembly GCA_963921405.1. Lineage (NCBI taxonomy): Eukaryota > Metazoa > Mollusca > Gastropoda > Stylommatophora > Helicidae > Cepaea > Cepaea hortensis. Next base: position 83,278,836 of record OY992895.1, on the reverse strand, counting down.
CGCTTGTCTCTGTTTATTTCTTTCATCAGATCTCTTTTCATCCCTAATTTTTCTAGAACTTCTGTACTTGATTGTTTATTTTTCATGAAAAACTAAATATTCTTCTGTATATCCACATCTCCAGGGCATCTATTCGACTTTCTAATTGCGTGTTATTTGTCCAGGGTTCCGCGCTATATAGTAGCGTTGAATATACATAACAATTGACAATTCTTAAGTTTAATGCGTTGATAACCTCTCTAGATGTTAATACCGATTTCAAGTCATCGAATACATTTTTAAATATTCTTATTCTCCTTTTTTAAATGCCAGTTTCACTTCTGCCATCTTCTGTTATTTAATGTCCTAGATAGGAGTAACGTGTTACTTGTTCCAGTATCTCTATGTTTACTGTCATATCCATTGATGCCCTCTCCTTTCCACTGCTAATTATTATCATAAATAAACGCACATATTATTGTTTGGCCCCCATAGAAGGAGAGGAAGGAAGTAGAGGCTAGACGACGCACTAGACAACGTAAAATTTAAAAGCTATAGTTACCGACCGGGATTCGAACCTGTCACCTCCAAATAGCGACAGCGCCTTTCTGCGGGAACAAGTGTACTTCGATGCATGACCAACTAGACACTCCAACAAAGTGTCTTCATTAGTCATGTCTATCATACACATAGTGGTTCGAATCGCATCGGTAACTTACGGGGTATGTGAGCCGGCCGCTCAGAAAGCAATGGCAAACTACTGAGCGTAATCTTGCCAAGAAATCAACATACAGCTGAAAGATGCTGGTGTTGACAGCGATGTCCTGTAAAGGATATGCAAAAAAAAAAAAAAAGATCATACACATGACCTACAACTCTGGAATACGGACATAATTTGTATCCAACCATAGAAATACCACCATAGGTCTCATAATTTATATTAAAACAGCATAGGTCAAATAACAAACACACAACCCCATCGGACCCCAATTGATTTCCTAATTAGTTTCATGGTTTTCGTTTTTGAAGATGTTAATATCTAAGCCACATTCTGCACTAAGCCTGTTTACTTGTTCCATTGGTTTTAACTCTTGCTCTCTCTCTCTCTCTCTCTCTCTCTCTCTCTCTCTCTCTCTCTCTCTCTCTCTCTCTCTCTTTTGCTCTCTCCAATTGATTTCCTAATTAGTAATTAGTATCATGGTTTTCGTTTTTGAAGATGTTAATATCTAAGCCACATTCTGCACTAAGCCTGTTTACTTGTTCCATTGGTTTTAACTCTTGCTCTCTCTCTCTCTCTCTCTCTCTCTCTCTCTCTCTCTCTCTCTCTCTCTCTCTCTCTCTCTCTCTCTCTCTCTTGCTCTCTCCAATTGATTTCCTAATTAGTATCATGGTTTTCGTTTTTGAAGATGTTAATATCTAAGCCACATTCTGCACTAAGCCTGTTTACTTGTTCCATTGGTTTTAACTCTTGCTCGCTTTCTGTGAGTAACACTGTATCGCCATCATACCTAAGATTGTGATATTGATTACGCTATAGTGATCTTGAAATGACCCATGACTAACATATGTATGTTCCCAGAGTAAAAGATGCATGTTCTCAGACACTCTGTTTCCTAGTGTTTCCTTGTGCTGCAAGTTCACAACACAATTTAACCTCTAAATTACTATGGCCTATACCTTGGACGGCCAGGTAACTGATAATGATTGTCTGGAAGAGGCTTATTTAAGTATTTGGAATTATAAGAAAGTGACAAGCAATGTTGTTTGGTTATGAGATTAGAAGAGAGGCATAGGGAAATATAGTGTCGACTGCACTATCAGTGAGACAAAGGCAGAAGGAGACCCAGAGAGAGGATGGATTGAAATGGTGGCATAGAGGGATAACATCAACAGACACAGAAAAGTGGTGCTGGATGGACTGAGACAACGGCATGGATGGATGCCATCAACAGACACAGAAAGAAAAGTGATGCTGGATGGACTGAGACAATGTCATTGAGTTGATTGAGAGCAATAGGATATGGAAATACATGACCGCCTACGCCAGCTGGCTGGGCACATCTTAATCAATGTGGTTTACATTGCTAGGGTCTTATTATTTTGTCTTGCATCCCCACTGGGGAATAGACCAACAAGCAATCCACACCAAACCGTCCTATCTCTTGCTACCTCCTGCAGCCACCCCCATGTCCTCCTACAATTTCGATCTTGGATAGAAGAGGTCAGGGGTAGCCTTGGTGGTCGGGTGGTCTAGCCGTCTGTTTTGGGCTACACAGATCGTGGGTTTGTGCTTGGGCCTCAGCACTTGTTCACGAATGCACTGGTTTGAGATATCTCAGAGAGTCGTCGCGGACCTACGGAGTTCGTGCACCGTGCAACGTTCTCGGCATATATCTCTGTGGAAAGAAGACCGGACCATATAAAATAGAGCCAGGTTAAGTACAGGTGATCCACTAGTCCTTGACCCCTCTTGTATAGAGGTTAGCTATACGGAAAACACAAACAAATAAACTATCGAACAACAGACAACTGCAAAGAAAGTGTTACATATATCTACACGTTTAATGCGTATAAGCGTCTACAGTGACAGTAATGAAATGTATTGAACAATCAAATTGCCGTTTGTTAGAAGGGAAAGACTAGTAATATTCATTCATTCATTCATTCAGTAGCATGTCCTTTTGCAGAACCTCGCTCCCATAACAACCTTCTGGAAAATCTCTCGATCATAAGCAAGATGTCCCGCGTCCGATACACCCATCTGTAGATCATCCGCCACATCCTGCATCCACCTTCTCTTTGGCCTTCCTCTTCCTCTCTTCCCAGGCATATACTCCTACATTATTGTTCTCTCCAAACTTTTGTCACGTTTGAAGTGATCAAAATATATCAATTTTCTTTGTTTTATCGTCTTTAATAGCCAACCATCTTCAATATTCAGCTCTTGAAGTATGGGTGTATGTACTCGGCTCGCGATGATGATGATGGAACTTCGCCAGAGGGCGCGGACTGTATGATTGGTCTGGAACTCTGGGAGTCGTTCCGACCCCAGTATAAAAACGCGTGCACAGGTAGAGCCGGTCTTTTTTGTAATCCACCCCACCCAATTATGAGGCGCCAATGTTTATAGTAAGCTTGTTACTTTTCACCCCGAAAGGTTTTGCAGCGGAAAAGCCAGAATTCTAGTTTTAGATTTTAGGTTTTCCTGGGACTTTAGTAGATTAGAAGTTTTTGGTAAATTGGTTTTGCTAGATTAGTTTTTAGTAGACTAGAAGTTTTTGGTGGATTAGTTTTTAGTAGATTGGTTTTTGGTAGACTTGGAGTTTTTGCTGAAGTGTTTGCTGGATTAGAAGTTGTTGCTGTACTTAGGAGTTTTGTTTGTTGGATTCGAATTTTTGCTGTTTGGTTTTACTGGATTCTAACTTCTTTATTGATGCTACATGTCTGCATATTTTTGCTGCTTTTAGAAGTTTAATAAACAAATGTTACTTGTGTTATTCTTACTTTGTTGTTTAGTTTATAGACACTAATTACATAGTCGTTGGTGTTAGAACAAACCTCTGAGTAATTCATTGTCTGGAATTGGAGAATATTGTTCTAATTCCCTGTCGGCCCATTCCTGGATTTTCTTAAACTTAATTCTTTACTATTCTTGTTAACCGAGGACGGTGAGAGGTTCTCTCTCATTATTCATTTTTTCTTTGACCCTACGCAGTCAGGGTTGCGCCCTTCTCCTCACATCACCGTAGCAGAAGTAAGTGGTTCTTGCTCCTGTTGTCACCTCTGTTTCATGTATTTGTTCTTTTCTTTACCCAAAACATTTTTAGAACTCATCTATACAATTTATATTCAAAAGCATTTATGCGTTGTTCAGCGTGTTTAATAAGTGTCCAGGTCTCAAAGGCGTATGTTGCAATGGGAAAGATGCATGCTCTTAAAAATCTAATGTTTGTAGTTCTGTCTGTCCCACTCCATAATTTATTCAGTTTTTTAGTCTTTCAAGAGCAAATGATAGTCGTCCTGTGAGCATGGGTAATCAGTAATAAATATCATAGGGTGGCTCAACCTGTGAGCTTGGGTAAGTAACAAACATCCTAGGGTGGGTCGAACTGAAAGCATGGGTCAGTACCAACAATCCTCCTCTACGGGGAATCGAATGGAGGACCACAGATACGGCAGTCTATTAGCGGCTATAGGTTATAAATATTCTGATCAAATGATATTGTCATGTTTAAAGTTTATAAATGCACTTATGCGATGTCATTGTAATCTTTATACATTATAAATACTCCTGTACGAAGTTACTGTTATGATTATAGGTTATAAAACCCCAATACGATGTTATTATCATGTTTATAGATTATGCAATTAGTGATACGATGTTGTTGTTATTGTTATAGATTAGACATAGATGATACATGTCAAGTTAACAGAATGCATATACAATGTTATTGTCATATGTATACCTTATCCATACTCTCTGACCACGCTATTATCATTTCCATTGAATAGATATGATCTGGTAGCATAGTATAGTCTTATTACTGTAAAGTTATGCAATGATAACATTCTGTTGCGATATTTATAGATTTCATATACTCTGAAACTATGTTGTTGTCATGATTATATATTACTAGCTGACCCGGAACGGCTTCGCCCAGGCCCTGGCAGGGATCTATCTATCTATCTATCTATCTATCTATCTATCTATCTATCTATCTATCTATCTACCTACCTACCTACCTACCTACCTACCTACCTACCTACCTACCTACCTACCTACCTACCTACCTACCTACCTATCTATCTATCTATCTATCTATCTATCTATCTATCTATCTGTCTGTCTGTCTGTCTGTCTGTCTATCTATCTGTCTGTCTGTCTGTCTGTCTGTCTATCTGTCTGCTTGTCTGTCTGACCCGGCCCGGCATCGCCCAGCTCCTGGTGTGGAGCATCTCATTTAATTAATATAAGTAGTCATATAAGCTCCCGTTCCCGACTGTCTGTCTGTCTGTCTGTCTATCTGTCTGTCTGTCTATCTGTCTGTCTGTCTGACCCGGCCCGACTTCACCCAGTCCCTGGTGGGAAGCATCTCATTTAATTAATATAAGTAGTCATATAAGCTCCCATTCCCGGCTATCCATCTATCTATCTGTCTGTCTGTCTGACCCGGCCCGGCTTCGACCAGTCTCTGATGGGGAACATCTCATTTAATTCATATAAGTAGTCATATAAGTTCCCGTTCCCGACTGTCTGTCTGTCTGTCTGTCTGACGATCCGGCCCGGCTGTCTGTCTGTCTGTCTGTCTGTCTGTCTATAGCCAGGGGACTTAACCTAAGATATAGCAATGCTACTAAAAGTTATTTCCCTTTATATATTTTTCTGATGTTTAGTCATGTAATTTAAATAATAAATTTTAGTAAGTAAATAGCTGAAACAAAAAAAAAACTATGATAGTTGGTTGCACAGGAATGAAAAGAAGATGTGTAGAAAATTTCATTTCAATCGGATGGACCGTTCGCGAACGCATACAGAACGGACATACATACACACACACATACATACATGCATCCTTTTTTTATAGATATAGATATACCATCTGCCATTTACATATTAGTTATGCAATGATACCATTATGTCATCATACATATACACGTGACAGACGAGATGTGATGAATGTATGGGTGGACATTTATATCGACATGACAAACTAGACGTGATGGATGTATGGGTGGACAATCATATCGACATGACAAAATAGACGGGATGGACGTATGGGTGAATATTTATATCAAAGTGACAGATAAGACGTGACGGATGTATGGGTGGACATTTATATCATCGTGGCAGACCAGACATGATGGATTTATGGGTGGACATTTATATCAAAGTGATAGTCTGGACGTGATGGATTTATGGGTGGGCATTTATATCATCGTGGCAGACAAGACATGAAGGATGTATGGGTGGACATGTATATCAACGTGACATAATATGTGACCGTCTTGCGTCCAGGCATGCATGACAGTTAGACAGATGATGCTGCAGTCTCATTGTCAGAGAAAGCTTCGCTCCTTGACACTCTACCCGAGGAATACTCGACATGTTTAACTGGTTCTGGACCTAGAGATTGGCACAATAATATAAACACATGTATGATAAGGTTAATTATATATTCCCTTCCATCCATCCATCATCCACCCATCCATCCATCCATCCTTGCAACTATTCATCCGTTAATTTATTAATCCATCCATCCATGAATTCAATCATACATCCATCCATGTATCAATCCATCCATCCCTCTATACATCCATCCATACATCTATACGTCCATCATTGTTCACATATATCCATCCTTTGATCCATCACTACACCCATTCACACATACGTAAGTACATACATAAATACACAGACAAACAGGCAAATAGACAGACATGCACGAACGCACATACAAACATACATATAAACTTACCTACCTACCTGCCTGCCCGCCCGCCCGCCCACCCGCCCGCACGCACGCACAGACAGACAGACAAACAGACACAAACACACACGAGCACGCACGCACGCACATACATACGCATATACATGCATACACACACATACATACACCCATAAACTTTTATACATCTCTTCATCCATCTTGTCAAAGACTGGAGTATAGAGGTCTGAGGTCTGCCTCAAGATAGAAGACCACCGGGAAGAGTGGTCAACCTCCAGTAGATCAGAGGTAACACAGTGCCCCGGTATGAGGGCAGGGTAGGTGATAGGAAGGGGGACTATTAACTAGTTCTCTCATGAGACACGGAGGCGTCGACCAGATAGTTAGTACTCTGGTCACGGCAGAATCACGCCTACGTGATAGCCACAGAGAAGTGGATTGCCACTCAATAAGAGACAGCTGCTATAAGCGTGCTGAGTGTGACAGCACGCAAAAAGTCGAAGGACGCACAAGGTCCTTCCGCGTGCTGTGTAGCGACGCGAGGAGAAGAATCAGACTGGGGACTGACTTCTTAGCGAGCGCACCGTTTAGTGTCGATAGGGGTTTCTGTAGCCAAGTAGATAGAGATTAGCAATAGGCTTAGGAAACTAGTGATAGGCAATTCTGTGGCTTTGTGTGTGATTTGATAGCGACTGTTTTGTAAATGTAAAGAGCCAACGGCAAATAAAATGTATCATCCATTTCCTCTCACACGACTTGCAAGTTCCTTGTGTGGTGCGAAAGAAGTAATCCTGTGATGCCTGAAACATCGGTTGCTGACAGGCGAGGATTAAAGTGGTGTCAGAAGTGTGGCTTGGACAAATGTTCAAGCTATTACACTCACCCACGGCTCTAGACTAGTATTGATATTATGGTTTTCTGTCATTTATTTATGTAATTACTTATTTGTTTATGAATAATTATCAAATATGATTCATGGCGGAGCGATACACATGCCGGCGACATTATCGATTTGTGCAAGCTAAAAATAGCGCTGCGCCTCTGACGTATTGCGACTGACAAACAGTTGTTTTACGCCATTTGCATTCAGCATCTGATTGTTTACAAATCGCCAAGCTGCTGCCCGCCTGAATCTGTGCTTTATATTAACTATTATTTGTTTATTTAAGTTAGTGAATGAATATATTTATTTATTTAAACAATATTATTACATTTATATTGATTTCAAATAAGGTGGCCAGGAGAGGGTACTTTAGAGCAAAATGGAATGATTATAATATATGGAGGAAACACCCAAAATAAACATGAATTAGGAACAGGATTTGTCATCAAAAAAGAGTTATGGGGGAACGTTTTAAACTTTAAAGCTTTTAATGACAGGATTAGTAAATTACGAATAAAAGGTAAATGGAAAAATATAACGATGATTAATGTACATGCACCTACTGAAGAGAAAGAAGATGATATTAAAGAAGACTTTTATAATGATCTGGAAGATGTCATAGAAGAAACCCCCAAACAGGACATCCTGATTGTGCTGGGAGACTTCAATGCAAAAATAGGTAGAGAGCAAACTAATAAAAAAGTGGCCGGTATGGAAAGCCTACATACAACTTCAAATGATAATGGATGGAGAGTCATCAACCTGGCAGAAGCCAAAGAACTGCAGGTTAGCAGTACCAGACTACAAAGAAAGGATATACACAAACAAACTTGGAAATCATGTGACAAGAGAACCTATAATCAAATAGATCACATTTTAATTAACAACAGAAATGCATCAAACATACAGCAAGTCAGAAGTTATAGAGGAGCTGAGTGCCACAGTGACCACTTCCTCGTTGGAGCAAAATTTAAAATAAAACTTAAGAGAGCTTTCTATACTAAATTACAAAGATTACACCCAACATATAACATAGAAAAACTGCAAGACATTACAGTCAAAGAGAAATTTACAGATGAAATAAAATGTAAACTTGAAACTCTGCAAAACCCTTTGGAGGAAAGCATTGACCAAACTTGGTTGAACATCAAGAATACAATTCAGTCTACCGCAGAAGAATGTCTCGGTGTGTTAACCACGCATAGAAAGAACAGATGGTTCAATCAAAAATGTGAAGAAGCAGTCATTAGGAAGAAGAATGCCAGACATGTATGGTTAAATGACATCAATAACATCCAAAAGGAAGAGCATTATAGAAATGAATGTAAAGAGGCTACAAAAATAGTCAGACAGCAGAAGCGAGAATATATGAGTAATATAATCAAAGATATGGGAACTAATCACCAGAAAAATGAATCCAGAAAATTTTTTAAAGAACTGAAGTCAATGAAACGAGGGCACCAACAAAACACATATGGTTTAAAAGACAAAAATGGGAATATGATAAATACCAATGAGGAAATGTGCAACACATGGAAAGAATATTTTATTGAATTACTAAATTGTGAAGCTCCAAGTAACATTTTTTCACAGGAAGAGGTTCTAACATCCGAACCACAAATTGAAGAACCTACATTTGAAGAAATCCTATATGTAATCACACGACTTAAAAACAATAAGGCAACTGGGACTGATGGAATTGCTGCTGAATTTATAAAGGCAGGTGGCCATGCATTACATCTAAAGCTATACGAACTAATAATAAAAATCTGGAGGACAGAAGAATTACCCCATGACTGGAAAGAGTCATTATTGATACCTATCTTTAAGAAAGGAGACAAGTTCCAATGTGGAAATTATAGAGGAATATCACTACTGTCCACAAGCTATAAGAAACTATCCGCAGTATTACTAAATAGACTAAAACCATATTCAGAAGACATATTAGGTGACTACCAGGCGGGTTTTAGACAAAACAGATCAACAATAGATCAGATATTTATCTTACGACAAATAGCCGAGAAACATTGGGAATATAAAAGAGATCTCCATAACATTTTTGTGGATTTTAAAAAATGCTTATGATAGTGTCCATAGGAATAGTCTATGGAATGCTATGCAGGAATTTGGAATACCAAGGAAGTTAATCAACATGACCAGACTATGCATGGAAGATACTTATAATATAGTAACATATAAAGGCAGGAAATCAGACCCCTTCCAAATAACATCTGGCTTGAAACAGGGTGATGCACTATCGCCGCTACTCTTCAATCTGGCTCTAGAGAAAGTTGTAAGGAAGGTAAAGGAGGAATGTGATATTGGAGGAACATCCAAGCTGCTTGGTTATGCAGATGATATAGATATTATAGGGCAAAGTTAACAAAAGACATTGGAAATATTGACTCACTTAAAGGAAAAAGCCCAACAGATGGGGCTGGTTATCAACCAAGATAAGACAGAATATATGGTAATTTCAAGAGACGGAATGGCTAGAAACTCTGACCACATACAAATAGATAATATGACCATTAAAAGAACGGAAACATACAAATACCTGGGTACGATCTTCAACTGCTCCAACATCATAAGGGAAGAAATACAAACTAGAATCAACTCTGGAAATAAGATATACTATGCACTACAACATCTACTAAAATCAAAGGCGCTATCTCGTAACACCAAAATCACAATATACAGAACACTGATCAGACCAGTTGTGCTGTATGGCTCTAAAACCTGGAGTACAACGAAAGGAGACGAAGCCTTGTTACAAACCTTTGAGAACAAAATTTTAAGACGCATCTTTGGACCCATTAGGGATACACAAAGTGGAGAGTGTAAAAGAAGAAGTAACAAAGACATTTATGATCTGTTTAAGTCCCCGCTAATCACTGGTATCATGAAGGCTAATAGACTACAATGGCTGGGGCATATAGAAAGAATGGAAGATAATAGGGAAACAAAACTCGCTTACACTCAGGAAATAAATGACCGTAGACCCCGAGGTAGACCAAGAAGGCGGTGGAGAGATAATACATGTACAGACCTACAAGCACTTGGAATCAACGACTGGCAGGAGAAGGTCCACCAGAGAGACGAATGGAGACGGATTGTATTTGCAGCAAAGAACCTCAATGGCTCGGAACGCTGAAGAAGAAGAAGAAGAAGAAGAAGAAGAAGAAGAAGAAGAAGAAGAAGAAGAAGAAGAAGAAGAAGAAGAAGAAGAAGAAGAAGAAGAAGAAGAAGAAGAAGAAGAAGAAGAAGAAGAAGAAGAAGATTGATTTCAAAGCAGTTATTGAATTTTTTTTCGTACTTTTTCTATTTGTTTACCGTCGCGATGGCACTACTTTCGGCTATGCAAATTAGACTTGGTCTGCACAACACTTCCATAGATTAAACTAGAGTAGGAACGAAAGGCATAAAACGTTAGAACGAAGACAGGACATTGACATTTAATATTAATTAATTTACATTGTAATTGTCTGGGGGCATGTCATTGTGATCGTACCAATTTGTCAAAAGTGATATGTCGTTTGCAATTTGTTAATTGTTGCTGCTCTTGTGAACCAGGGTGAACAACAGCCGAATAGAAAAGTAACTCGTGTGTATGCCGCAGTGCCAAACGATTAGACCTGAGTTGCCAAACGATTGTCCCTGATTTTTTGGAACATTAAGATGAGTATACTCAACGTATTTGGCATGCAATGTGATTAATAATGCATCTCTTTTTCAGCTGTGATGCATTAGCATATTTTTGTGCTCTGTTTTTCAGGATAAAACCTTCCAGGTTATAAACTAAGAGTACAATTGGTAGTACTCAGAGATTAAGAAACATAACATATCTAAGATAGATAATTGATTATAGAGGTCAGTGCCTGTTACCGCTAGCTAATTACCCAACAACATGGCTACTTTAGCTGATTTCATAAAAGCAGGTAAAGAGTTACAATACACAGGAAAGGAGCTAGAACAATATGCTGATCAAAAATTTAAAGAAGCAAAAGATGCTGAGAGAGCTGAACGGACACGAAAAGAAGATGTGGAGAGAGATGAACGCGCACGAGAAAGACAACACCAAAAGGAGATTGCAGAACTAGCTGAGATAACAAAACAAAAACAGCTAGAACATGATAAGGAGATTAAGCAACAACAGTTAAAACATGATAAGGAGATTAAGCTAAAACAGTCAGAACATGATAAGGAAAATAAACAGAAAGAAATAGAGATTAAACATAAAGAATTAGAATTAAAACAGAAGCATTTAGAACATGATAAGGAAATTAAACAGAAGGAATTAGATTTAAAACAAAAGCAGTTAGATCAGGAGAAAGAACTAAAGCAAAAAGAGATAGATGAAACGGCAAGAGTTAAGGAAAAACAAATACAAGTGGAATCAGAAACACAGTTAAAGATGAAAGGTATGGATGTAGACTCACACGTAGAGATCTCTGCTACTAAATTAAAAAGTCAACAAGAAGAAAATAAGTTCAATAAATACAAAAATATTATTAAACCATTCCGTAAAGAAGATTCCATATCAGCCTGGACAGAAAATGTCGAGTATCATTTAAATACCACCAAGTTCCAATAGAGATGTGGGCTATGATTTATATGAAGAACTTGAGTGGTGAGCCCCTTAAGGTGATAGAATCAATACCAACTGATCTTAGATCTAACTATCCGTACATCCATGATAGGATAATGCAACACTTTTTACTTGATGCCCCAGGGTATCAGGTTCAGTTCTCAAATTTAAAACCAAAACCTAGTGAGACTTTCATTGATTACGTCTCAAATGTCCAAAGTGTACTAAATAGGTGGCTTAATGCGGCTAACATAGGAAAAGACTTTGACAGACTTAAAAATCTAATAGCCATGGATAAAGTCATATCCACCATACCATCTCCTTTTGCTAAATTCCTGCAGCAGTCAGACATTGAGACCACAGAACAATTTGAAAAGAAAGGCTCTGCATATTTTTCCTCAATAGAGATATTTCTAAGACAACCAATAGCGACTCTGAAATAGTTTCCTTTGTAAAGGACCAACCTAAAAACTATCAGAGTAATAGAAAACCATTTCATAGAGTCGACAAGAAAGATAAGAAAGTGTCGAAATGTATCTACTGTCAACTTTTGCATGACACTTATTCTATGTGTGATAAATCGCCTAACTATCCGGCACATCTTGAGAATGTCATTAAGAAGCAACACAACAAAAGAACTGCATACAGGCGTGCAGTCAAATGCTTCTTCTGTTCCAGCTACGGCCATTATTCAAATAAGTGCCTGGGGCGCCAACACATGAAAGCCAACAATGCTATTTTGATTGATACATCTTCTGATAGTGGTAGTGAGACTGAGTGTGAAGTTGAAAATGAATTACCTTTTAACCAATCTGAAGATGTGTGTTGTGTGAACGATATATTGAGCTGTGACAGTTGTGAGCGATGTCACCAATTTCATGCAGACGGAAAATTAGAATGTGGACATACAGTACCATTCTCAACTGAGAGTGAAAATGCAGCATTAGCCTCCAGAGGCAATTTGGTGTTCCACAATGCAATGGTCAACGACAGACCATGCCAATGTTTGCTGGACAGCGGCAGCACCCTTATTGGTCTTAGAAAGGAACTGGTGAATCCAAATGATTATACGGGTGACTCTGTCAAATGCCGAACCTTTTCGGGTAACATTGAAATTTACCCTTTGGCCAAAGCCCGTATTAACACTCCTTTCCTTTCTGGTACCTTTACTTGTGCAATACTTGACAACCCTTGTACTGATTTAATTTTGGGTTGCTTACCCCAATTGAAACAATGTACTAGCAATGAAATAGCTGCATGGGAAAAATTAAATGCAGCTAATGCAACAACCAGAGCAGACGCTATGAAACATCAAGACACACTACAAGATGAGAGATTACTGTTGCTATCACCAACTAGCACGGATGATACCACCAGAAAAAAACTTTATAGAACAGCAGAAAGCTGATCCTAGTGTGTCTCCATATTTAAAATTATTGAAAGAGAGACCCAAAGTGACAAAAAACGCATCATGGTTCTTTAGACATAGTAATGGTATTCTTACTAGATATTATACAACTGGTAACCATGAGATTCAGCAAACGGTGTTACCTGTAAAACTCCGCCTAACTGTGCTAAAGATTGCACATGAGTCACCGTTTGCTGGTCACCTTGCATATGACAAAACCAGGGCCAGAATTCAGGCTCATTTTTATTGGCCAGGTTTTTGTAATGATATAAAATTATTTTGTCGTTCTTGTAATGTCTGTCAACAACTAGTACGCAAGGGTAAACATCCTACAGCTGAAGTACAACCTTCTACACTGGCTTCTAGGCCATTTGAGAGTGTGGCGGTAGATATTGTTGGACCCCTGAATCAGGTGTCCAGCAAAGGAAATCGCTTCATATTAACGATGGTCGACCTATGTTCAAGGTGGGTTGAGGCAGTAGCTTTGAAATACATCACCTCCAAAGATGTTGCCAATGTATTTCTACACCTGTTCTCACGATTCGGATTTCCACGTACCATTTTATCCGATCGTGGAACACAATTCATATCGGCTGCAACGCAAGCCCTTACAAAAATGTTAGGGATTAAACAGCATTTTACAACAGCGTACCATCCAGCCAGCAATGGTATAGTAGAGAAAAGTAACGGAGATCTTAAGCATATGCTGGCTAAGGTAACAGCAGAAAACCCAGCTGATTGGGATACACTGTTACCAACAGTGCTGTTCGCCTATCGGGAGATTCCCCATTCAAGCACGGGTGTCTCACCGTTTGAATTAGTATACGGGGCTAACCCACGTGGACCCCTAACCATTTATCATCAGGTAATAACTAATTCCATTGAAATTCCAACCCCAAAAACACCTTATGAAATGGTGACAGAAACACGAGATAAAATCATGAAATCGTGTATCATAGCTAAGGCATCTTTGGAGAGGAAGGGTCAAATCTACCGCCAATACGCAAACAAAGGGGCGAGAACAATTGATCTTGAACCAGATCAAGACATACTTTTGTTACTTCCAGACAAACGAAATTTATTATTGACCTCATGGCAAGGGCCATTCAAGGTGGTACGAAAAATTTCAGATGTCGACTATGAAATATCGATAAACGGACACTTAAAGATATTTCATGTCAACATGTTGAAACCCTACTTTTCACGACAAGAGACAGAAGTAGAAACTGACGAACACAGTGCACCCACACCTAGTGATGAGACGACAGACATACACAACGCAACTACACTAGTTAGCGAGACTGGCAAATCCGACGAGATGCATACACTTAGTGAGATTACAGAAAACGCATTTAGCACCACTACCGTAATGAATCAGGTAGACGACGACGGAATGGAACTACCTGTTCCTATTGTAGACAAAACTGCGACATTAGATAGCATACGGATAGAACAGGGACTAACAGACGTTCAACGACGACAATTAATAGAATTAGTGACGGAGTATAAAGAAATATTTTCTGACATTCCAGGTAGGACTGACAGAATCGAGCACTCCATTCTTCTTTCGGACTCTAAGCCTATAAAATGCAGGCCGTACTCTATCCCACTCAGCTATAGAGAAAATCTAAATAAGGAAATTCTTAATTTAGAAGCTAGTGGGATCATCCAGAAATCTACATCTGAGTACTCCTTTCCAATCGTCCTAGTTAAGAAAAAAGACTCCACAATTCGTCTGTGTGTGGACTATAGAAAGCTCAACAACGTCACTAAGATCGACGCAGAACCAATTCCTTCCTGTGAAGATCTTATTCTTGACATGTCCACCTCCAAAATCTTTTCTAAATTAGATCTTACTAAGGGATATTGGCAGGTCCCTATGCAGACTCAATCCATTCATCTTACTGCGTTTTTGAACACCGTTAGGACTTTACGAGTGGCGTTTTCTTCCTTTCGGACTTCGAAACGCTCCTGCCACTTTCGTACGCTTAACTAGAGATCTACTTCATGGAGTGACGAAGACAGTGACGTATATAGATGATATATGTGTCCATACAGATGACTGGACAATACACTTACTGAAACTAAGACATGTCTTCGATAGGTTGCGACTCTTCGGTCTCACTGTCAAACCGAGCAAAGTTGAATTGGGCCTACAAGAAATTGATTTTTTGGGTCATGTCATTTCACAAGGTCAACTAAAAACTGACAATAGAATTATTACCAAAATTATGAACCTGACCATGCCTACAACAAAGAAGCAGGTCAGAAGCCTTTTGGGTTTAGTAAATTACTATAGCAAGTTTATACCAAACTTAGCGGAAATTACAAGTGTATTTTCAAATGTTTTAAAAGCATCTGTAAAATTAGATGTCAAAGATGCATTATTAATTTCTGCATTGTCAAAATTGAAAATCCTGTTTAGTAATGTACCAATCCTCCGCTTGCCTAATCCTAGGCTCGTTTATTATCTTAGGACAGATGCCAGCAGGATCTCCATCACTGCAGTACTAGGCCAGTTTTATAATGGCATCTTCCATCCGATTGGCTACGTGAGCCGTAAGATCACACCTGCTGAGTCCAGATATTCCATATCAGAGTTGGAAGCCCTAAGCGTCATCTATGCGGTGAGGAAGCTGCATCGATTTCTAGCGGGTGTTCACTTCGTTGTCCAGACAGACAACTCCCCAATCACGGTCATACAAAGTGGTGTGCATCGGAATGACCGTATTTACAGGTGGTCGTTAATACTACAAAATTATACTTTTAGTATAGAGCATATTAAGGGTAAGGACAACATTTTGGCAGATAGCCTTAGTCGACCATCTGAGGTAGAAATACCAGATATCCCACATGAGACTGTAGAGTAATAGAGGTTAAATTAGTACATTAGAAGATTATATATGAAATATTTTACGAATACATAGACATTAGGTTCTGAACTATGTACTACGAACAGTGAACTACTATGTGTCCGTAGACAGCAAAATAAGAACTGTACTCCGTGAACAAGTATATCACCGTCTGAACTAAGACAGCTCGTTACATACTAAGCTCCATATGTGTTCCGGTGAATCATCTGTGTTAAGCAGGGAAAAACAGTGTCAGAACAGTACATAAATAATAGACACGAAAATACTTGTCTACGACACCAGCAAACTCTACAGGTGCAATACCCATAGGACACAAGTATGACTTTATAATGTATTTAATATACCCAGGACAATTGTGTATATATACGATGCCAATGAAAGCAATTTCTAAACATTAGGGCAACGACTAACCTGAGGTATTTAAATACGATGTATATATAGACTCATTGTGATATGTATTATAACGTTTTAATATAGTAATAAATTATAGTTAGATTAGGTCACTCTAAGATACATTTAGATTTAGGAAATATAATAGTGTTCATTTATTTTAGTAGTTTAGATAGATCATTAATTTACCCACTTACTTAGCTTAAAAGTAGATTAGGATAGTAATTTAAACGTAATAACATCTAATTATAACTAGGATAGAAAGTTTAGATAGTAATAATACCATTTAGTTTGTTACATTTCACTTTGGTTCATTTCACTAGAGTTCATGCCATCTTAATGAACCAGTCCATTTAACAAACTTATTCATTTAATATTATGATTAATTTACACCTGATAGGATAAAAGAATTATACAAATAAACATACATCATTTACACCATTTAGAGTAAAAATATCAATCATATATTTTTTTTCATTTAATAACATTATTCATAATTTTGTTATATTTCACATTACCCATGTTAGAAAGGGACATAATTTATTACATTTCACATTACCCATGTTAGAAAGGGACATAATTTATTACATTTTATATTACCCATTTTAGTTAGTTACATAACTCATCTCACATCAATTTCATTATAAATAGTTAGATTACTTCCCTTAAATTAGATTATAGTAGGTAACACATTAAATACATATTTATAGAACTAGTATTAGTATTTTAGTATTTAGAGTATTATTTCAGTAGAATATAGTGGTTCATAATACCAGGGTACAAACCATCAATCCTTTTTCTTACATGTAAATATGTTGTAAATACATGACTCGTGCAGCAAGTTACGCACAGTCATGAAGCTCAACTTTCTCAAACTGAGCCAAACTTGTACAGTGTCACTCCAAGGTTTTTAAATAATTGTGAAGGTAAAAGATGTGTGACAGAAGTGTAAAAGTGAGAGCATATGTAAAATATACAAGAGAGAGTGAGATCAGTCAGCGGATTTTTTTTCTGCCGCTCAACGCGATTTTTTTTATTTTTTGTCTGCGTCAAATGTTTGCTTTCGATGTTGAAAGTGTGCTGTCTTGAAAGTGTTGTGTGTAGTTTAGTGTAGATCTTAGAGAAAGTATTTTAAGTCTCATAAGACGGAAACGTAGTCACGAATTAGTGTTATCCACTGGTTTGTGGCCACATTTAACCGAATTATGGCACTTGAAAACTAACTTACATACATATTATAAATAAACACACATGTTAGAAGTTAGATTATACTATTAGTTAGATCCAAACACGCAAACATCCAGGAAAACTAACATGTAAATTGCATACATTTTTGGTAGATCAAAGGGAGATAACTCCGGGTCAGGGGACACAATAGACAACGAAACACTAACTTAACAGTGAAAGATAACTTTACACGCGGAAGCGAGATAGGTAAAGCCTGTCGCACACAGCTTGTGTAATGGTTGTTTAATATTATATGGGGGACATGAAGCAATTCATTTGTTGACACTAAGAAAGTCAACTTTGTATGGGTAGTGAGTTAATTTACTATTTGAGGGCAGGTCTTATAAGACAATGGTCCGGTTCAGACATACCTCTAATTAATATAATATTGCGATTGAGAAGAGGGCTCACGCCAATCAGACAAGTTTGTGGCGATTGCCATTAGCCTAGTAAAGTGATACTACATTGTGACAATAGTCAGTAGAAGTCTATTAAGTTACCCAAAGCCAGGTTATCAGCAGTCTTTGGCAAAAATTAGATACACTAATTTTTTAGAAACCTCTTGCGTCACAACCAAGGAGTCAAAGTTGGTGACGCAACACAGGAGGGGAGGGTGTGTGTCAAAGACTGGAGTATAGAGGTCTGAGGTCTGCCTCAAGATAGAAGACCACCGGGAAGAGTGGTCAACCTCCAGTAGATCAGAGGTAATACAGTGCCCCGGTATGAGGGCAGGGTAGGTGATAGGAAGGGGGACTATTAACTAGTTCTCTCATGAGACACGGAGGCGTCGACCAGATAGTTAGTACTCTTGTCACGGCAGAATCACGCCTACGTGATAGCCACAGAGAAGTGGATTGCCACTCAATAAGAGACGGCTGCTATAAGCGTGCTCAGTGTGACAGCACGCAAAAAGTCGAAGGACGCACAAGGTCCTTCCGCGTGCTGTGTAGCGACGCGAGGAGAAGAATCAGACAGGGGACTGACTTCTTAGCGAGCGCACCGTTTAGTGTCGATAGGGGTTTCTGTAGCCAAGTAGATAGAGATTAGCAATAGGCTTAGGAAACTAGTGATAGGCAATTCTGTGGCTTTGTGTGTGATTTGATAGCGACTGTTTTGTAAATGTAAAGAGCCAACGGCAAATAAAATGTATCATCCATTTCCTCTCACACGACTTGCAAGTTCCTTGTGTGGTGCGAGAGAAGTAATCCTGTGATGCCTGAAACATCGGTTGCTGACACATCTCATATACCACGATATCCCACGAGGAAGGACGCGTTTGTGTGGTCTCCTCCTTTTTGGATTAATTTTCCTGTTTATCTACATTCGTACACAATGGATTTTATATGGTTGTGATCACAATGATGCCGTTCAACTGTTGAACTTGTTTTAAAGTTGCTATATGCGCAGTCTTAGATATTGTGACGAAACGAAGCAACATCTGGCTTCGTCGTACTGGGTTCCGCTTGAACTCGTGGCGTCATCGGGGACTTCCCCAGTTATTAATAGATTGGGGAAAGTCGAGGATGTTTTCCATCTAGAATCTTCTAGAAACACCTGGACTTGCGTGACCAGGGGTTGCTTGGTACACCAACATTACCTCGTGCAGGGAGAGAATAGAGACTCCAGTGCGGGGAAATCGAGGTTTCTCGAAAAGTTGAGACACACTGTGCGCACTAATTCTCACATAGGAAGAAATTAGGCAGTATTGCTCAGTCACTTCAGATCTCTCAAAGTGTGAGGACGTGCAGCTCAAGTAATCTGATGATCCTATATTTCACACACAGCCACGTTCGGCAGACTGTCATCTAATAGGCAAGTTAGCCATCAGACAGTATTGGTAGCAGACTGGTGAATGGTTTTACGATGAAGATTAATACCTATTCATTTAATTTACCATTGTAATTAAGCATGAAACGCGACTTTACAGCCACTAATTAAATTGCGGGCGATGCGGCATTTCCACGTATTGTCGATCGATAATAGGTTTGAAAGTAGGGCAAAGTAAAGCTGTGTGTAGCACTGAGGACATCATTAGTTGTGAACTGTGTTAGATTGCTTTGTGCTAGATACCAGTCCGTTACAATCGGCAAAATTGTGCAGCAGTGTTAGTATTTGGGTACGGTAAGTATTTGCTTATACTAGGTTAGCCATGCCATTATAGGGAGTTGTTTACTGTTGTTTTATGAACCTAACTTATGTTAGTTAGTATCTGATGGTAGTAAAGCCTTGTGGACTAGACAGGTAAGTTGATAGGGTGAAGCATTCTGACAGTGAAGTGTCTAGTTGTAGGGAAGCAGAGCACGTACTGCTAAGCCGTAGGAAGTGATGCAGCTATTTTGTGTGTTAACTTAATAGTGTATTCATTTCATGGAGGAGTGGAATTCTGTGCTCTTCAGCTTGTGCCTTATAGATATATAAGCTAGTATGGTAGCATATATATTTGGTAATGTTGTGTAGTACTAACATGAATGATGTACCGAACGACGAAGGAATTCGAGGCGATCCGACTACGTTACCGTCGTGATGGAAACGGGCGTTCTTGTTTCTTCTCTTTACTGTCCTGTTCTTTTCATACTAGCCTGAGTACGTGAGTGCTAATGCAATGGAAGTATGGACGGACAAATGGAGGTTGAATGATATGGGGACTGAGTGCAAGTTGATGAAGTATATGACTGGAAAACCAGGCCAGCCATGAAGTTCGGCCAGGGCCCAAAGCTAATCCATTTGGGAAGGGTCCAGAACTGGAGTGGGGCCTTTGAACATGTAGGTGAGAAAACATGTATTCACAGGAATGACTTCTTGACTCTAAGTAAGAGTACAGCAAGAGGTATTTCGCTACAGGGTGGGAGGGATTCTCCACCAGCGAAATGGACAGTGTACATAGTTACGTGGTCAGGTATTATTACTGTATCCCAAGTAGTATTACGGTGATCACTATTGTTATATGTATGATGTAAGGATGGGGTCCAGGGACTCCTCTCTTTGATATTTAGTTCTTATTAATATTAGAACTAGGACAACTATTTAATTTAGCAACAGCAACTATGAGAATAGGGGTATGCGAGACATAGGAGCAGACTCGACATTGTCGTTACTTAATCTGTCCGACGGGCTGTTCTTGGGCCACTTGACATTGGACTGATATCCATGCTTTAAGACTATCAACATAGAGATGATACCCTAATTAGATGAATACCTAATTAGCCGTACTGATGGTTGAGTATGTCATGATTTAATGCATGTTGTACAATGGTGGAGCCGAATACTCACACTTGCCGCTCTTCCTTTCAGATCTTGCCTGTTTATGAACCAGGATGCCTGTTTTTCTGCAAACCACTGCGTCGATAAGGGCGAGTGATTGATATATACACCTACCACGCCTGACTGTACAACATCATGCTACAGGGTGAAACATCATGCTTGAATCAGAACCACCAGGTTGGTTTGTGAACCCTGAGGCAGTACTTTGTTGGACAGGTTTGTTTACATCATCGACGGTTGATTAACCACTACATCTTAAGGTACTCTGTTCACCCACATGAGCAATCATGCTTGGGTATGGTGATAAAGTACAGTAATTTGGACAGGGAATGGTATGCTCACAACAGTGAGACTTACCAAGTAGGGGTAGAGTCACAACTCTGGGGGAGCCCATCAGTTCAACTGACTTTGTGTATCCGCCTAATCGTCGGAGATACCAGGTAGAGATTGGCACGAATCTAAGTGCTGTAACTACGTCTGCAATTGTGTCCGGTCAATACTAGACCCAAACCAGTTGGGCGTATTAACGTTGCGAATAATTTCCAGGTAGACTATTGTCAACTCATCCCTAAGGAACAGTGTTGTGTTGCGATCAGATGTAGTTGTGTTATCAAACTTGTTTCTCATCTATGTCAACGAACAGTGCCATTAATAGGTTCAGTCATCAATGTTTACAGAACATGCATAACGTGTGGGACTCGACTTCGAGGGAGTCAGATCAATGGTGACTGTTCAGTGTTTGGACATCATCATCTGCCAGAGTGTTTATAATCTCGAATGACTTTTGTGATTGCGCTGTAGATATTTTCCATTACCCAACCAGGGGTAGCATATGACAGTCCATGACCATTAGGTTGGTCCTTGTTACATCAAGTGAACTTCATATTGTTTATTTGGGGTCACCTCAAGGTAGAGGGTCTCCCAGCCAGGCTGACTTGTGCGAAGGGTCTTAGGGCCAATAGCGAGAGACTTATTGTGATATTGTGGATCGGAAGTTCATCTAGTCAACTGAGGTCCCAGTGGTTCAGTCCATTGATAGCAGATCCGAGCTCTTGGGACGGAGTGGTCTCCAAGGTTCCAGTCAACCATACTGGGAGGGAGCCGGGTGAGTGCCGGACCGACTAGACGGAACATCTACACCAATCTGCATCTCAGCCTGATGAAGAATCTGGTTTCATCTCTGATTCTGTTTCTACTCTATTCTCTATATTTGTAAATAGCTATATTCTTTCAGAGTGTTCAATTCCTACCTGTTTCTCTAGGGTGGAATAAACTTTGTTTATTTTGACAAGTTCTTTTCTACAGTTATTGAATGTGGTTTCGGACGATGCCTAAGAGTTCATGGTCCACAAGTTAGGGTAGTTAGTAGAGGTCTAGGATCTGTGAGGGGCGAGTAGACTTATAATAACAAATTGGGATCAGCAGCAGAGCTTCAGTGTATCTAACTGTCCAGCCCCCGGGGTCAGTATACACGATAGTGGTAGGGATACCTCGGGGCTTGTGTTAATTCCCAATAACCGAGGACATCCCGGTACAGATATAAATGCTAATAATATTGTATTCAATGACACTATGGATAAATTATTCATGGAACAGCGGTGCGTCAGTGATAGCTTGAACTAGCCAATCACATCACTTGGATTTAAACCGTGGGCGGCGATACAATGTTTCCGTGTTTGTTGAAACGTAATATTATGTAATCATGTCTGTCGAGGAGGACATTTCTGTGCTGGAGTTAGCGGGAGAAAGGGGGGCGAAGTAGATCTGAGGGTCGAAGTAGATTACGATCTTCAGTAACAAGAAACTACACACTCAACAAAGAGCGGGCAGTGAAAAGCAAACTTAAGAACTGTTTTAGCTCGCCATCGCTGTCTGTTAAATGTATGGATGACGGTAAATGCATCTCTATCACATTCAACAATACAATATATTACGAGGCATTTCGAACATGCCTGATCAATTATTACCATGAAGCCAAAGTTGATTATAGAAAAGACCAACAAGGAGCGGAGGTGGAAGTCAAAATATCATCTCCCCTACACACGTTACATTTGTACCACACGCAGAATAAAATTTTAATACAAGGAGCACACGACGTCATGTCTGAGTGGCTCGCGACACAATTCGTCGAAATTGAACAGGCAGCACTGCAACTGACAAGTGACTCGCTAAACACACCTGCCGATTTCAGCACGCTAGTGTCTGCCATAAAACCAACACAGCCTACAACGGTCACGCTATTGTCAGACAGAACCATAAAATCAACACAGCCTGCAGCGGCAGTCGTTACAGCAACAGGCGATAGTAACAACATACTCCAACATGCCACGACTCAATACAGCAGCAGCTCGAACGCAGCTTCTTCTAACCAACCAGTGTTGCTAGCCATTGAATACCCGATGAGGCGCCTAGGGGACAGTATACAACCAACTGAAAACAATTCAAACCAAATTGAGGTTGCACAATCGGTACTAGATGAAAGCCCAGCTACAAATCAACACTCATGCGGTTGTCAGCAGCACTTTGAAAAGTTAGCGGCAAGTTTAAAGGTACTTCAAGACGCCGCCTCTGGCAACACAGACAAGATCGCCAGGATCACTAATGACTATATCAACCTCAAGTCAGAGGTCGCTCTCCTGAGAGAGGAAAATGGTGTACTGAAACACACTGTTAAGACTTTACAACGGGCGCCCACTATTGGTCAGGGAGCACAGACTTACAGCTTCGAAACAACACAACCATCCCTGGGAGATCCAACTATACAGCCAACGAATACACATCAACAAATAGACAAAGCCATTCAACAGGACTCGACATTTCCCATAGAAGTAAAAGTCAGCAATCGATTTGAACTACCAAAAGAGCAATTCGTAAACGACAGTCAGTACGACGAGACATTGCTGACAGACAACCCGCCTATTCAAGAAACGGCTGGTAACCTGCAAGAAGGCAGTCCACAGCCGGATAATTATCAATGGCAGAAACAACGTGCAAGACGTACCAAAAGCCAATACATACAGAGACTACCAACTGACTGCACCCATTTGATAATTGGCGACTCCTTGATGAAAGGCGTATACAGTGCGAGTATGTCCTCATCACATATCGATTTAGCTACAACAATTCCACTTCCAGGTACAGGGTTAGACAGTCTAACAAACAGTATACGTAGAATGGAAATCAACGAAAGCGTGAAGAGGATTACAATACATATAAGAATTAATGACACTATGAGAAACCAAAATATCACCATTTCTCAGTTACGAAAACTACTAGACTTATTACGCCATATTTTTCCAAATTCTAAAGTGCTTTTCTCGTCCATCATTCCACCAAGTTATGGCCTCGAACGTCGACTAGCCGACATAAACAACAACACCCTAGAGAAATTCTGTAATCAGTATAATGTACACTTTATCAACAACACACCATTTTTTACATCTCAAAGAGGCGCGCCAAAGAAACGACTGTACAGTGACCAGATCCACACATCCACATTAGGTAATAGCTTCCTTGTTAAAAATATCAAGTACCCGGAGAGGGCACAAAACATGACCACCACACAAACACGACGAACATTGACTACTGAAGCCAGTCGAAATATCCCCATCACCCTAGATAAACGTCTGCTGACATCTGACCCCCGAACGCCTGCCATTCAAGGTGCACACATGCTATCAAGAATAAATCAACCTCTCCTTCCTACACCCACCCTCACACGTGAAGGAAATAACTACCAGGAAGATATCCCTAACCTCACTTCCAACGAACCCTCGTTGCAAGCAGCCGTACACACGCACGATAGTAATACAACCTTGGCACACCATGCTCAAGACAGCTATGGGTTCCATAGCAGACAACAAAAGGCTCCGCATCACCAAATTCACGCCAGCAATGAGCGACCAAGCGGACAACAGATTCTGCATCATTGGAGTCCATAACTTCTATACTTGATGCAATTTAGTCCTGCCGCACTGGATCAAGCGCTTTTGATGTCTCTACAATACAGACCTGTGAGATAGGATATGTATTAAAAACGGAACCCTATATGCATTGATACCAGCAACAGAGCTTCCTCCTTGAACTTTAATTGCTTAGTGTTTAACGTTTTATTTCTCGTGTGGTATACTCCACTTTAAACAGAAACATTGACATGTATAGTCATTTATTAATTCATTTGGATAACCCTTAGTTACTTAGCTTGTGGAGTAGTTTTTTCAGGTTAATTATTTGTTGTATGTTCTTTAATTCGTTTTGTTCCGTGTTTGCATTATATTCGTTGGTATAATTTGTTATATCGTTATAATATTGTCATTTACATATCGATTTGTATTACCGGATTGAATTTCCGGTACAATGGCGACAAAGTGACGACGCGTTATTTTTCGGGGAGACGCTGTTTTGTATTTTCCTGTGGATTTCCTGGGGATTTCATGTGAATAGTGTTTTCCTGTGGATTATGTGATGTTATTTTGTGTTCGTTTATTGGAAGTTTTCAAAAGAAGCCACGGAAGGCAGGTGGTGATGAAATTTGAGGGCAGCCGACAGATATTCGTTGGTCATGGTCTCGAATTTCGCGAGGGCAGGCAGAGGATCTCTTTCGAGAGACAATGGTTGGGGTCATCCGGCCAGTATGGTCACTGCCATAGAGGAAGGCAACGGCAAACTACCTCTTTGAAAGTGCCTAGTACATTAATATTCGCTTAAAGACTGATCATAGCAAGAAAAGGACAGAGACATTAAAATTAGCAACATGGAACGTTAGGACGTTAAACGACTACGGAAAATAGGAGAACTTACAACAAGAAATACAAAGAGAAAACATTAATATTTTAGGGATGTGCGAAACGAGATGGACAGGAATGGGCATCAAGATAGATGAAGATTTTAAGATTATTTATTCTGGAGGTGAAGATCGACACAGAGGAGTGGCAATAATTTTGGACCGGAAAACATCAAAATCTGTTCAAGGATATTGGGCCGTGTCGGACAGAGTTCTACTAGTTAAATTGAGTGGCAGACCTTTTAGCATAAATGTTATTCAAGTATATGCCCCAGTAGGAGAATCCAGAGAAGATAGTGTAGAGAAATTCTATAATGGTATAGAGTCTGCCTTAAAGAAATGTAAAAATTCAGAAATAAACATCATAATAGGAGACTTCAATGCACAACTAGGAAATCAAGGTGATAGATACACAGTAGGAAACTATGGTTTGGGAGAGAGTAATGAAAGAATAAAAGAGAATACAGACTCGTAGAGTGGGCTAAAGAAAAGGAAATGATTGTAGGAAACACCTGGTGTAAGCAACACCCTAGAAGATTATGGACATGGAGGAGTCCTGATAGCAGGATCAGAAACCAGATTGACTACATTCTGATTAGCAGAAGATTTAGAAACGCACTAACAGTAGCAAAAACAGTTCCCAGTGCTGATTGTTATAGTGATCACAGACTACACACAGGAACATTGAGGATAAAACTGAAGAAAGTCAAGTATATAACAGGAAACACTAAATATGATTTGTGTATATTGAGTAATGACAAGGAAATACAAAACAAATTTAACATAGAAGTACAGTACAGATTTGATATATTGTCTGATCTAGAGATATTATTCCAGGATGTGAATGATCAATGGGAAATGTTAAAGAATTCAATAAGTTGGCTGCAGAAACAACTATTCCAAAAATTAAAGAAGGTGGGGCGTAAGAAATGGATTAAGAAGAAATTTTACACCGAATGGAAACAAGAAGACTCAACAAAAATAATCCTGCAAAATATGAAGAAATTGACAGACAAGTCAGAATATTATGTAGAAAGGCAAAAGAATCATGGCTTGAGGAAAAGTGCTTAGAAATTGAAAAACAACACAACAGTCAAAATACCAAATTAGTGCACAAAAGAATTCAGGAACTTACTAATAAAAGAACAAGTACATCAACAGGCTGTCTAAAAACTAAAGGTGGCAAAATCATAATATAAAAATATCAGATTCTACATGTATGGACAGATTATGTGAAAAACCTGTATAATGATAACAGAGAGGAACAGTATGATATTAGATTTAATAATGAAGGACCACAATTTTAAAGATGGAGGTTCAAAATGTTCATAAGCATATGAAAGCTGGCAAGGCACCCGGTGCAGACAACATCACAACAGAAATAATTAAAGCGTTAGAAGAATTTGGACTACAGCAAGTCACCAGATTGCTGAACACATTATATGATACTGGAGATATACCTTCTGAATTATGTAATTCTGTATTTATTGCAATCCCACAGAAATCAGGAACCTTGGAATGTGATCAACATAGAACAATTAGTATAATGAGTCACATCACAAAGATCTTGTTACGAATTATCATGCAAAGAGCGAGGAAGAAAATACAACCTGAAATAGGGGAAGAACAATGTGGGTTTGTATAAGGAAAGGGTACATTAATGCTGTGTATATGCTAAGAACAGTTATTGAACGTGCTATAGAAGTAAACAAGGATATACATCTTTGCTTTATTGACTACACACAGGCTTTTGATTGAGTTAGACATGTCAACATGGTGGATATGCTTGCAGATCTACAAATTGATGGGAAAGACATTAGACTTATAAAAAAACATATATTGGAAACAACAAGCTGCCATAAGGATTGATAATGAAGTGGGACAATATCAGCTATTAAGAGAGGTGTTGGGCAGGGATATGTAATGTCTCCAGATCTTTTTCCCTATAAGTGATTGCGAACAGTGCATAAGATCTACAACAATTAGTAGACGCAGTTGTTATACACAGTGAGCAGCTGGGGTTGGAATTAAATTGTAAGAAGACACAGGTTATGGTAGTCACTAGGAAGAACGAAGTACCACAATGTAGTATACAAATAAATGGGAATATTCTTCAACAAGTGAATCGGTACAATTATCTCGGAACAGTCATAACATCTGATGGGAGATGCCTTGAAGAGATTAGAACAAGAATCGCCATGGCGAAAGTAGCCTTTAGCAAGATGAAAAACATTCTGACCAATAAAATGTCAATTGAAACGAGCAAAAGAGTCTTGATGGGGTACGTAGAGCCTGTTCTTTTGTATGGATGTGAAACTTGGACAATGTGCAGTCAAGCTGAAAAACATCTGATGGCTGCAGAAATGTGGTTTTCTGAGGAAAATGCAAAGAATACCATGGACAGATAGAAAAACCAATGACCAAGTACTACAGGAGACAAATGAAAATCGTAGATTGATTAGAGAAATTAGACGTAGACAGTCAAAATTGTTTGGACATGTAATGAGAAGAAATGGACTGGAGAACTTAGTGACAACTGGCAAGATCGAAGGGAACAGACCAAGAGGAAGACCGAGAGGAAAATATCTGGATGGCTTGGCCACATGGCATGGACGAGACAGGAACACTGAGCTGATCAACGACTCTGGTGATCGAGTGAAATGGCGAGTCATAACCGCCCACGCTCTCCGGCATGGCACATGATTGATTGATTGTATTACTGATAGTTTGTAAGTTAATGTAATTGTGATTTTTTTTATGATCTTGTATTTTTGCTTAACTTTGACTACTTTACACTTTCTTCATGGATGAAATGTCTGAGAAGTGGCAACACTGGCTCAATAAGTCAGGAATACGCCTTGAACAATTAAACATTTGCAGCTTATTTAACAAGCTATCAGAGTTATCTTCTATTCTTAATCAAAATATTCATTTATTCGGCCTTAGTGAAAGTAAGCTTAATGATAACATTTCAGATGAGGACATCTCTATTAAAGGGTAAAAAGCTTATTAAAGGGTTAAAAGTTTTTAGAAGGGATCCCTGTAGGAAACAAGAGACATACATGGTAGCCTATGTTTCTAATTTACTAAATGCTCACCGTAGGCTAGACTTTGAAACTTGCGAAATAGAATGTATTTGGTTAGAGCTGAAACTTCAAAACCGCACACCCCTGATAATTGGCTACCTCTATCGAAATCCCAGTGCTGGACATGTCTGGTAAGAAAACTTCACTACCATGATGGATGTGGTTTTCGCTTCCGCGAAGGAAATTATACTACTCGGAGACTTTAACATTGACACCAACAAATCCAACATAATATGGGGAAATATAATTGCATCATACAATTTCCAACAAATAGTATAACAAGCTACTAGAGTAACAAAGTCATCTTCAACAGTCATAGATCACATTTATGTAACTTGCTCAGACAACATCATATAATGCACCGTACCCAATTGTGCAATGAGCGATCACTACCCAATATGCTGCATGTGGTCTAAAAAAGGAATTAAAACTCCTAAACATAAACACATAAGTGTAAAATATAGAAGTTACAAAAATTTCAACCAAAACGCATTTTTACTGGACTTGCTCAGTTCACCTCTAGACAATGTTTATCAGCTTCCTGACCCGGATGATGCTCTGGAATTCTGGATGAAAACCTTTATTGATGTTTTTGATAGACATTTGCCAATCAAGGAAGTTCGAGTAAAACACCACGTCAAGCCACCTTGGAGCACACAGGAAATACTTGAAATTATGAGAGACAGAGATAAAGCACATAAAAAGCGGGATCTCAGCGCATCCCGTACTCTTAGAAACAAAGTTCAATATACCATACGACGGGAAAAGAAAAATTACTTTAAGAACTTAGTAATGGATAAAACAAATAGTAAGGATATATGGAAGGCAATTAACACCTTGACAAACAAGTATAACTTCCGAAATTCTTTACCATCAAATCATATTACATGCGACCAATTCAGTAATTTGTTTCAAACTGACATATACCATTTGAAGGCTTTAATACCTAATTCTTCGTGCAACTTATATTTACTGTAATCGTTTTGCGAGAATAGATGCTGCCGCGATATTCTTTCCGACATACCGCTAATGACAATCACTGAAGTATTCACTTACCTCAGTAACCTAAAAAAACACAACCTCATCTGGGTTAGATGGAATCAGCAAGCGTATTCTCCGTTGTGCTGCGCCAGTAATCTATATATCACTAACCTATGTGTATAATCATTGTCTCACCAAAGGCCACTTTCCATCAGCTCACAAAATCGCTAAAGTGTACCTTCTTCTTAAATCTGGTTCATTGGACAATGGTCTCCCGAACAATTACAGACCCATTTCCTTACTATAATCACTATCTAAGCCACTAGAAAAACACATCCATAAAGTAACATTACAGTATTTAGTTCGCAACAAGCTTACTGTTGACAGCCAATCAGGATTTCGACCAAAATATTCTTGCCATACGGCCCTAACAAACATGATAGAAAATTGGCACCAGAATATAAACAATAACAGTCTATGTGGAACTGTGTTTATTGATTTCAAGAAAGCATTTGATATGATAGACCATGTTATTTTAATTAAAAAACTTGAGACAATGAAAATTGGCCCTAATGTAGTCACTCTAATATCATCTTTTCTATCAAACAGAAAGCAAGTAGTATCACATAATAAACCTCTGTCTCAAAACACTACCTTCAATATTGGAGTACCGCAAGGCTCTATTCTTGTCCCTCTATTATTTGCCATATATATTAACGATCTACCTTTGTATCTTTCGTCGTCCTGCGATCTATTTGCAGACGACTGTACAGTGTACACACTGTATTTTACTGGAGTCGTCTTTACAACAAGAATTAAATAATGTAGTTAGGTGGAACTATTCAAACCGTATGCAAATTAACATCACTAAAACAATATCAATGTTATTAGCAACCAGACAAAGACTTCAAACTCTAAGCTCACACACATCACTTCAACTTCACATCGATAACATGCCAGTAGAAAGTGTAATTGAGCACAAAACATTAGGCCTAATTATTGATAGAAACCTAACCTTTAATTCCCACGTTCAAGCGCTCATTAAACAAACAGCGAAAAAAGTCTACCAACTCGCCAAAATTAAAAACTTCCTTGATGAGGACACAAGGAAACTATTCTATACTTCTCATATACAGACACACTTTGACTACTGCTCTACAATCTGGGACGGGTGTTCTGATTCAAACACCAAGCGACTTTACTCACTCCAGAAACGGGTCATGAGTCTAATTTATAGCAAACATTTATCTGACAATCCTAGCCTGTATAAACGCCTTCAGTTACTACCACTCCTCAAACGCCTGCTTTTCAATAAAGCTAAACTAATTCACAAAATCCTGCATCGGAATGCCCCAGATTACCTTTGGCCATTGTTTAAATATCATGCTAGAGACAGTAAACGTTTAAATATATTACACATTCCGAAGCTTAGGATTGACTTATACAAAACAAGCTTAACGTACTCTGCAGCTCAGCTGTGGAACAATCTTCCACAAGAAATCAAAGACATCACCAATCCCTATTCATATAATCGCAAACTATTCGAACACTATCTCAGTACGGATTACCTTCCCCCTTAATAATAGAGATAATAATAATAATAACAAAACCCTAGTATAACAGCCAGTCTCCTTTTGGTAGGCCAGTATATTCCACATGGCTAACAACAAGTGTCAGACCATTATCTAATTTTACTGTGTCGTGTAGTTTTGATGTTCGCATCTTGCCTATGCCTGTATAATGCATATCTTTTATATTGTTGCTGTTCTCTGTTAGCCTTGAATGATGTGTGAATGAAATAATGTATGAAAGAGAGTGATAGAAGGGCAGAATGTTAAACGGCCTGCATGCCCAATTCTTAACCCTTTGAAAATAAAGTTTGTTCGTTCGTTCGTTCGTTTGTTCCATTCCGCCATAAATACTTACATCCATCTTTTCTTTTGTCCCTTTATTCTCATAAACATACCGGTAACCATCCATCCAACCATCCATCCGTCCATTCTTCCATCCATTTTTCGATCCATATATCATATCCTTTACTCCGTCCATCCATTCGTTCATCCGAACACTCATTAATTCGTCCCTTAATCCAATCGTCTGTCAATTCACCCATCCATCCATCTATCTATCCATGAATTCGCCCGTCCACCCATCCGTCCATCTATCCTTCTGTCCATCAATCCGAGCGTCCATCCATCCATCTATCTATCAACTCACCCGTCCATTCACCCAACCCTCCATCAATTCACCCATCCATCCTTCCATCTGTCAATCAGTTCACCCGTCCATCCATCCATCTGTGTATTTATCCATCTATTCATCCATTCATCCGTCCATCTATCCAACATTCCATTCATTCACCCATCCATCTATTCATCTGTCCATCAATCCACCCCTTTATTCACCCAACCCTCCATTAATTCATCCATCTATCCGTCCATCTGCCGATCAATTCTCCCGTCCATCCATCGATCCATTCATCCATCCATCCAACCATCCATCTATCTACCCCCCCCCAACCCTCCCGTTTTTTTATCCATACATCCATCACCACTATCATCATGTGTCATACCTGTAAGCATGAAGGCCTTATGGATGAAATGAATGTTTCCTGGGCCCGGAGGGTTCTCACTGTCGTCGGAGTCTATATCTATTTCCCCATATAACTGATAGGTATACACTCCGACCACAGTGAGGGCCCTCCGTGTCCAAAAACATTTATTGTATCCATCGATCGGTCTAGCAATCCACGTCACACTGAACCGGAAGTGTTCGACAACACATTCAATGCTCGTTCCGATATGTACAATTTTTTCACAAAGAACATGCTTTGGGACAGTATTTACAACTTTTGTGCCGAAATTTCCACTTATAACTGTGAAATATTATTGGTACGTAATTTCATTTTCTCAGTTCTATATATTTGTTCGTAGTGTTTAATATTTTTTAATTACCTAATAGGCCCTATAAGGGATGCTTTTTACAATAAATAATTTGAGACCGTTATTCGGAAGAGTGCACAAAATTGTATAACTCTGGATATTTAAATCGCATACCTTGGCTAAATAAAAGAACACAACATAACACAACAATGTATGCCATGGATACTTAGATCACATACCGCGGCCACAGAGCAAAACACAACATAACACATCAATGTATAATCATATACATATATACTTATATCGCAAAAACGGGGTCGCAGAGCAGAACACAACAGAACGCAACAATGTTTAACCGTGGCTACTTAGATCGCATACCATGCCCACAGAACAGAACACAACATCACACAGCAATGTCGCAAAATGGATACTTAGATTGCATATCTTGTCCACAGAACAGAACACACCATAACACAGCAATGTCGCAAAATGAATACTTAGATTGCATATCTTGTCCACAGAACAGAACTCACCATAACACAGCAATGTCGCAAAATGAATACTTAGATTGCATATCTTGGCGATAGAACAGCACACACCATAACAATTCTTCTTCTTCTTCTTCTTTTTCTTCTTCTTCTTCTTCTTCTTCTTCTTCTTCTTCTTCTTCTTCTTCTTCTTCTTCTTCTTCTTCTTCTTCTTCTTCTTCTTCTTCTTCTTCTTCTTCTTCTTCAGCATTCCGAGCTATTGACGTTCTTTGCTTCAGATACAAGCCGTCGAGGCTCATGTATCTGTTTCATAACAAAATAGTTTTTACAAAGGTGGGAATGTTAACCCCACGCTTCAACCCCCAACCTGGAGGACCAGGGTGTTTCTCTTTGTCTGTTCCATGTTTAATCATGGATACTTCGATCGCATACCTTGAGCATAGAACAGATCAGAACACAACACAACAATTATAACCATGGGTACTTTGATCGCATACCTTGGCCATTGAACAGAACAATGTATAGCCTTATATATACTTAGATCGCATACCTTGATTGTCCTCAGCGACTGAGGGATTGGTATCGTCAGACTTTGCCTCGGCGAACTTTTTCCTGCACAGGCAGATCAGGAGGAAGAAGATAAGGGCCAGAAGCAAGCACAGAGCGACGATGTATGCAGTAAAGGAAGAAATGTCCATCGTCTCTGTGAGATAAAATTGCATTAAACAAACACATTTTGAAGTTGTTCACACCGTGAAATGATATCTCTGATCTTGTTCATAACAGCTCGTCTTATTAATAGCATGAAATCTAGCAGCTGGTTCATATCATAGTTTCTTTAATATCATGATTTCTTTCTTATTAATGTGTGAGATTATCTCTTGTCTTGTTCATACAGTGACATTTATATATCATCTTGTTCGTACCGTGAAATGTTATCTACTATCTTCATCATACCGTGTAATGTTATCTACTATCTTGTTCATACCGTGTAATGTTATCTATTATCTGTTCATACAGTGAAATGTTACCTGCTGTCTTGTTCATACTGTACAATGTTATCGATTATCTTGTTCATGCCTGCAATTTTATCTAATATTTTGTTCATACCGTGAAAGGCTCTCTTGCCATGTTCATGCAGTGATAGAAATAATATCTTGTCTTGTTCTTATCCTGAAATCATATATATTATCTTGTTCATATCGTCCGTTTCCCTCCTTGTTCATACCGTGAAATGATGTCTTAACTTCCTTATACAGTGAAATTGCGTATTGTTCATACAGTGAAATGTTATATCTTCATCATATAATTAAATTGTATCTTATATTCTTCACCCATGAAATAATATCTTACATTATTTCTATCATGAAATGATACCTTATACTGTCCATACCATGAAATGTTATCATATCTTATTCATACCACAACATAATATCATGACTTTCCCACGCATGGAACGGTACTCTTCCTGTACTCATACCGTGCAATCATCGCTTCACAAATCAAAACGAGGAGCATCATTCGACAGGTCACAAAACCAAAACAACTTTTTTAATTGCCTGCATGTCGTAATATTACAGTTTCAAAAATGGTATCTCACGCAGAACTAATATAATACGTCTTCGTTTGCTTATTCAAATTAAGAGTTGATAATCTATGTTGGTAGGTTATAGTCATATAAGAGAGCTAACACAACAATGCTCGGCTCGCAAAGAAAGCACAGAGCAATACTCATCTATGTTAGTGTTAGGGATATCCGAATGATGACAATGGAGAAAATATGGACAAAGAAAGCGGTGCGAAAAGGGAAAGACAACGGAACAGAATCAACTGTGTACTTAATGCTAAAAACAGGACAGAGGAACACATACTATTGGTATTGAGACTCTTCTCTTGCTAATCTGAGCACTTATGGGAATTTTAAATATTGAGCACAACCCACTACTGGCAACGCTGATCGTATTCTGGTATGAACCTAAGGCCTATCCACGTCAATATGGAAGCACTATACTCGAGTTTCGCCCTCGTTTGAGCTCGTCAGTAGTTCATATCCCTGACCGGATCCGGAAACAAGCCCCGGATCACTGGCGTGTGAAGCGGGTGTGTAACCACGCGGCACACAGCCAAATTATCATAACAGAATATTACAACGTCACCCATCGTAGGCTATGTTCAAGATTGCCCAATCGCCGCGACTGACGTCCGTCAATCGATGTGGACCCGAGATGATCAGGACTTCTCACTGGCAAGGAACACCAGGCCTCCTAAATCCAATGAGCAATAATCAAATTGATTAATTTGGTTATTCCGGGATTTGAATTTTAAATATTGAGCACAACCCACTACTGGCAACGCCTACGAGCATAGCCTACGATGGGTGACGTTGTAATATTCTGTTATGATAATTTGGCTGTGTGTCCAACGTGTGCCGCGTGGTTACACACCCGCTTCACACGCCAGTGATCCGGGGCTTGTTTCCGGATCCGGTCAGGGATATTCACTACTGACGAGCTCAAACGAGGGCGAAACTCGAGTATAGTGCTTCCATATTGACGTGGATAGGCCTTAGGTTCATACCAGAATAATATCAGCATTGCCAGTAGTGGGTTGTGCTCAATATTTAAAATTCAAATCCCGGAATAACCAAATTAATCACTTATGGGAATGCTATGATCTCCGTTCTTTACTAAATTCAAATCGACTCCACTTTGTACAACAACGTGGACTAGGTGGAATAAAGTGGACAAATTGGTCAGTCTAAAGTTGAAATTAGACAAATCACTATATACCTTCAGTGCAGTAGGAACCAGTGAACCCACTCTTACAGCCATTAAGACACATTCCAGAGATGTGATTACACGAAGAACTGTTTCCCTTGCTTGATGGTGCGCAGTTCTTACTGCATGATTGTCCGCATTCTGGTCCGTATGTTTCGTTAGCGCATTCTGGGAATATACAACATTGCGGTACCACAGTACAAAGACGTGTGTAAACTGGTCATGACTGATACGGGCATTGATATTGTACGCAGAGAGTAAGTCGCCGCTAATCGGGTTGCGCGGGAGGAAAATATGAGGAATGAAATCAAGACAAAAATGACATTGATTGCTGCTAGGACAAACACCGTGCATGTGAGAAGTTAGATGGTGCGAGGTTGTGGAAATGACCATGTGTTCCCATGTATCCATTGTGGACGAACATTTACAGGGCTAATTGGTCTGATCAGTCACATTCGCTACCACCATGAACTGTAGTTGTTATGCCTTTTTGAAGCACAATGTAACAAACTAGTGTCTGTCAAGACGGCAAGGTGTCAGTAGTATTACACATTCATGCACACACATATACGAAAAAATCTGATTGCTGATGGAACCCCAAAGAATAGTATGTACAATAAACACATTCCAATAGGAAATTAATTAGAGGAATGAGACGATGAGAGATGTTAGCCTACGTTATTAGAAAATAAAGTAGACAACTTAGTGGCAACTGGCAACAATGATGGGAAAGGAGCCAGGGGAAAGTATACACACCTGCATGGCCTTGCCAGATGGCAAACTCGGGGCAAGAACTCAGACATGATACAAGACTGGTGATTGTGTGAGATAAAGAGACATGACAGCCTACGCTCATCGACCTGGTACATGACTATATCATCATCATCATCATCATCATCATCATCATCATCATCATCATCATAATCATCATCATCATCATCATCATCTTGTGCTCAGTCAGCTGGCGTAGGCGTTCAAGTATCTCCGCAGATCTGGGTCTTTAGTGTTCTGGATTAACTCTGTTGATGATGTTCGTCCATGCCGTCGACTCAAGTCCAACGTATACATACAGCGCACAGGAAATTAAAACGCTAGTGTCTTACAACTCTCAACCATGTTTAACCTCCGACATCTCCTACACATGCCATGAATATACAATTATAAGAAATAATCACACCTCCTGTAAAGGACAACTTCAAAACGTGTTTTCGACACACGTTTAATGTCATATGTCTTCATTTGCCAGACCTGTATCAATGTATGCAGTCTTGAATTATGGAATTTCGTGTCGCGCCTACGGTTGCCATGGCAGAGTAGACAAATTGATTTCTTTGGCCGAATACATCATCCTAGTCTGATGTTTCTCGTCCTTGGTCATACGCGGACTGGTCATTTCTGATCGGCATTAAGGGAACTGATCTTTTCGTGCGTCCATGTTGTGAACATGGTGTTTATAATGCCCGAACAGTTAAATGGTATATTTCGTATGCGATAAGTTACTGTCATTGAATGTAAGAAAGAGAGCGCTGAATATAAAACCTGTTTTATTGTATGCCTGTGAATCTTGGAATGTAAATGAACAAATTAGGAAGAGATTGGAAGCAACAGAGATGAGGTTCCTGAGACGAATGTTGTGAATTCCTTGGACTTCCAGAGTAACTAACAACGATTGCCTGAAAGAAGCTAATGAAACTAGACAACAATAACAAAGAGACAAACACATTTTTTGACCATGCAAAGAGATAAGATGCATTGGAGAACATCATAACAACTGGAAAGATCAAGGGGAAAAGAAACAGAGCAGACCAAGAGAAATGATACTGGATGGACTGAGACGGTGTCATGGAGAAATATCGTCAGCAGAGTTACAAAAGAACACTAAAACCCAATATCTGTGGAGACACATGAACGCCTACGCCAGACAATGGGGCACATGGTGATGATGAAAATTCCTTGCCCATGCAGTAATGTCACACCTTCACTTATCAAGATTGTGAAATGACGTTGTCCCTTGCCCATACAGTAAAGTCACACCTTCACTTGTCAAGATTGTGAAATGACGTTGTCCCTTGCCCATACAGTAAAGTCACACCTTCACTTGTCAAGATTGTGAAATGACGTTGTCCCTTGCCCATACAGTAAAGTCACACCTTCACTTGTCAAGATTGTAAAATGACGATGTCCCTTGCCCATACAGTAAAGTCACACTTTCACTTGTCAAGATTGTGAAATGACGTTGTCCCTTGCCCATACAGTAAAGTCACACCTTCACTTGTCAAGATTGCGAAATGACGTTGTCCCTTGCCCATACAGTAAAGTCACACCTTCACTTGTCAAGATTGTGAAACGACGTTGTCCCTTGCCCATACAGTAAAGTCACACCTTCACTTGTATAGATTGTGAAATGACGTTGTCCCTTGCCCATACAGTAAAGTCACACCTTCACTTGTCAAGATTGTGAAATGACGATGTCCCTTGCCCATACAGTAAAGTCACACCTTCACTTGTCAAGATTGCGAAATGACGTTGTCCCTTGCCCATACAGTAAAGTCACACCTTCACTTGTCAAGATTGTGAAATGACGTTGTCCCTTGCCCATACAGTAAAGTCACACCTTCACTTGTCAAGATTGTGAAATGACGTTGTCCCTTGCCCATACAGTAAAGTCACACCTTCACTTGTCAAGATTGTGAAATGACGTTGTCCCTTGCCCATACAGTAAAGTCACACCTTCACTTGTCAAGATTGTGAAATGACGTTGTCCCTTGCCCATACCGAGATACAGAAACTTCACTTACCAATACTGTGAACTGATCACTAATGATGCCAATACTGTGAACTGATCACTAATGATGGCAATACTGTGAACTGATCACTAATGACGGCAATACTGTGAACTGATAACTAATGTGTTTAATACTGTGAATTGATCACTAATGTTTCCAATAATGTGAACGGATCACTAATGCTGTCAACCAATACGTGAACTGATCACTAATGTTGCTGTGAGGTTTTAGGAATATTATAGATATATATATGCCCCAATCTGTGAGGTAAAATAAAAACTCCAAATAGACTGAACAATGCAGCCACGTAAAAGGATTTTATATTATATATCTATATACGATAGATAAGGGTTTGATATGATAAGTTGTCTAAAGGCTGCCCTGATGGGATGGATAATCATTCCCGAACAACAATTCAGAGGAACAATATAGCATGACTTGCGAACCCCCCCCCCCCCCCCCCCCCCCCCCTCTCCTCCTTTTGAGAACATTACACTTAAAGTTTAAGTTCCTGCACAGAATTAGAAAATAAAATGTTCCTCAATACGGCTTATAGAGATCCTGGCAATTCGACGCAGCAACAGAGAGATTTGTTCCCTCCTTAATAATGTTGACAGTGTGCTCTTAGCCAGCCTCACGTGGATCTAACATTATGTGTATCAAAAGTGACACAAGTCAGTTGGACTCAAAAGTACTTGACCACAACATCAACAATGACTCTCCGCGAGTGTTGCCGGGGCCCATAAGGGAAGCAAAGAATAGCAGCACTGCAGGCTACCACGCATGTCGTAAGAGGCGACTAAGGAGACTTGATGGTTCCGTCGCCCTGCTACTGAGTGAGTGCGTGGCGCGACACTGTGAGCTGTGAGGTTCGTGTGAAATGCTTCTGAATCTGCCCGAGGTTTTTTGGAACGTGACAGCATGTTCGGAGTGGTGGCAGCTGGCTATGTTCCAGAGTTGACCGGGTTTTGCCTTATGCAGAAATGCGTGGCTGCTGGGCTTCTGGTTGACTGCCACTGCCATCGACGATGAACTATACTTTTTTTGGGGTACTGTGTGGGTAAACATCTAGGAAACATCCAGACTGCCGATTTCATCAGAGATTAACTGGATGTTTCGTGGGGGACTATTGTGTTGACATTCTGGCGGCAGCATTATGCACAGTGTATCTGTGCGGGCTGTTGTTTGTTGAGACTCCTGTCTTTTCCACTTTTCACATTGGGCAGTGGGAGGCGTTTTGTGTGATATTCACTGGCACAGGAACGGAGCAAAATGGGGACGACCCGTTGCTGTGAGGTTGGAACCGCGACTAACTAACTAACT
Organism: Cepaea hortensis; assembly: GCA_963921405.1. Taxonomy (NCBI): domain Eukaryota; kingdom Metazoa; phylum Mollusca; class Gastropoda; order Stylommatophora; family Helicidae; genus Cepaea; species Cepaea hortensis. Next base: position 83,238,675 of record OY992895.1, on the reverse strand, counting down.
AACATCAACAATGACTGTACTTAACACCAGTTGAACAGGACATTCACAATGAAATGTTTTCAACAACAGCTGAACAAGTCATTCACCAAGGAATGTACTCAACAACATCTGAACAAGACATTCACAATTCACTGTACTCAAGAACAGTTGAATAAGACTTTCACATGGAAATGTACTCAACAACTATTTTCAACACCACATTTATATTGAAACTTGAGGGGTCGAATGAAGACCCAGGTTCCACCAAGTGACAACAATATGCACTTCGACATAATATGTGCACAGTTACACAATTAGTGAAAAAAACCAGGTACTTCACCTCAAGCAGCGAACATACTCCCAAACTATAAAAATCATAACTCTCCTCTATCCAACAGCATTAACCAATATATACACCTCCTTCTTCAACAAGTCCTAATATAATCAAGTAGTATTTCTTCATTTTTCACTGAGGAAAAGAATTCACATGTTCTGGGCACAACACAAGTCTACAACCACTGCCCTGGTTCATTAAAATAATGTTGCCACTAGTAAGCGGTGTTAGGGAAAGTCCCAGGTAGCAGAATTCCTCATGATACACCCTATACAAGTCAATTCTCTCTTGTGAAACAGTATCTGAAGAGATAAAACTATATTGACTCAATAGTGATGACGAAACTGCTTGTGAAGCTGACGCTATGGTTTTTTTTTATAACAGTGCTGGAGACTAAGTTGATAAGGTGTAAATAGAGCAAACGAGAAGTCATGGCAGTAGTTTCTGTCAGTCCCTCTTTATTAGCTCATACAGTTGACATTATCAAATATAAACTGACTCTCTCTCCAGATGTTGACATCACGTCTTGCCGGCAAAAGCTATAGTTGGTAACTAACTTGTTCTCTACCCTCACGTCACAGCGTGACATTCCCTAGTTACGTCCCAGCGGGGTACTCACCCGTGCATTGTTGAATACTAGACCATTTCCCTTGCACACCCATCTAGATCCCCTATCAGAGAGACTCTGTTATATTCCTCTCTTTCCTCAACCAAGACTTTTCCCCGAAAAGTCTTAAACCCAAAACCTATTTACCATCTATAACTTTTACGAGTGATCTTCTTTATAGGAACTTCTGTAATTCATGATAGCTATCCGCTATTTCACTATTCCCCTACTCCAATTAATCTTACAGCTAACTGCTATTCTCTCATCCAGTATAAAACTCCCCCTTATGTGAACACAATTACTTCTTCTTCGTTAACTTAATTAAACTATTCTCTCAACCATTATAAAACTCCCCCTTATGTGCACACAATTACTTCTTCTTCGTTACTAAATAAAAAGTTCACTAGATTCAAATCTAAATCTTAACCCTACTGTCATCATAATCATTTAGATGTATACTTTATCATAAAAATATCACATATCGTACCCTTCTAACAACAATTGTACACAAGATAGAAAAATAGAAATGGTGCGCACCAAGAATAGAAAGGATAGCAAGAAAAACAGTAACATTTATCCTCCCTTTCACACATGAAACTTTATGAAATAAAGTTTTTCAAATAAATCCTTATAAAAATCTTATAATCTACAAATGATATGTTTCTCCCTACGACATATATTGTTATCTACAACATCCATTAGTATTTGCAATCTGAAAGCCCTATCTATCCTCATTTTATGTTAATAGCCAAAGTAAAAATACCATCAACAATAGCTCACCTAATCTCTGACCAGTACAAGTTATGCTGCTATCTACAGCCAGTGAAAATAATACTAATGACTTTATGTCTGTAACTTCCTCTGCAATCAACTCTACTCTTTATTTGGCGACGTATAAAGGACTCTTACCAACCTCTATTTCCTGGCTTTCAATTCATGTTCACTAAAACCACAGTACCCTAAAATAATATTATTGTTCATATATTATGAACATATCTTCTACTCTCTGTCATTCAAGCTATAATTATCTTGAGTTATGCTGCACCCACAGCACTCAAATTTTTTTAAATAATAATACTGTTCATCTATCATGAACATAACTACTACTCCCTGTCATTCATTGCACTTAATCTTCGACCATTATAAGTTGTGCTGATATCCACAGCCCCATCTATAGTCACTCCCCTTGTTAAACCAAACCCCACATCCTGAACCTGGCGCTCAGTCCCTGGGTGCTCCTGTTATTGCTGACAACCGCAGCGACTTTAATACCCCTTTGTCATAGCTAATTTCTAAAACTCTTCAACAGTATCTATGGTGACGTCGTTAACCACAGCAACCGATCAATCCCCAGGGCACTTATAAAATATCTAGAACGTCATGGCACTCAATCCATGTTCACTCTAGGTTTGTTAAAAACTAATCCCATCCAGGCAAGGCGTAATTCTTCATCCAGCCGTATAACAACCCCCAAGGACCTTATTAACATGTCTACTTAATATGGACAAGTCTTATTGAGCAACTATCGTTTCTGTTTTATAACTCCACGTAATTGAACACCCACACAAAAAAAAAACTATTTTACTCAAAACTAATTTTAAACATGGTCAACGACAACTCAAGTATAAGAACAAATGTTATATTCTCCCGCATCACTGATCTCCATCATCTTCTCATCTCTCGTCCGACACAACAACTCAAGGTTACACCCTCTTAGCTTCATTCAACTATAAACAGCAACCAGACACGCATCTGGCCAACAGTAACCATCATCATAAAATTTAACAACAGCCCCTCACAACAAATCTCGCTCCGATGAGACACACTGAGTACGTCCTTGCTATATTCTCTCATTCCTTTGCATCAGGCAATCTCACTTCAGCATAACTCCGCCAACGATACCGGATCTGCTTCATAAAACGACAACCAAAACGTTAATTCAATATCTGACATAGGCCTTTCACAATCCAACTACTTTCTTATTTCAATTTTTCTCAATCATTCACTCCCTTTCAAAAGCTCAGAGTTAACCCGATTCAAACAACACATTAGCTCTAGCAATCAACATTCATAACCAGCCTACATCTCTCCGTGTCAGCTTTACATTACGTCAACTACTCCAGCACATATTACTCAACGTGAGCATCCCACTCCATCTGGCCACTCCGGACAAGGGACGTTTCAAACTCTAATTCGTCTACTCTCTAATCACCACAACCAAACACAAGATATGCACGCATAACACTCTCTGACCTACATAATTCTCTATAGCAAACCACTCCGGCATTCAACATTTTGTTTCCTCGGAAATACAATCAAACACACTCAACGCACCATACGCGTACCGTCAACTTCTCCTTTTACCACGCGTATATTATGCTCGCTCAGACAGTGCATCCTCTCGGTGATTCTTACACAATTTCCCTTCACACGGTTTCAACTCTGAAGTATATCCTGCCCTGCTATTACCAAGAACCTGACATCGCTCTATCCATGCATTCCAACCAGACGGCGTTTCAACACTCCACAGTTCACTCTCAAATCAGCGCGACGAACACAGGCCTGTCTACACGTTTACGCACGCAAGGACACCCCCTACGTATCCACAACATAACCAGACAGATCTCTCCGATACTCAACCACTCACTCGCTTCCCATCAACCCCCTCCTCAGCGCATTCTACACCATCAACGCCTTAGACTCTCTCAATGCGTTCCGTCACCCATCAGTTAATTCTTAATCAGCTTTTCAGCTCTAATCATAGCAAAGTATCTTCTGATAATAGCGTCTCTCTTCATCTACCTCATTTTCAATATCTGTAACTGTCAGTAAAGTATTCAGGTCTTAAACTCATATATTCCCAGATCTTCCTCGCGTCGTCTTCTGTATAAGTCGGACCAATTTCCATTCCAGCCATCTGCTTATTACTCTTCTTCTTCTTAAGTGCTCTCTTTCTATTAACTCCATTTGTTGTTTGTGTTTTTACCACGTCACTCTGTTCAGTATATGTCTTATATCTTCCCATTTCATCCTCTGAATAGTCATTGCCTATATTTGTCCCAGCAGCCTGTTTACTATATGTTGTAGAAGAGGAAGCAACGTCCCTGTAATTTGAACTAGAAATGCTGATATTCTTATTTCTGTTACCAGCCTTCGTACTTCGGTCGGGTATATATTTTATGTCCAACTCTGAGAAGTCTGACCTGTCTGTCGTATAATCTCCTACATTTACCAACATACTATTTGCATACCTATCCCTAACGCTTTTCTAACTTTCTTCATGATATTCTTGGTATTTGTCTGTCTATCTTTCTCAGTTTTAACTGTGTCTCCCTTTACTGATTTTAGCTGAGGTTGCTCTGAAATTTCCACTGCATTGAATCGAGTTCCTCGTACTATTTTCTTAGTTGATTGTACTTGAGTTCCCTTTTCTACTTTATCAATCGGTGTCTGGGTATTCTTCTCCGCATTACTAACTGTTTGTGTTTGTGTCTCTCTTTCCTGTCTGCTCCTAAAAACTGAAAACACCTTCTGACCACCTGCGGTTCTATTGACCTGATCTTCTCTTTTGCTTGACTTTGCAAGTGAATATCTCAACCGTCTGATCTCGAACCATTGATTTCGCAATGTTCTCACCTCTTCATTATTAGATGGCCAGTTCCTTCGTTTCTTATAAAAATTCTTTCTCTGATAAGCATTGACTTCTGGCTTGTTATGTTGTTTCTCCATATACCTCCGTGTCCTTGTCACGTCAGATTCTATACAGTTTATATCACGCCTGCGGTACTTTCTGTCATTGTTATAAAGCGGCTGTCTTCTATTTGGACACGGTCTACAAAAATGTACTTCCTGCCCACAGTTAAAGCAGGTTGAACGCCAAGACGTGGCCTTAGCGTAGTGGTATTATATTGTCCATTCGAACGGAAGCCCCGACTATGTTGACCTCTATTATGTGCCCGTGGAGGAATTTCTATCCTAGTTGCTATATTATTTATTCTATTCCATCTCCAGTTATTTCTATTTTGCCTCCCATTACCAAGATTCCGTGTGTTCACTTGATCGCGTCTGTTGCCACAACACCTATATCTGTGTCCATTCTGTCCACAATTCCAACAGACCATACCTGTGTTATCCGCTGTCTCAATTGTGTAATTTCTCATATGTCTTCTTCTACCTTGAGTACCTTCATTATTTCCTACCAGTGTCTGTATTTCAGCCCTGGTCTGGTTAACTCCATGTCTTCTCCATCCATACCTCGTCTGCCCTACTTCCATAGGTTCTTCTATCCTTTGTTCAATATTTCGTCCTATTTCTCTTCCTACTCGTAGTCTAAACCTCCTCCTTAAACTTTCTTCTTGTATGGCTATATCTACTGCCTGTGATAATCTTGCTGGATTTTCTCTCATCAGCTTAAATTTTAGTCCGTCTGACCGTATTCCATCCACAAATATTCCCACCAGCATTCTTTCCACTTCTTCACCCTGCACATTTTGTCCTAAAAATGCCTCTTCTGCCAGATTTATCAGTCTATCGCTATACAATTGTACGCTCTCTCCGTTGTCCTGTTTAGATTGCCTCAACACAGAGAATGCGTGTTGGGGATCTGTGATCTCTGCATATTTATGTGCCAGATCGTCTTTAAACTTGTCCCAACTTTCATCTCCTCCTGCTTCTAATTTACGTCTGATATGATCAGATACCGGTGTCAAACTAGCTTGATATGCTATTTTCTTCTTCTCTTCGTCTGTAGCTCCCACCAAGAAAGCATATTTCTCAATCGCCACCATCCACTTCTTAAAATGCTTTGCCTGCCCGTTAAACTTTTCTATATCAGTGCCTACACCTTGTGGCTTTAAAGCTGTATCTAATCTGAATATGGCTCTCCCTACTCCACGTAGTACTTGCGTTAACGAGGCCTCTTCTTGCGCCATGCTGCAATATTTATAACTATCTCAATCAAATTTAAATTATAAAAGTAATTACAATACCGTGTGGAGAAAATTAGTAAAGTCCATTAAATGCGACAGTTTAATCCACTCAACCACACCTTTCCAAAAGGACACCAGTGACGAGTAGAAATTTCTGTCAGTTGAAAGCCAGTATCTCTGGTTGTCGAGCTTACAATGGGTTGAATAACGATGGCTTCACCCCTGGGCGGGCAGTCGAGAGAACGTATGATCGATACAATGGCTTCACCCCTGGGCGGGCAGTCGAGAGAACGTATGATCGGTACAATGGCTTCACCCCTCGCTGGGCAGTTGAGAAAGCGTTTAACTCTGTACAGTGGTTTCACCCCTGACTGGGCTGTTGAGAAAGCGTTTAACGTCTGTACAGTGGTTTCACCCCTGGCTGGGCAGTTGAGAAACCGTTTAACGTCTGTACAGTGGTTTCACTCATGGCTGGGCAGTTGAGAAAGCGTTTAACGTCTGTACAGTGGTTTCACCCTTGGCTGGGCAACTAGAAAACTTATCGTCCGTACAGTGATTTCACCCTTGGCTGGGCAATCGAGAAAACGTTTTATGCCTGTATACGGCAGGTAATCACCCCTGGGCGGGCTTTTGATTACTAACGATGCCTGTATACGGCACGAAATTACGTCGCAATTCTTACAAGCGCCGTAGTCGATGTTTTCGGCTGTCTGTTCATCAAAAGTTCGCAACCGTGCATCAGTGGATGCTGCTCCAGGTAATTGATACGAGCAGAACAGAGATCTTCATAATTTTGGAGCTACTTCGATGTGTAACACAGTAGACGGCGTTTTGATATTCCGCGGCAATCCAGCTAGGAATCCTGGTCACTGCACCATTTCGTCTCCTATAACAGTGCTGGAGACTAAGTTGATATGGTGTAAATAGAGCAAACGAGAAGTCATGGCAGTAGTTTCTGTGAGTCCCTCTTTATTAGCTCATACAGTTGACATTATCAAATATAAACTTACTCTAGTTTCAGATGTTGACACCACGTCTTGCCGGCAAGAGCTATAGTTGGTAACTAACTTGTTCTCTACCCTCACGTCACAGCGTGACATTCCCTAGTTACGTCCCAGTTGGGTGCTCACCCGTGCATTATTGAATACTAGACTCTTCCCCTTGCACACCCATCTAGATCCCCTATCAGACAGACTCTGTTATATTTTCAATAAAGTTGAGTATCCACTCCTCCTGATAATGGGAAGGTAAAGGCTCGGTACATGTCCATGACGTTCTGAAGATCAACCTGTGATTTGGGACATAAATCTACCATTCTGCAGAATCCCACAACGCAAGTCCATGTCATCATTTGAGAATTAGAATAAAAACTAAAAAACTAGTTCTTGCACTTCAGTCAATAATCCAGTTTTAATGGGAATAAACAATTCACTCAAATCTATTTCCTCCAAAATAAGCCACGGTTATTGATGAGCAAGGCTAGAAATTCTCCAAGAATTGCCAATACACCAAGCTTGCGGAATACTATGGGAGGCTTCATGGAGACACCGTTCTCAACCTTCCTTGGCCTGCTTAAGGCACACTGAGACCAGGGGTCCTTTAATAGATAGGAACTCACTCTTCGCTTTGTCTTGAAGGTAGCCCTTCATAACACGGCAGACAATGTTGACCCTCCCTGTGTTCGTGTTCAGAGAACAGTTGCTATTCACGAAAAAAGCATATTAATATGATGCAAGTTCAGGCTGATAATCCAACCTGTCAGCTATGTGGTAATTACTGGATCCCTCCACAATTAAGGAGTTGAAGATTCGAGATAGAGACCACCGATTGGTTGTCCCAACTAAAAGGCCTCTCCAATATCCCTTACTCTGCTGATACGAAAAAAAGCCAAACGATTGCTATACATTTGTACTGAAATCAAATGTCATAATCAAAGTATCAACAAATACAAAAGGAAACTCAAGGAAATCTGGAGGAGAAGGGAGGTTGATGCTCATGCACCAATCCCCTCATTATGGTAATGGAGTGTAATCCACTAGGATGGACTGTGTGTCACAAACTGCCAGGAGGATACGACCAGGAGATGTTGTGAATTTGCCAGACTGACACCCATCTCACTGCCTACAGCAACATTCACGGCCTACAGCAACGTTTACAGGCAAAGGGGAATAACCGCAATAATATTACCCCTAAGAGAGTGATGGATTAAGCCCTTGGATTCTGGAAAGTTCGAGAGATTATGACACCGGAACTGGTATTCTAACTGCGCAGTCGCAGTGGCTTGACTGTGAACCGGGGAGAAGGATTGTGGTTCTAGCCCAGCTGGCAAGAACTTCTGTCTGGCTGCAGTAAGATGAAGGAATGGTGCCAGTGTCAACATACGGTTTGAAGACTGTAGACATAACGTCCCCAGATTGGACGAGGTTCCATACTTCTAACTGCATACTGAATGAAAAGATAAGAGTGCTGCAATTCTTAAATCGGTTCGTGTCGAAATAACAATCACCCGATGTTGCATAGTGCATGCAGCCATGTTTACCCGTAGGTCAGGGGCGAGCCTGTAATTTTTCCTACCGGAACAGGCTTGTTGACGTGACCCAATTACGGGCCTGCGTCAGTCAATCTGAACTGCTGTAAAAAGTGCAGGTAGTGTCTGCATAGTGTCGCCTGCCAAGAAATTGTTTGGGGGGGGGATAGGATTGGCCTGAGTCATAGTAAGGTACGGGCACAACTGGGCTGCCTTTGAACATGACGTAGTCTACAAAACCGGAAGTCGGTGACGGCGTAACTAAAAGCTATCATGTAAGATATCGGGCGAATCGACCGGACAAGATGAATCTCGTGGGAACGTCCTCAATCGAATCGGGGGTCTTTTGAACAATCCCGCGTGTGTCGAAGTTCACATCTTTTGGTGGGGCGATCACTGGTTTTTCTTTGGCTTCCTCATACACTTTATGTTCTAAGTCTCCTGAACGGACTGCCATCCTAATCTATAGTGGGTTCCTGCGAGGAGGTCAACGGAGAGGGGAAAGAAAAAGGAAAGAAACGGCAGACATGTTCTGATGGTTACTAGGCTGATGAACTGGGGGAAAGCAGGACTACCTGGGAAGAACTGAAAAGGAGTTTTACCAACGGCCCTCCTTCAGGGTCATCTTGCCTATGGGTACTGTAGACCCTCTAACCTTGTATGTCATTAGAAGATTTCCTCTGGGGAACTGGCACGAGCACTCATGACCACTCACCGTGAGTTCACTCTATCACCAGTCTAGGGAAACAGATGGGCTATTCGGCTGCTTGTCAGACCCCAGACCTTATTCTTCCTTTGACCCTGAGGCCTGGCCTGTAATTGAACCACCACCCATTGTAGCGAGGTGATTCACTCTCTGAGTACAAAGATGCAGTGTATCCCCATATGGTAGGTCATGGCCATGTGAATCTTACCGAGGGTTGTCTTTGTCATTTTGCCAGATTCTACCTTCCGGAGAGTGGTGATGGACAGTCAGTAAAACCATCATTCTGTGTCAACATCAACAGTCTGGACAGACCAGCTGCCGTGAGGTGATCCTACTACCCATCACCCGGTCAGTCGTCTATGCCCTGAGAGCAGTTCCAGGATAGGTCATCCACCATTTATAACGAAGGCTGCTGGGCAAGTATGGTTTGTGTAATCGTCCAGCTGTGCCATACTGTTTACCTACCCGACTACCAAACAACTGTATGAAATATCAAGAAACACTTGATTCATAAGAAACTGTGCTATGAGTGTGAATTATCCAGAGACTTTAGGCTATTGTGGATCTAGCCATGAACAATGTTATATTGAAGATCTAACACTGGACATTGGACTTTTATGAACTTTACGTTGAAACTGTGCTACTATAAATATAGACCTATGATGGAGGATTCAATCTGATAGGATGTGGATAAACACAATGAGTCTCATTTGGACACATGCTCTGTTGTTCCACTGTCATTAGCCTGACTTGCAGTCAACTAGAAGGAGGTGATATCTGGTCGAAGACTGAGGACCTGCTGCGAGAGCCTACAAACTAAGTGACATCTCTTTATGGCGTGATGCTTTAGCACGTGTACCATGAAGACATCCTTATAGTGGCAGCCTCCGCTGAATCTGTCTTGTAGCGAGTAGCTCACAACAGACAGATCTGCACTACATCCACATAATCTTTTTTTGTGTGTACAATACACATTTATTGTTGAGTTTGTAGATGCCAGAGTTGCGTCATTTGTTCAAGACGATGTTTGAAAAGGTAACATCCCTTGGTCGGTAGTGAGAGAGATAGGTATCCGAAGACTGGCGGGGTCGTAGACTGAAATTGTCCCAGTCCCAGATCTGAAGTCATCCCGATATGTATATATATATATATATATATATATATATATATGTGTGTGTGTGTGTGGGTGTGTGTGTGTGTGTGTGTGTGTGTGTGTGTGTGTGTGTAGATATTCATAGATATGTGATATATATATATATATATATATATATATATATATATATATATATATATATATATATATATATTCAAGAGACCTAGCCACGGGCTCGAACATATATTGTCCTTTTCTAAACGCAGTTCTTGAACCTAACAAATGTTGCAAAGTACCAAGTGCACCAACTTCAGAGATAAATTGCATTTAAGTCAAATCTGTAAGAGTGATTTTAGCAATTCTCATGAACGTAAAATAGCCACCAGTCACCACAAGAATTGTGTAATTCTGGCGTAATATGCACGTCCCGCAAACATATGAATATGATAAGGCGACGTTCTTCTGATTTGAGATAGTACTTATAAAACCAACATCTCACTCCTTCAAACATTCTCAGCATTTACAGGGAAACGATTACATGTTATATCGCACACTCAGATCACACGAGTGATACAACGTATACTCTGACGAGCATTTCTACAGTTTGATTAAGAATGTGCAATGATATGCATCCACAGAAAGTTCTATAGAGCATAAAGAATGCAAATATGCATTGTGAGTGATATACAGTCATCAAGCATACCGCAGAATTCTCATAGCAGACGAACGATAGACATAGCAAAGTATTCAGTGGGTTAGACATGTCAGCCTGTCAGAAAGCATCGTTCAGAGTAACTTCTCAATGAAGTTTTGATCTCACTTTTACATTTCGCATACAAATACTCTGATATTCATCTCTTTCACATTACTAGGCACAGCAACAACATTTAAAAATGATTTAAGGAGTACCTGAGACACATTTATGTTGAATCAGGGCATAAAATTGCATCACATCTTAAAAGCGACTAGCTCAGGTGACATCAAAATTACAATCAAATGACTGCATGCGCCTTTTTCATACCCTTCACTATTCTAGCAACCTTCTTCTCATAATAACCATGATGTCATATGATCAGGAGGGACGCCGTTCTATAATTAAAGTTTTGAGAAATGTTATATGGACTGAGAATGTGAATGAATGACCACATTATATTACTGTTGCCAATAATGTGAACTGATCACTAATGTTGCAAATAATATGAATTGATCAGTAATTTTGCCAATAATGTGAGTTGATCACTAATGTTACCAAAAATGTGAATTATCAATGCTGTGAACTGATCACTTATTTTGTCAATTCTGTGAATTGATCACTAATGTTGCCAATACTATGAATTGATCACTGATCTTATTAATGCTGTGAACCTATTATGTATGTTATCTATGCAGAGAACAGATCTCGCCCAATGTCGGTGAAATGATGTGGTCAATGTCAATGGTTAGTAAGGATCATCATCATCACACACCGGAGATGTGCGCGGATACTCTGATATACCCCCTAACAACTTCGCCAGCATATATCGACTGATCGTAATGGTTTTGTGTTGGTTAATCAAATGTCTTGTACTCTATACAACATGTCCATGTCTAACGGATCCCCGCTTCACCTGCATCTCCTTCACTGTGGACAAGGAAGCAGATTCCCAGGCTTTCTTAAAGTATTCTGTTCGTCCTGCGTGTCTTACTGATACTGTCTGGTCCACCCATTGCTTTCCCACCACGATCACCGCCATCTTGGTAAACCGATCGGCTCGCTCGTTGCCATTCACGACTGAGTGCCCTGATACATAGATGAAACGGAAAGCTTACTGTGTCACACTTTCAACTGACCACTTTAATGGTTCACAGTTCGAACTGACCTCATGAAGAGGGCATACCGACGCATTTAAAATTCAGAAAATAGTATATTTCCTTAAAAGAACACTTTTACAAATAGCAACTAGGCGCCTGCTATCGCATGTCATTGTGCACTAAACCAAATTAAACCAAGTAACATCTATGCTGGCACACTTGAGTCACATGGCTTCAGGAGAATGTGACCACACAGCTGAGGATACATCCAGGATTAAACACCGCAACTCGTCTGATGATAGTGTATAAACCACTACGGCCTTCTACAGACAATATACCCGCCATATGTAAATTTTTTTTCGTATTACGTTTGTTCTATTCCACGTCGCGGCTCGAGGGCTCGAAGCCCTTCACCCCATTTCATGCGTAGGCACCCAAGCGTCCTACCCCTGAACCCCCATCCCTTACTCCAACCGCACGTCGGCCTACCCTGTACACACACACACACACACACTCACACACACACACACACACACACACACACACACACACACACACACACACACACTAGCAAGTCAAAACAAAGGACACATTCTAAGTAACAGAAAAACAAGAAGGGGAAAAAAAAAACACAGACACGGAAGCAATAGTTCAAATGATTTATCGGTGCAAGCAGGGAACGGAGCAGCTAGTCGGGGTCCTAGAGCTTGACGTTCAGCTCTGAGAGATATTTGGTAATGCCCACCTTGAACGCAGGATCACACAGTCACTTGCCATCATTGAATTCCCTGACAGCATACGTGTCTGTCTCGTTGTGTACACATATGTGTCTTGTCTGTCCCGTAATGGACGTTCCCTGCTGGTACCTCAGCATTTACGTTATCATAATAATTATATAAATGTATGTTGGTATGTAGAAAGCTCCAAGATTTATTGAAAACAAGTTTCGCGGGCAGATGCTATGTATGCGCCAGACCAATTTCTATCGCGACCTTACACTGCCAGCGGGCCGGAAGTCTACCTCCTCGGTTACCCATAAATTAGCACTAATCCTTCATCATCCAGCATCCAGTGCCTTGTCGGCTGGCGTATGTGATCATGCCTCTACGTAAATTACGATCTCCGGCGTCATAGATCAATTCGTGTGTTGACTGCCTTCCGTGCCATGACACAAGATTGTCATGAAACGTCTCATCTATCCTCCACTATCTCTCTTTCCGCAAATATTTCCGGTTGATACACTGGTTCCAGTTTTAGTCTTCTCATAAGGTGGCCAGAAAACGATGACTACCTCTTTATGATGTTAGCGATGAGCTGTCTTTGCGTCCCAGCATCCCTTAAAACGTCCCGATTGCTCTTTTTGGGAAGCTGAGTCGCAAAGACAAGTTATCACATATATCAGAAAGAGGCAGTCATCAAGTCAGTCAATTAACACTCACATATATTCTAATATCTAATTATGAAGTGTTATAAATGATCTAGATAGTGACATCTTGTCTATGCTTAGAAATTGCCGGTTTATGTATTGTGCAGACATGTGTCCTTTTCTGATGTGCATATTTTGCACGTTTCCACAAACGGGAACGATGGATGTACACACTGCCATTGTTTTCTTCTTCTGAATCATATGTACTATGATATTGTAGAGGGGCAATGTTCTATAAAGAAATACTAGACAAGATAAAAATATCACGCTGAGTATGAAACCATAAGTGTGCATACCTATGTTCGCAGGCTCCGATTCAATCCCCATATTGTACGGTTGTCAAAGGCTGTTTGTGATTTTTGGCAAGTTTATGCTCAGTTGTTTGCCATTGCTTTCTGAATGAATATCACTCATACAATTGAACACTAACGCAAGACAGCCTGCTGCCAACTCACTCGCAGATGCGTTTCGATCAGGGTATACTGGATTGCGAATTGCGTCTGTACCTCCTTCGCTGCAGAGCCGGTTTGTCAAAGGTCAGACTACATATTCAGCATATCAAAGGGCAAGAAAGACAACACAATACATACCATCTCCACACATGGCTCCATAGAACCCACTCTGACACCCCATGAGGCAGGTCCCATTCTCAGTGTCACATGAGGACACGTTTGCCTGGCCGGAAGGCTCACAATTAGGGCTACACGATTCGGTGCAATTCATACCAAACTTCCCAATACTACATTCTGAAATTGTTTAAGTTACACTTCAACAGTGCAGAACATGAATTCTACATAACGCACATACATCTCTAGAAACGTAAAATCACTCACTCGGTTATGTTATAAGATTGACGACATTGATGTGAATATAAGCTGAATGTTGCCAAACCGGAATTAACGGTATTTTGAATTATCGGAAATAAGAATTAACATGGTAGACTAGATACCATGTATCTTGACAGTTCCATTATATAGCTGCTTATATTAACGGTCAAATGCACAATGCAGTAAGACCGTGGATAGTTCTCGTCTCTTAACAATATCGTGAACTATCCTATGCATTCTATTGTGATGGGATAATGCCTTTATGAAGTGTAAGCACTCCGAATTAAATATCAGAACTGTTGACTTTAATGATAAATTTGGAAATCAACTAGATGGATGCACAGTATGGAAGTTTGGCTAGAGGTGCATACTGAAAGAGGTTGCCTACTTGCACAGTATCAAACTAGATTGATATGATTGTTTGAAACACCTAGTATCAACAACATCCAAAGTGATTATTAGCATGGTAATGTCCTGACAAGTGCATATACAATTATAGAAGTTCATATATACACAAATAATCGCAATAGTTGATCTATGTGCAATGAGATGTGAGGAGATGAATCAATTAAATCAACGTAGAAGTAAAGAACATCATCTGTTCTATACATTCAATTTCAAGATGCCATTGGCTAACGGGAAATATTGAAGAACTTAATAAGCCAGAATGCGGAAACAATTATCCTGAAAATGGATGACCGAAGATATCATAAGATTCATGCATTGATTGATTGATTGATTGATTTATTTATAGATTGATTGATTTAGGAACCGACATTACAGCATTCGGGGCATTCCCATTATCGCTCCGTCCAAATCCTCAGCAGCCAGCGAAGAGTTCCAGCACTAATAGTTCCAGTAGCAATCTGATTATATGTCCGTCTCGCCTTTCCTCTGAGCGTCGAGTGTCGGCCAGATGCCCTCGTCACACCTCGCTGCCTCATTCTTACCAGACTATGGTGATCCATTTGCTCCTCCGAGGTGTACACGTGCTCCCACAAGGCCGCAACAACGTCTGCCTTGTCATGCATCAATACTCCATCAAGTTTTGCCGAGCCAGCCAACATATCCGCCTGTTCATTACACAGCACACCAGCATGCCCCGGAGAAAAGATCCAGGTGATGCCTGCTACCCGTGACCTCCGAAGCGAAGCAAGCCACTCTGCACGTAGCATGCCTGTCCTCACCCTCCTCAGCATGCTTTCTGAGCCAGTTACAATCACAATGTGTGTATGTATCGTGTTCTCCATCCAGTGGAAAGCTGCACTGGCCGCCTCCACCTCCATTCTTAAGCAAGAGGTTGTGGCATCATACGGCAGGCTCTCCTGCACCAAACGTCGATCATTAGCTTTTGTTAAGAATCCCCAGGCACTTCTCCTACCTCTCAACACCGAACTATCCGTGTAGATAATCACATCACCCGGGCGAGCATTATCCTGAATTAGTTGCTGGATTTCCACTTCCGTGGCACTGCTGGCCACACCCTGCACTCCCGACTCAATGTCATTATAACTCTGCACAAGTCTGACTGCTCCGCTTGCACTCTGATCCTCTCCTCGTCTAATCTTCTCCAAGATGCACACCTGTCTGATCGTATCCTCCGCCTGAGCCATCAAATGATTTCCCTCTTATCAGTCGTTGACAATTAACTGCGTCCAACGCCTCATGCAACGGGTGATCTGTGTCAGCATCTACTCTGAGATATGCCTTAGCCTGCATCACCTTGAGCCTTGATCACCTGTCTCACTTGAGACAGTGAGCAGTCCTAGTCCATAATCAATCATTGAGAGGATCAAGTGCTGGTATAGTGTGAAAAGCATTCTCTGCTCATTGAAGCCATAGTTTTAAGTGCATTGAGTCCCTTTTGAGATCTTGTCACAACCGTCTCCACGTGGTCCTTGAAAGACAGACTCCTGTCAAATGTGATTCCCAGATACATCAGTTTGTTCTCTCTGTTGACACTTCTACCATCTATCGTGAGGCTTGGGGCATCATCTCTTACAATCCTGTTGTCTAGAGAGCACCACAAAACAGCCGCCTTTTCCGGGTGGATGACAGCACTCATTTCAGTGCACCAATCAATCACTTTGTCTACTGTCGCCTGCAGATCCTGGGCTGTTTGCTCCCTATCTCTCCCTTGCCTATATGCAAGAACATCATCTGCAAATGTTAGTATCCTACCAACCCCTGGTGCTTCTAGGTTTGTAATCTTGCTCGTATACACGTTAAAGAGCACCAGTGATATTGCAGATCCCTGTGGCAGTCCCAGGGTTAAAATATGTGGTTCTGAGGCCCATGCACCCAGACGGAGGGAGAGGAAACCGACGAGAATGTAGGACGGCCGCTATCCAGTTCACGACCCAGGGACTGACCCCCTTCTCCATCAGTGCGGTCATCACTATATAATAGTGAACTCTATTGTACGCATCCTCGAGATCAAGCGCTGCCACCATCGTTTCCTATCTACTCAGGAACCCCTCATAAATGTCTAAGGCAAAAGTGGATGCTATTGACCAGGTATCTTTTCCTGGCCTGTAGCTCCCAGGCCTCTTGGAAGAAGCGTCCCCCTTTCCAAAAGATCCTGCAGCTTAACAGCGACTATCTTCTCTAAAACCTTCCCAAATTTATTTTGAAGGGTGATGATACTAAATCCGGTAAGCTTTGAATGATCCTTGAATGGTTTTGGGAATAGGGATGAGATAGCTATGTAACAAATCCTGCGGTACTGGTGCAGTCCTAATGCTCTGATTAAAGCAGTCGGCCAACTCCTTCAGGTCTACATCGTTCAAAACCTTCATGTGGCCATACCTAACACCATCGGGCCCTGTTGCCGTGTCTATTTGATAGATTTTTTATTACATTGGTTTTGTTCTCTGTATACATGTATATACTGTGTTCGCCAGGAATTAGGTGCTGGAACCTCTTGCCCCAGGGTAGATTGGGCCCGTTAGCTATTACAGCGGCCAATTAAGGAGACGGAAATTAGATTATAAACTCCCAAGTGTTAGGTGGACCGACGAGGCGAGGACTGAATGGCCACGGGTGAGTTGGTCGTGAACGTGGAACGTCTGGTATGCGGGCGGGGCGGCGCCAGGCGTATGGACTCCTGAGTGACATCCCCTGCCCCTTCCCTAGTAAGCAGGCAATGCTAGGGTGACCGGTTATTTCCTGCAATATCCACACTTTGCTTCTTGACTTAATTAAACACTGGAATTGTCGCTGGAGCTACGGAGCTCGTGTTCTGCGCTTGACACATCTTTCAGAGGCTTGCGACGAGAGAGTGAGAAGGAGAAGGCGAGGAAATGGTGTGAGAAGAAGGCATAGAAATAGGAGGGCAGGCGCCAGGAGAACAAGATGAAAAGTGGAGAGACTAGGTTTAAACCATGTAAGAGTGGGATACTGGAACTGTCGCAGTGCCAGGCAGAGAGGTCCTGTATTGGAGAGGCTAATATATGATTTTGATGTCCTCATGCTCCAGGAGTTAAATACAGACAAACACCATTGTCCTGGGTACGTCAGTTATATAAACCCCACTGGGCAGAAGAGACATAGGCAAGGTCTGCTGATGAAGAAAGGAGTGAAGAATGTGGTACTTGACTTGAGCCAGTGGAATCACAGTGCAAGAGAGGTCCCGGGTATACAAATGGAGATTGGTAGCCTAAGTTGGAACATCATAAATGTATATGCCACAGTGGACTGATTGTCAGAAAGGAACAATTGGACTGGCTTAAGGAATTGGTGGAATCACCAGATGATAGGCTACTCATACGTGGAGACTTCAATGAGAGGAACAAAGATTGGGACAGTAGTGGAGAAAACCGATAGGGAATTGCCCTTGCGGATGCCATGGTGGACTCCGATGTGGTTTGCATAAATGATGGTAGGCCGACTGGAATGACAATGAGGCCTGGCGATGCAGACACTGCTATTGATTTGGCACTTGTCTCCAAGTCATCAGTCCTTTATGTAAAGTGGACTGTTTTAAATGACCATTGGAGTGATGACATGCCATGCTCAGTCCTCATCTCTAAATCCAGGAAAGTTAAGGCTGGGAGAGCGCGCAAGACCTTCCGGTATGAGTGGACCAACAACCTTCTTGAACGCCTCAGACAGGGGGCATGCAACAGGACTGTTAAAACGCCTTTTTTGCATCCCCCATGGTGGACCCCAGAAGTAGACAATGCTTGGAAAGCAAAGAGAGCTGCAGTGAAGCAGCTAAGGAAAGTGCTACAGACACCCCGAAGCTCACGAGAGGAAGTAGTCACAGTGCAAAATGACAAGAAATACAAGGCGGAGGATTTCAAGCGATGTGCTGCAGAGGCCAAGAACGTAAAATGGGAATGTTTTATGAAAGAGATTGGAGGTGATAAAACACTGCGAACATTCTGGAAACTGCACAGACAAATGCAAAGAAAAGATCGGCCTATGACAGTGGGAACAATTTATAAAGAGTATGGAGACGGATTGTATTTGCAGCAAAGAACCTCAATGGCTCGGAACGCTGAAGAAGAAGAAGATGGTGTACGCGTGACAACAGACAAAGAGAAAGGAGAGGCGTTTCTCCAGATTTTTAGAGTAGACCAATCATAATGATGCGGAAACCAGGGATGCAGTTAGAGAGGAATTATCTGGCACAATGGAGAATAGGCATTGTGAAGACATCATACGGGTTGAAGATTTAAACATATTTTGAAAAAGGCAAAAGATTCATGGAAATAAGAAGAAATAGAACCATGAACAATAAGAATAGATTCAGAGGAAAAGTAAGAGATTGTGCAAAAAGGACAATGAAGCATAGCATGGGGAAGATTGCTGGAACTCTGAAACCAGCACAACACCCTGGATACCACATTAATGCACAAAAGAATTTACCTCATCACTCAGAAAAGAAGGTAAACTTCAATGGATTGCCAAGGAACAAAAGATAGTAAAATCATAATATAAAACTTTCATATTTAAAATGCATGGTCACACCAAGTGAACTATCTTTATAACCACACAAGAGAGGAACGTGTGATAATCTAAATACTAATGAACGACCATCAATGTTGAATATGGAAATTCAGAATGCTCTTAACAATGTATAAACTGGCACGACCCCGGGTCCAGACATCATCACAACAGAAATGATCATTGCCTTAGAAGTATGTGGAATAGACCCGGTCACCAGACTGCTGAACGCAATATACGATACTGGAGATATACCTCGTAAATTATGTAATTTTCTATTTATTGCAATCCCAAAGAAATCAGGAGCTATGGAATGTGATCTAATTCGAGCAATTAGCAAAATGTGTCACTTCACTAAGATTTTGCCAAGAATCGTAATACAAAAAGTTAGGGAGACAATACAATGGAAAATGGGTGAATATCAATGGTGGTTTGTAGAAGGCACCGGTACGGTAAATGGCAAGTAGTTGCTGAGAACTTTACTTGAGAGTTAATAGAAGCAAGCAAATATCAATAGACTTTGCTTCATTGACTACACAAAATCGTTGTATAAAGTAAGACACATCGACATAATATACAAGTTGATTGAATAGACATTAAATTTGTTACAAATATGTATTGGAACAGCAAGATATAATAACGATTGACAATGAAGTAGATTATTATTAGTTATTAAGAGATGTGTGCATTACACACCATCTAGCTTCTTAAAGGTCACCGTGTGACCTATTTATTACATGTCTGATTTCGCCCTGCCCAACAACCCAGGCCAGCCCACCCCTCCCCCTTTTTTCCCAATACAATGTGATCAGCGGCGACTTGCTCCCAAGATGCAATACTTATGGCTGTATAATTCATATCCCACTTACATATACCTCATACCGTAGTGGAAGCCTACCTCCATCATTCGCCCATTAAAAACAAGATGCCTGATGGTTTTCCACCATCAACCTAATATGTCCCATCCATCCATGTCTTCGAAAACAACTTATGTTCCAGGTTGCAAGCCATATCATAGGGTTTATAATGTTATGTTTAGTGCCTGCACATTTGTTTTACAATCTGTGACTCTGACTTCGTCCCAGCTATAAGCACCCAATGAAGCAGGCAGGCAGTTGCTGATCAGCGCCAAATTGTCAGGGGCCACCTGTGACGCCTCTGTCTACGCATACTGACAAGAACTTATAACCCGTAAATGCTGCCTCTCGCTGTGATACCAAGATCAGTTAAGACCAGGGATGAAGTTACACATCATAACACAAAGCCGGTCTTCTCTATCATGCCGTTTGGTCGTTATGATTGCATTTCCTAACACGAGGATAAGGCGTGTACCGTCACAATTTGATTCCTCTACCCCAGTGGTTCTCAACCGGTGGGGAATTCCCCCCCCCCCCGGGAGGGGGGATTTTAGGTTTTCCAGGGGGGGGGGGGTGATAAGATTATTTCAAGATCGCATTAATACAATAACCAGTTACTTGATATTGTTTTTCCCTGTAAATTCTACAGTCCTATACTTCTCGCCCTAATTAAATTCGTTTTACAAGGTAAGTAGACCCGCAAATCACGTTTTATGTAGATGTCTAGACATGTTCTAGTATGTGTTGTTAAATTTAGCTTCCATTTTTATGTATACAGTGTAAGGGTGGGGGGTGGGTGTGTGTTTATAGGGAGGAAATTCGAAGGTGGGTGGGGGGAATGACTTTCTGAACATATGGTAAAGGGGGGAATAGGCCAAAAAAAGTTTAAGAACCACTGCTCTACCCGAAGCCGTTGCACAATATGGTATGTCGGGTTTAGTGAGCGCTACCCAACATTCGGCGCTAACACAAAGCATGTATTACCGTCTACTGTATTATGGTAGCTCAGTTACATCTGACTAATATCTAACCACAGTGCTACAAGAAATCATAAAAACCGTAACCTGATTAGAGAAATTAGACGTAGACAATGAAGATTGTGTTTTGGTCACGTTTTGAGAAGAAAGAAACCAGAGAACTTGGTGACAAGTGTCAAGATTGAGGGGAACAGTACACGGCTTAGAAGAAGATATCCGCATGGCTTGACCACATTCAATCAATCATGTGCCATGCCGGAAAGCGTGGGCTGTCATGACTCGCCATTTCACTCGATCACTGGAGTCGTGGATCAGCTCAGTGTTCCTGTCTATACCATGCCAAGTGGTCAAGCCATCCAGGTATTTACTTCTCGGTTTTCCCTTAGTCTGTTCCCTTCGATCTTGACAGTTGTCACCAAGTTCTCCAATTCATTTGACCACATTACATGGTAGAAATAAAAACACAGAGCTGGTAGACGGCTCTGGTGATCGTGGGTGATGGCGAAACATAAAAAAGTCGCTTAAAAGTCGACAGTGTCGACTTCATTGCACCGGGTTTTATCCCATATGGCTCGGTCTCTTTCCGCAGCACGGAAAGCGTCGCACAAAGGACGAACTCCGTAGCTTTTAGCGACGACCCACAGGAGTCTCCGAAACATTTAACTCGTAAACCGAAGGGTGCGGCCCGAAATCGAACCCACAACCTTCGGAGCATGAGTCAAACGGCTTGACCACTTTGCCACAGAGACTCCCAGATGGCGAAACATGACCGGCCACGCTTATCGGCACGTCACATGATGATCATAAACTGATATTTTCCCTTATCTATGACGTGAACTAATATCTTGCATGTTCATGGATTGTGCAGAAATGGGTTTATCATTTGTAACTAGCTTTTAAGATCATAACATAATCATGTCGACGACTGCCGAATTCATTGACAACGCTAAATCATCGACGTGTTTGCAAGGTCTTGAAGCTAAATCTTGTGCGGAGCAGAAATAAACCAAATAGCTCTACAATCACAGAGAAGTAAGCGCGCAAAGCTGACAAGTAAAACATGGAGAGACGAGACAAAAGAAACTTGAGTTAAGGCAAGCAAAATGACACTTACAACTCCAGGAAGGTCAAGAAAGCAAACAAGCAGAAAGAAAAAGAACGTGGAACTAGAGCAAGAAGCTTTACAATTAGAACTCCAGAAGGACAAATGAATCAGAGAATCACATACACAGAAACTTGAGCATGAAGCTCAGAATGAGTAAATAAACGTTTCAACTTGACACTGAGACAAAGAAAAATCCAACCCATGTTATTCCAAACTTAAGCAGATGATGATGATGATAATGATGACGCCTTCGCTGAAACCGTGTCTATGGTCACATTACACATAGCGAAGTAGTCAAAGAGAAGATAAGGTGTTCAGTGTAGCAATGATCATGTCAAACAACATGATACATACCTGCAGTACATGACGACCCAATGAAGCCAGCCTCACACTGGGTCTGGCAGACAGCGTTGTTGTCGCACGCGGAGGTGTTTTCATTTTGGAATGGCTGACAATTATCGCTGCACGTTAAGTTACAATAGTTACCAAGCTTTCCTGCAGGACATGCTGCAAGTTTTAAAATAAAACCGGGTCATATCGGTGAATACATTGCATGATATACGTTGATAACAGCAGACAAGTACAATCACACACGAGATTATACAAACAACATAATCAACAACATAGCAATAGGAGCGAAATGAAGATACGTTCTGAAATTATATGAAATAATTTTGAGATATGGTAAACTCATGATTGGTGTAGGGTAAAGAGAGAGGGACAGTACCGCACGGTGAGTGGCAGCTATATCCCAAGGTATAGATCAGGATCCTATTTGGTTCCCATATCTTTACCTAGCTCATGTATGGCCCCACGAATACCGCTTGTGTACGGCGGGGGCCACACCACGGGCAACAGTTTTGGCTGACTGGCTAAACTACATGAGTGAAGTAGGGGTAATAACCTACGAAGGGAAAGTCCATCCCTAGTACACAAAGACTGGGACAGTGGAGAAGGCGGATGAATCTAAATAGATCAACGGCTTCGAAAGCGAAACAGCAGAATGTGTGGCACACATGATGCGTGTTCGGGACACGATAGTGAACATGGCTGGCCATCGTGGAAGAGATTGGGACCTCACCATGTAATATCCAAAAGACAGCAATGGTAATTACTCTTATAAAAACCACACTGGAAGGCAAGGTTGAGGGCAAGCGAACAGGAGATAGACAACGATACAAGTGGGAGGATAACATCAAGAGATGGACGAACATCAGCCTGACAGAATGTACAGTCAAGGCGAGAGACAGACAGTGCAAATGTCAGCGTGTTGGAGAATAGAGACAGGACTATAGAGATATGTCATAGACAGGACATAGACGGGACAACAAGACCCAGCTATAAAGGGGACACAAGTCTGACAGGACTACGTCCTTGACCGACACTCAAGCTTGCACAACAGGACCGGACAGCCATAACGGCCTGACTACTGATACAGCCCGTCTAGCCCGGGACGCACGGGGTCAAGGTACCACGTAGTTAGCAGGCCGAACACCAGAAAGCTGCAGACTAGGACTGGACTCGTTAAGGGGAAGACGCATGTATCTGAGCTAGTGTATTGATAGCGGTTGTGAGAGCCAGTTTTGCGAACGAAGATAGCGAGTACTGAGTGCGGGGTTGTTTTGTGATTACATTGATTGATATAGCTGAGTGTTAACTAGCATCTATGTACATAAGAGTGATGTGATAATTAACTGCCATGTGTGCGGGAAATTGTGGTACAATGCACGCATTCCGTTGATAATGCGGTTAGGCATAAATAAATAGACTTATCCCACGTGCAACGTTTGGCCTCTTTGAATGCATGTGAAGAAACCCCTGTAGCGTAGAGAATGACGAATGAAGGGTGCTTTGTGTGAGACGCTGACAGGAGAGTTGAAGTGGTGTCAGAAGTGGGATCCTACGATTTAAACCCACAGCTCTACTAGAAAGTTGAAGTGTGAAAGTGTAGGTGGTGCGCTCAGGATAGCTCGCAATTAGTTTGACGCTAATAATGACTATTTATTACGCTGTTGCTAAAGAGTACAAATACATAGCTAAACGACGGGAAACGATACGACTGACAAAACATATCAATAAATACCTTTTAGAAAAAGTAAATTACATGTCTTTCCTCTAAAATTTTGACATTGGACAGACATGTGTATGTTTGGTTTTGCATGATACTAATTTTTGCTATTCCAACCACAGAAAAGATTACAGCGTTATATAAAGGCCGATTGACGAAAAGTATATTCATCCCAACAGAAGGTGATCGAGTCGTGGCACTGGAGAAAAATCATCCAAGTCCAGATAAGTACCTCGATATTGATATTGCTAATTAAAGCAGCACTCTATTATTTTTTTTTTTTGAATGCTGTATTTAACATTGTAAATTATTACTATTTACTCATCAGTTGTAAATTATTGTGCATTGAAATTGGTATAGAAAAACTGTGAAAATGTCAACATTGAAAGAGTGCATCGAAGCTGGGAAAGATTTAGGTTATAGCGAGGATAAATTAGAAGAATGGGCAGGAAAGAAATATAAAGAACATACTGATAAAGAAAGAGAAGGAAGAATGCTAGAACGTCAACAGAAGCAAAGATAATTAGAAGCAGCTAACAAAGTAAAAGAACTAGAATTAGCTGAAGCTACCAAATTAAAAGAATTAGAATTAGCTGAAGCTACGAAAATGAAAGAAAAGCAATTATAAATTGAGGCTAAAAATAAAGGAATTAGAAATAGCTCAGCTAGCAGAACAAACCAAATTAAAAGAAAAGCAATTAGAAATTGAGTTGCAGAGTCGGATAAAGATTAAGAAACTAGAGGCTGAGCCACAGGTGCATATTGCAGCCAGCAAACTGAAGAGTAAAGAAGAAGAAAAAAAAATTAACAAATATATTGGTATTGTGAAACCATTCTGTGCAGGAGACTCCATCTCAGCCTGGTCTGAAAATTTTAAGTTTTAAATGAAATATCCTGAGGTTCCAAAGGAACATTAGGCTATGATCTACATGCGAAATCTGTCATCAGAGCATTTACAAGTCATTGAATCTATGCCACAAGAGCTTAAGAAAGACGATAACTACATCCATCAAAGAATTATGCAACATTTCTTGTTGCATGCTCAGGGTTATCATGTCAAATTTTCTAAATTAAAGCCTAAACCTAACCAAACGTTCATTGACTATGTATCTCAAGTGCAGGATATTTATAATAAGTGGATGAATGCTGCAGAAGTAAACAAAAGCTTTGAAAAACGAAGCGATTTAATGATAATGGACAAGATTATATCATCTATTCCAACCCCATTTGCTAAGTTTTTGCAACAATCTGATGTTGAATCTATTGAGCAGTTAGAACGAAAGGGGTCAGCTTATTTCACATCAAACAGGGACATTTTCACATTAAACACCAATGAGATCAACATAGTAGCTGCAGCAAACATCAAACCAATAACATCATTCAGGTATAGAGACAAACTTAAATCAAACTTACCACAATGTATATACTGTAAACTGTCATACCATTAGTTTCACATGTGCGACCAGACCCCAGGGTATCCAGCTCACTTAGATATGATGGTTAAGAAGGAACAGACCAAAAGAAATGACTAAAGACGAGCAGTAAAGTATTTTTGTTGTTGTTGCAAAAGTCTGGGACATTATTCAGCTAATTGCGAAGTTCGCGGACGGGTTAGGAAGTGCAAATGCAGCACTGGCTGACTCCTCGTCTGAGAGTGGAAGTGAATGTAAAGGAGATGTAGAAATAAAAGACAATGCTCTTGCAGCAATTGAAATATTGAATTATGATAAGTATCAGACATGCAAACAATTTCATAATGATAACATCTTAGAATGTGGGCAATGCATTCCCATACGTATGTGAAAATGCCAATGCAGTCAATTCCTCCAGAGGAAAATTAAATTTCTACAATGGTATAGTTAATGGCAAACCATGCCAAGTACTTATCGATTCCGGGAGCACTGTAATTGGCCTAAGAAAAGATTTTGTAAACACAGAACATTATACAGGCGAGTTTGTAAGCTGCCAAACATTTTCAGGCAATGTTGAAAAATATCCACTAGCAATTGCACATATTTGCACACCTTTTCTATCATGGACATTTACCTGTGCAGTTCTAGAGAATCCATGTACAGATTTGATTTTAGGATGTTTACCAGACATAAGGAACTGTACCCAGAAAGAACTTAATGCCTGGGAAAAAAGGCATCAAAAAGATATTGCAGTAACAACAGCGTTTACAGCGTTACGGTGTTTCACAGCTTGAAGCCCTCGCAACTGTATACTGCGTCACTAAACTGACAAAATAACTCGTCGGTACACATTTCCTCATCGAGACAGACAATTCTCCATTGCTGGTCATACAACAGGGACAGCCGAAGAACAATCGAATTTACCGATGGGCACTACTCTTACATGACTATTTTTTCTCCATCAGACATATTAAGGGATCGAAGTACATTATTGCTGACTTGCTTACAAGACCTTCAAACCTTACAGTCAACAAGATCGACCAGTCAACAACAGCTCCAGTCATCTAGATCTACTTATTAGTTATTTATGTTAGTAATATATTATTATTTTTAATGAAGTTTTATATTCAAACATATGTTTCGTTGAATAGATAACAACCAAACAAAACGTAACAACCATATCTTTATTACTGATAATTTTTTTCTAAATCATAACAAGAATGTTAACATTGTGTATATAAAAGTAACTGATAAATATGAAAGTAATGAAAGTTTCAAATTTAAGCAAGATTTTTGTTCGATTACATTTTGTCGTAATTAAATCTTTCAGTTGATATAAACGTGTAAAAGATAAATTGATGATCTTTTCCACCATAGGAATTTTTATTATGCATTGAAATATTCATCTGATTAGAACGTCTAAGTTATACGTCTAGCAAATATTGTTACCTTAACTTAATATTTTCGCAATCTTAAGCAAGATAAAGATTTTTAAACATATATGCAGTATGAATAAATGAGTGAAAATTGTATGCAAGACTGTACGAATTTATTAAAAGAGGATATGGAAATAATAGTGCACTGTTTTTCACATATGCCACATCTTAGTATTTTGTGCTCGTTTTTTGCATTACATGTGATTGTTCATTTTTTTTATAGATGTAAACATTACCGATACATTACACCTATAGGTATGTATTCAACAATCACAGCTCGGGGACCCATCTCAGAAATTGAGAATATACATTCATTTGTGAGATGTAGAAACCTATCTGATGACACTTGAAGACAATTATTACACAAATTATGAACATACACTCATGTTTGTAATTAACAGACACAGTATTAGAAATGAACGATTTAAACTAACACCATACGAACATATAATTTGCAAACACTATTATACTGTGAAGGGGAGATTACACTGATACAAGGGACATAAGTGATTAATAAGGGGAATCAAATGATGTTACAAAAAGACTCACTGCCAACAAGCGGAAGCTAGATAAGAGTAAATCAGTGGACACAGATCTTGTACAAACATGTTGAAATAACATTTTATGGGGTCCATGGATGATATATCCATGATTAGTCTCCTTAATAAGAGACAATTGTATGAGAGGTTTTGCAATTTAATGGGAAACCATAAATGTAAGTCAATGATACCTTGGGCCGTTTAACAGTCCCCAGTAGTAAAATGTGTGAGAGTATTAGACTCTTTGCAACATACCAACAGTGTTAAGCTGACTATACACCAGTAGGTGTGTGTTTCTACAGTATATCAAACTCTTACAAATTACAGTTGTACCCAACCTAACAGTCACGACTGACGAATTCCCACAACCCACTGACAAATTAGTTCAGACTAATTGTAAATAGATATAAAATACATTGTGTCACTGATTCGTATAATAAATTTAGTGACACAAAAACGAGGGAGATGGGGGGGGGGATTTCAGCGTGTTGGGGAATAGAGACAGGACATAGACAGGACAATAGAGATATGTCATAGACAGGACATAAACGGGACAACAAGACCCAGCTATAAAGGGAACACAAGTCTGACAGGACTATGTCCTTGACCGACACTCAAGCTTGCAAAACAAGACCGGACAGTCAGGACGGCGTGACTACTGATACAGCCCAAATAGCCCGGGACGCACGGGGTCAAAGTACCAAGTGGTTAGCAGGCCGAACACTAGAAGGCTGCAGACTAGGACTGGACTCGTTAGGGGGAAGACGCATGTATCTGAGCTAGTGTATTGATCGCGGGTGTGAGAGCCAGTTTTGCGAGCGAAGATAGCGAGATAGCGAGTACTGATGTACATCAGAGTGATGTGATAATTAACTGCCATGTGTGCGGGAAATTGTTGTACAATGCACGCATTCTGTTGATAATGCGGTTAGGCATAAATAAATAGACTTATCCCATGTGCAACGTTTGGTCTCTTTGAATGCATGTGAAGAAACGCCTGTAGCGTAGAGAATGACGAATGAAGGGTGCTTTGTGTGAAACGCTGACAGGGGATAACATCAAGAGATGGACGAACATCAGCCTGACAGAATGTACAGTCACGGCGAGAGACAGACAGTGTTGGAGATGCATTGCAGCCAACCTTCATTCATTGCGGAAACGGCACCTGATTGATTGATTGGTTGATTGAAACTCATGAAATAACTTTGCGATGTGGTAAAGTTATGCAATATTGTTGTGGTGTTGTTGATATATGAATTAACTTTGTAGTGTGGTAAATATATGAATAAACTGTGCAGTGTAGCAAAAAATAAGGCATAACTTTGTGGTGTGGTTCATTCATTAGCATGTCTGCTGCAGAACCTCGTATCCATACCAAATCTTTCGGAAAACTTCTCGTTCATGTGCATGATGTTCCGCGTCCGATACACCCATCAGGAGATCATCCTCCACATTATGCACCTATCTTCTCTTCCTACCTTCACAGGCATATACCTCCATTATTGTTCTCTCAACTTTCTTCACGTTTCAAGTGACCAAGATGTTTCAATTGTGTGGTGTGGTAAAGACATGACATAACTTTAAGGTGCGGTGAAAGATATGAAATAACTGTGAGTTGTGGTAAATATATAAAATAAATGTGTGGTATGGTATCGTGATTAAATAACTGTGTGATGTGGTGTTGTTACGAAATAATACTGTGTTGTGGTAAATTTATGAAATCATCTATTGTGTTAACATTATGAATAAGTTTATGGTGTGGTAATAAATGTAAAATAACTGTCCTGTGGTAAAATCATAAAATAGCTTCACGGATTTAAAAGATCGTAACTATACTTCCCCGGTTGAATATCAAATGGATATAACAGCAATTCAAGAAATAAGGTGGCCAGGAGAGGGTACTTTAGAGCAAAATGGAATGATTGTAATATATGGAGGAAACACCCAAAATAAACATGAATTAGAAACATGTTTTGTCATCAAAAAAGAGTTATGGGTGAACGTTCTTGACTTTAAAGCTTTTAATGACAGAATTAGTAAATTACGAATAAAAGGTAGATGGAAAAATATAAAGATGATTAATGTACATGCACCTACTGAAGAGAAAGAAAATGACGTTAAAGAAGACTTTTATAATGATTTGGAAGATGTCATAGAAGAAACCCCCAAACAGGACATCCTGATTGTGCTGGGAGACTTCAATACAATAATAGGTAGAGAGCAAACTCATAAAAAAGTGGCCGGTATGGCAAGCCTAAATACAACTTCAAATGATAATGGACGGAGAGTCATCAACCTGGCAGAAGCCAAAGGACTGCAGATTAGCAGTACCAGACTATAAATAAAGGATATACACAAACACACTTGGAAATCATGTGACAAGAGAACCTATAATCAAATAGATCACATTTTAATTAACAACAGAAATGCATCAAACATACAACAAGTTAGAAGGTATAGAGGAGCTGAGTGCCACAGCAACCACTTCCTCGTTGGAACAAAATTTAAAATAAAACTTAAGAGAGCTTGCTATACTAAATTACAAAGATTACACCCAACATATAACACAGAAAAAACTACAAGAAATTACAGTCAAAGAGAAATTTACAGATGAAATAAAATGTAAACTTAAAACTCTGCAAAACACTTTGGAGGAAAGCGTTGACCAATCATTGTTGAACATCGAGAATGCAATTGAATCTACCGCAGAAAAATGTCTTGGTGTGTTAACCACGCATAGAAAGAACAGATGGTTCAATCAAAAATGTGAAGAAGCAGTCATTCGGAAAAAGAATGTCAGACATTTTTGGTTAAATGACATCAACAACATCCAGAAGGAAGAGCAATATAGAAATGAATGTAAAAAGGCTACACAAATAGTTCGACCGCAGACGCGAGAATATATTAGTAATATAATCAAAGATATGGAAACTAATCACCAGTAAAGCGAATCCAGAAAGTTTTTTACAGAACTAAGTCAATGAAACGAGGGCACCAACACAACACATATGGTTTAAAAGACAAAAATGGGAATATGATAAATACCAATGAGGAAATGTGCAACACGTGGAAAGAATATTCTGTTGAATTACTAAATTGTGAAGCTTAAAGTAAAAATTTCCCACATGAAGAGGTTCTAACGTAAGAACCACAAATTGAAAAACCTGCATTTGAAGAAATCCTATATGTAATCACACGTCTTAAAGACAATAAGGCAGCAGGGGCTGGTCGATTTGCTGCTGAATTTATAAAGGCAGGCGGCTGCCATGAGTCTGGTTAAGTCAAGTCTGGTTGAGTAAATTACTGTGAAACGATAGGATAAATTGTCATGGGCGATCAGAGGAAAAGAATGCACCGGGGGAGCGGGTATTCGTAAGGGCCAATAGAATGGCAAGGATTAGGCCACGTGATAAGAAGGGGCGAGAAGGGCCAGGGACAAAGGGAGTCAGTCGGAGTTGGGAAGCCATGACGGACAGATCACGACAGCAGAGAAGTGTGTCGGCGTAGAACTGAATAACCCCTGTGGCGATGAAACGCCGAGAAACTGGCAAGTAACTGAGTGTACATTAGATATTTCAAGCGTGTACCGATGGAGGAGAACAGCGTTGCCGCGACCAGGCGGGTGGACATGTTACAGCACGGAGTCGAGTCGTGTGCCGTGGGCAGAGGTTGCCGGCCTGTGAATGTAGGCGCCATGCGACCATGTGTAACAGGACTGTAAGTAGGGTAGAAGAGTGTATGTGTAGACCATTGTAGTTGATTAGATAGCCTGGATAGCAGGACGTACTACAATCAGTGTGTAAACAAATGTCGTGGGTGTACATGTACCTTTGAATATCCCAGTGATTGTGTCGCATAGAAACAATACATGATGCCATTCTATCACTCGGTGGTGACGAGTTGTGTTCACGGTGTATCAGTGTGTAATTCATAAAGAGTGTCAACGTAGCCGCATCTCAATACCCCTAGTTACGTCAGAAAGGGCTCGTTGGCAACGTGGGGGCATTCGTCCTTCAAAAGAACTCGGCAAAATTGAGGCAATGGTTATTATGGTAGTGAACAAGTATGTATGTATTGTCAGCTACAGATTTTTCAATTAACCATAAACAGTTAAGGCTATGTACACCAACAAGATAATAGCACAAGCGCATGGATTATAGATAACAGAAAACCATGGCTAGGTGTTGAACATAGGACGCTTGAGCTTATGTACAAGAAAGTAACCCGCAGTGAGCGAGGTTCAACAGCTCAGGAAAGTAATCGGTTGTATTAAACATTGAAGAGCATAAGTAAGAATATGGGGCAACTTGATTCAGGTGATGGTTTCAAAGTGAGGTATCATCAGTGAAGTTAGCATTCATGGTGCAAAGTACAATGGAGCAGTCAGCGCCAATTCTGCGAAAGCTAAGAAGATGAGTAGCAGCAATACAAACAACAGAACATACGTCGATACTCAACGTTATAATTTCTGATTAACTTGGCGTTGTGCATGAGCGACAACTCTTTAATATTAGGAAATCCCGGAAAATAGAAATACAGAAACATTATGGCATCTTGCCACAAGAATTACAGTGTGAAGCCGTATTCAGGGGGCTGCATGCATTAGAATGCTGGCATAGACTAATTATGTCAAAACTAGTATCTGTTCCAGAAATGTGTTCCATGACAGTTAGTAGTACACTATGAGGTATCTACACCATTGATGTGGAGCTGCACCTGACGACCAAGTTTATCCTTGTCGACCTGTGAGTGAAACGGGGACGGCCACGCTGATTTGGATCAAGCCCGGAAGCAAGCGGAAGTGAACCGAGCATCAGGATCAAGCCACTGGAAACATCGCTGGATATATACAGGGCAAGTTAATTCCAATTAATTTTCTATGTGTACTGACAATTACAGAGAGCTATTAGACACCTTTGTATGGTATTGTGCAATCAGCCTGATGAATTAGATTGTGCTTCCACAGGGATGATGGTGGTTAGTTAATCTTTTTCTGTTACAGGTTACCAAAACAAGATCAGCGACAACACTTACTGCGTGTACTGAGAGTGATATATATAATCGGACTAATAGATAACAGATAATCATGTCTACCTTGGCAGACTTCATAGCTCTAGGTGAGAAGTGTGGTTTCACAGGAAAAGAGCTTATGACGTGGGCGGAGAATAAAGTGACTGAACATCAGAAGCAAGAACGGGAAGATAGAGCAGCAGTCAGAGAATTTGAAAGACAGAAATTAGCAGCACAAGAAGCGGCAGCTAAAGACGCCAAAGAACTTGAGCTACAGAAATTAGCAGCACAAGAGGCAGCACTAGCTTTCGAAAAAGAGAAACTGGCAGTACAATTAACATTGAAAGACAAAGATGTGGAGGGGAGTATTAAAGTAAAGATGCTAGAACTGGAGAAAGAAACTGAAGTTGAAAAAACTAAGTTGGCAGCCAAAGCATTGGACCCCATTCGAAGATATCAAGGTATCATCAGGAACTTTGCACAAGGGGATTCCATCTCTGCATGGGTTACCAACTTCGAAGTGTTGATGAACCACTACAAGGTGCCAGTTGAAGAGTGGGCGATCCTCTTCCACAAGCATTTGGCCTTGGAGCCATTGAAGGTGGTAGAGGGCATCCCAGAGCATCGGCGAACTGATTACAACTATGTCAAGGAAAGAGTCTCGGCACATTTTAGTTTAGATGAGGCGGGTCTTAGAACCACATTTAGAGTGCTGACTCCAAAGTCGAACCAAACCTTCATGGATTTCATGACCGAAACTCAATCTCTATATGACAAATGGCTGAAGGCAGCTAGAGTAGGCAACGACCCCGAAAAGCACAGAGACCTGATGCTGAGAGATAAAATTATTTCAGCTGTGCCAGACTCCATGGCAACGTTCCTGCTTGAAAATAAATGCGCCACAATATCTGAAATGGAGTCCAAGGGTGAGGCGTATTATAATGCCCATAGGGAGATTTTTGCAGAGGGGGCACAGCCAGAACTTATAGTAGAAGCAGCTGCCAGGTTCTCTGATCGAAGGCAATCATACGGACCCAGAAGTAAATATCAACCAATGAATAGATATACACAAATCCCACCGAGACAAGCGGACGTAGTTCGAACTGGCCCAGTAAGAGAATGTAAATATTGTGATCGCCAACACGGGTCGTTGGAAATGTGCGACCGAAATCCTGAGTATAAGTCATACCTCAAGAATATGTCGGTCAGAAGAAGCAATAGGTATGCAGACTATAGAGACAGTCTGAAATGCTGGTTATGTAGAAGCTATGGCCACTTGGCAAGGACGTGTAGTTTGAGAAAACTGAATGAAGACACCAACATAGCATACGCCATGTCCAGCAGCGACGAGGATGAACAACAAGACACAAATGCAACACACATATATGACTGTCAGGGCGACATGACTGACAACAAAGTGTATATGCAGGAAGCCAACTCTGCATACATAACAAACGGAAATCTGGACGTTCGACGAGCATTAGTGAATGGTTTTGCAGTGAAAATGGTTAGAGACACAGGGACAACAATTGTGGGGGTAGACAGGAAGATGGTAAGAGACGAAGACTATACAGACGACAGAGTGACGTGCAGAACATTTGGCGGGGCGTTAGAGCAGTATAGAGTAGCTTGGACAGACATTGACTGTCCTTACTACAAAGGGCGGAAAAAAGCGGCAGTGTTACCACATCCCACAACGGAGCTAATATTGGGCAATATCCCAGAGGTCAAAGAGTGCACACCCCAGGACATAAACAAATGGGATAAAGAGAACTTAGAAATAGCAGATTGCGAGACGGCATGGACATTCCCGACAGAAGACATTAAAATTAAAGTAGATGATGACCCATCAGACATAGGAACAGACATTTACCATACAGGCGAAGAATACAGAAGAATTCAAGGACAAACAAGGGACCCTAGTACAGGGACCGTACAGGGAATGGGTCCCGACGGTAACGACACAATCATGGACGATAGGCATGGACCAGTTGATATTCGCGAAGAGCTAAGACAGTTGACACAGCAAGAACTGACATGGGATACATTAAATTTTAGGCCAGACCTAACAGAGTACGAAAAGGAGAAAGTAGTCTTTGGTGTGGAAAACTTTAGAGTATATTGTCCACAGTTCAACGACAGCACAGCAATGGTGAAACAATGTTTTATGCCATACTTGACTCACACATGTGCTAACAGGTTAGAAAAACAAATGGTACAACAAGCATGTTCAGCACAAGAGAGTAGGTCAGTATCTGGGTATAGGTTACAGGACGAAGAGGGCGTATGCAACAAGAAAAACAGTCAAGAAGAAAGGTCAAAAGAGAAGGTGAAGATAAAACAAACAGATGTTACAGATTACACAGAATCGGGTTGGGAGAATGAAATTCCCCCAAAGAGGCCACACGTACGGTACATTGACACAGACGCTCTGTTAGCACAATGGCAACAAGAGGAAATTCCAAAAGATCAAATAAATAAACGAACACAGGACATCAAAATAAGGAATTGGAATAGGTATTGGAAAAGTATAGGGTTAACAGATGGATAAAGGAAAGAAAAGACAAAAGAAATAGATAAGTTCAAATCAATAACAACATATATTACACAAGAAGATGCAAATCATTGTACAATACTACATGTTAAGGAGACATCACATGTTCCTACGTGAAACTCGTATCGTAGGATATGTATATTGTACATACATGTCATATTTATGTTTATGTCATATACATGTTTGTATATACTTGTAGTGTATACAAGCTAAGTGTATGTGATTGGTACAGGTAGAATTGTTGTAGTAGAATGAATGCATTGATAGGTATAAGGTTGATTGAAGTAACAGGATGAGGTGGTAAAGTCATCAGAGAAAAAAAAATACAAACAGTACAGAGGTGTAATAGTGTGGTTAAAATATATACATGAAGTCTGTGAATGCTAGCAATAACATGGCCTAAGAAACGTTACACCGACTATATGACAAAATGATCTGGTCAGATTAGGGACAAAATCCCGATAGTACAATAGGGCATACGGTAAGACTATCATCTAGGAAACCATGCGTTCATACAAGGTGATTGGTCCAGTGGTTGGCACGTTGTGGTACTGACCATGATAACATGACAATGTAGGAAATGTGATAGGATTGCTGTAATATAATATGCCATTGTGAATGTAAATATGTATGTATGGATATATATATACACCCAAGGCTGTTGTTAATTTCAGATAGTTAAGGGGTGTAAATGACTGAGCAGAAGAGATAGTGTCGAAGGTACCTCAAAGATGCTACCTCACTAGCTGACTGAAGTGGCTGAGACCGACAGACGCAAGTGAAGATTGGGAATCTGATGGGTAGAAGATACAGTTAGCGAAGACAGATACCAGCCAGAACCAACCAAGGGAGTAATAGTTAATAACATTCACAATCATTCAATAAACAAAACTCATAATATACGTAGATAGAGATAAATATAATTTTAATGGCTTTAAGTACATCCATAAACATCAGTACGTTCTTATGAACATGATCATCAGGACATGTATATTTGTAATCAGTATGCATGTAATTTTAACAATAATTGTAACAGTGTTGATTGTACTATTACCTGATTGTAACACATAACGTATAAAATGAGATGTCGGTGCTAGAGATGCTAGAAACTAATGAATGATCGTAAATGGAAAAAAGAAGGATCAACATCTACCAGAGCAGGAAGGTTGACAGTGGGTCTAAAACCACAATGCATCACAGATGACACCCATAACGTAAAAGGAAAAGAAGAAGAAGGTAACTGAGACATTACTACCAGTGATACATATTGATGCCACAAAGATGATAATGATAGGCGAGTGAAAGTTTGAATAGTGCTTGAAATATTACATGTGAGTCCAATTTTATATACTATTCAGATTTTATGACAATATTGTAAATTGGAAAGACAGACATGTACAATTGGTAGGAGAAACTTATGTGATTGTGGTAACAGATACATAACATGAGAATATGAGGAGTGACAGCGAAGTGAGAAAAAGGGGACGAGAAGACTGAGAGTAGGAATTTGTGCCAATGAGAATTAATTTGAACACAACCGGGATGCAACGGGATATTTGCACACCAGTATACAGGAAGCATAAAGGCATAGACGGAACATTTGAGGTTCTAGTATGTGTGTTGTAAGACAAAGTACATAAAAAAAAAAAAAAAGAGAGAGAGAGAGAGAGAGAGAGAGAGAGAGAGAGAGAAAGAGAGAAACGATGAAAGGATGAGAGACGGAATGAGAGAGAGAGAGAGAGAACAGAGTGCAAGTGAAATTGAAGGAAAGGATACAAGGATAGTGTAGTAGGATTATTAGTAGTACCATTGATAATAGTACCAAGTGGTAGTACTGTGTACATATAAGATTTCAACATGTAGCACTTCAGCATGGCAGTAGATGTATATAAAGGTATATAAGGATAATGGTATTAGGAATACTACAAGGAAAAAGTTGGGAGTAAGAACACCAGGCATAAACATAAGGCAAATGAAGGGAATAGATAGGGAATAGATGGCAGCCGACCACGCACACACGTTGACAAGACAAATACAAGAGGCATAGGTACCCGCACCAAAGAGATCCACAGTTGTAGCATAGACTACTCAGGAGCAAGATAGAGCTTAACTCTTTCACTACCAAACAAAAACTGGGCTGTGACCAAACAGAAATTTATGGCAGAAAATTGGAACTAGGGGTGTGTTACAATAATGCTTTTAAAATGGTTAAGATGGTAGCAGATCTATTGTATTACATATCAAATTAAAGAGGATTGCACAAGGAACATGACAGGGTTAATAATTAATTGATAGGTTACAAATATTATGACAATAATGAGAGGTTTAATAATAACAACTGAAATTAAAGAGGTAAAAATTATTTTAAAAACTGCACTTATAAGGTGTTTTCTACACTCCTATACTGCTAATCATGTTTAATTTACTGAATAATCAAACAAACACCAATTGTCTTCAAGAATATAAACAGTATTGCTCATTAAAGTAACCCAAAAAGAAGTTTTGGTTCATATTCTGAACCATGTCTTTTTAACAAAAAATGACAAAAAATAATGGCCGCAATCTGGAAGTTGGTGTATGTCGCAATAATGTTATGAAAATGGTTAGAATTGTAGCAGAAATGTTGTATTATATATCAAAATAAAGGGGATTGCACAAGGAATATGTTGGTAGGAGAATTTCTGCTTTAGGTTGTAAATAAAATAAAAATAATAATATAATTTGTAAAATATGTGGACAAAAGTAGGTAAAAATAATGTAAACATTGTACTTACCACGGGGGCGTTGTTATCCAATATCCTGATCACTGCTAATCCTGTTGAATTTACTGCACAAACAACACTTTTCTAAACTATAAATACAATTGCTCCGAATCAATCATCCGAAAAGAAGTTTTGCCGCAGATTCTGAATCATGTATTTTTCTTTTTTCAGACAAAAGTTAGGAAAACACTTGGCAGATTTACATTTAATTGTCATGTCTGTTTGTTTTTATTTACTATATGTGGCAGTCTATTTGTGATAGGCTGCAAAGCAAACTTTGGCGCACAAGTCTGGTCTATTAGTGCAGCCGGAGCAAACAAAAGATGATATGTGTCGTTTAGTTCGAGTGCTACAAAAAACACAGTCTCTATTGACACCGACAAATTCTATTATTTATATTATATTATTTCTATTATAATTCATTAAATTAAATGCTTGGCTCATGTAAATCTTTCGGCATAATTTCCTGCAACAGACTGAAATTCTTCGGCAGGCAGAGTGTCAAACTTTCAGGAATACTCTGAGCTACTTTGCGATGAGCACTTTCCTTTACTTGAAATCCTTCTATAACAATTTTTATCCTCCTTTCTCTGTTTGCCATATGGAATGTAGGATGTGAGCATTGATCTGTGCAATTTCAAAGATCTAGTAGTAGATCTTCTTCCACCACTTAATGGTTTTCCTATCATGGATATTATAATATCCAACCATTTGGTCCA
This sequence comes from Cepaea hortensis, assembly GCA_963921405.1. Classification (NCBI taxonomy): domain Eukaryota; kingdom Metazoa; phylum Mollusca; class Gastropoda; order Stylommatophora; family Helicidae; genus Cepaea; species Cepaea hortensis. The sequence continues at coordinate 83,200,068 of OY992895.1, read as the reverse complement.
TTCTGTCGCAGCCATTCATCGCCGTGTTATTTTCATGGAGACCATCTTCGGCTTGCTTTGCGGTTTTCGCAATCCGCTCTCAACAGTTCTAACTACAGACTTTGTAGAGACAACAATGCATGTTTGTTTTTTAGCTTTATTTAGCCCTTCCACCAAATAATCATTTCATCAATGGACACATTTTCAAATGGGTAAAATGCTTCCTGGATATTCTTCAGAATCATGTCAACAAGAGGATCAATTTTTTTTTTTGTTTTTGTTTTTTTTTTGTTGTGGGTACCCTCAGGTTGACATACATGAAACATGGTGTGATAAATATATTATAATTTTCTAATTGATTACTGGGAAACGTAGTGGCAGTGGCATACCAAGGAGTATATAAATGTGCACTTGTACACCTGTAGTCTTTGATACATGGTCTTGGATCAAGTCCCATAGCAATAATGACAGACGTAAACTTCAGCCATTCGTGCTTCGTTGTCAAACACTCAGCTGTTGACGAACATTCACTGGTTTTTCTTTATCACCACGTGCTAAAACTTTAGACACAACTAAAAATTCTTTCTAAATATTCACTGATAAGGGAATCACTATTGTTTAAAACAGTTATAAACAATAATCTAGCTTGATCTCAAGTCATACTACGTGGACGCAAACTGGTGGGCGTTTCCATTGTGAAAAAACAAATTAACACTACCTTAAAACTGAAAATTCACAAGAATCCAATATTAGAAAATGATTGACCGCATCAAGATGGCGTAGAGATCTTTCGGCTGTACGACTTTTTAGTTTACTGTAACTTAAAATTCCGAAACGGAGCAGAAATATGTGAAATAAACCACTGATCATTTTGTGGCACTAAAATGGCGGACTGCCATATCAGGAAATACATCGTGTCAACAGATGGGATCACGGTAGCGAAAGAGTTAAATAAAATATGGGTGAAATTGATATGTCTGCAATACACACGTTCCTGCACCCAGGGCTTAAGGGCTGGGGAGGGTGTCAGTCGCTTATACCGAGGTATAAATGAGGAACCTTATGGGAATGTCCGGGTGGGACATTGGGACTCATAGTAGGTTGGTCCTCAACTTGCCGAACACAAAGGGGGTTGAGGCCACACGAGGTCTATTTGGGAATAGACGGATAGTCGTGTCCGACATTATAATTTGTGTGAAGGTATAGCAGGATATCAACGTAACAGAGGGAAGTTAAATGTATCTGAGAAGCAAGCTCTAAGGCATGAGGCAGTAGACAGATATGTGCGACCAGTGGACAGGCATGTGCGACCAAGCTGACTCATGTCAAGGGTAGAGATAAGGAAGAACCCCAAAATGTAGAACATATTGAAATTGCGGGGGGCATATGCCATGAGTCTGGTTAAGTCAAGTCTGGTTGAGTAAATTACTGTGAAACGATAGGATAAATTGTCATGGGCGATCAGAGGAAAAGAATGCACCGGGGGAGCGGGTATTCGTAAGGGCCAATAGAATGGCAAGGATTAGGCCACGTGATAAGAAGGGGCGAGAAGGGCCAGGGACAAAGGGAGTCAGTCGGAGTTGGGAAGCCATGACGGACAGATCACGACAGCAGAGAAGTGTGTCGGCGGAGAACTGAATAACCCCTGTGGCGATGGAACACCGAGAATCTGGCAAGTAACTGAGTGTACATTAGATATTTCAAGCGTGTACCGATGGAGGAGAACAGCGTTGCCGCGACCAGGCGGGTGGACATGTTACAGCACGGAGTCGAGTCGTGTGCCGTGGGCAGAGGTTGCCGGCCTGTGAATGTAGGCGCCATGCGACCATGTGTAACAGGACTGTAAGTAGGGTAGAAGAGTGTATGTGTGGACCATTGTAGTTGATTAGATAGCCTGGATAGCAGGACGTACTACAATCAGTGTGTAAACAAATGTCGTGGGTGTACATGTACCTTTGAATATCCCAGTGATTGTGTCGCATAGAAACAATACATGATGCCATTCTATCACTCGGTAGTGACGAGTTGTGTTCACGGTGTATCTGTGTGTAATTCATAAAGAGTGTCAACGTAGCCGCACTCGATACCCCTGGTTACGTCAGAAAGGGCTCGTTGGCAACGGCCATGCATTACATCTAAAGCTATACGAACTAATAATAAAAATCTGGAGAACAGAAGAATTACCCCATGACTGGAAAGAGTAATTATTGAAACCTATCTTTTAGAAAGGAGATAAGTTCCAATGTGAAAATAATAGAGGAATATCACTACTGTCCACAAGCTATAAGATAATATCCGCAGTATTACTAAATAGACAAAAACCATATTTAGAATACATATTAGGTGACTACCAGGCGGTTTTTTAGACAAAACAGATGAACAATAGGTCAAATATTTATCTTACGACAAATAGCCGAGACAAATTGGGAATATGAAAGAGATCTCCATAACATTTTTGTGGATTTTAAAAAGGCTTATGATAGTTTCCATAGGAATAGTTTATGGAATTCTATGCAGGAAGTTGGAATATCAGGGAAGTTAATCAACATGACCAGACTATGCATGGAAGATACTTATAATATAGTAACATATAAAGACAGGAAATCAGATCCTTACCAAATAACATCTGGCTTGAAACAAGGTGATGCACTATCGCAGCTAATCTTCAATTTGGCTCTAGAGAAAGTTGTAAGGAGGGTAAAGGAGGAATATGATATTGGAGGAACATCCAAGCTGCTTGGATATGCAGATGATATAGATATTATATGGGAAAATAAACAGAAGACATTGGAAATATTGACTCACTTAAAGGAAAGAGCCCAACAGATGGGGCTGGTTATCTACCGAGATAAGACAGAATATATGGTAGTGTCAAGAGAAGGAATAGCTAAAACCTCTGGCGACATACAAATAGATAATATGACCATTAAAAGAACGGAAACATACAAATACCTGGGTACAATCTTCAACTGCTCTAACATCATAAGGGAAGAAATACAAACTAGAATCAATTCTGGAAATAAGATATACTATGCACTACAACATCTACTATTATCAAATGCGCTATCTTGTAACACAAAAATCACAAAATACAAAACACTGATCGGACCAGTTGTGCTGTATGCTCTGAAACCTTGAGTACAACGAAAGGAGGAGAAGCCTTGTTACACACCTTTGAGAACACAGTTTTAAGACGCGTGTTTGAACCCATTACGGATACACAAAGTGGAGAGTGGAAAAGAAGAAGTAACAAAGACGTTTATGATCTGTTTAAGACCCCGCTAATCACTGGTTTCATGAAGGCTAATAGACTACAATGGCTGGGGCATATAGAAAGAATGGAAGACAATAGGGAAACAAAACTCGCTTACACTCAGGAAATAAATGACCGTAGACCCCGAAGTAGACCAAGAAGACGGTGGAGAGATAATATTTGCACAGACCTACAAGCACTTGGAATCAACGACTGGCAAGAGAAGGTCAACCAGAGAGACGAATGGTGACAGATTGTATCTGCAGCAAAGAACCTCAATGACTCGGAACGCTGAAGAAGAAGAAGAAGAAGAAGAAGAAGAAGAAGAAGAAGAAGAAGAAGAAGAAGAAGAAGAAGAAGAAGAAGAAGATCTATACTTTCCGGTTCTATAGCTATCTGTATGCACCATGGAACGTTTATTAGAAAAGACAAACTGACTTTGGCTTCTTCAAACAAACAAACACAAAAATAACATTCCCAGCATAAAACATCGGAGGTGTCAAGCTAACGGTCACATTGCCGGATTATATAGAAGATGTATTTAAATGACACCGTGGCATCTCTTTAAGCGTAATTGGCACATTGACTTGCCCCATATTTTATTGACCAACAACACTGGATGGATATTCGCGTAATATCACCTGCAACCTTGACTTACCTCATAATTTTTTGCTGTTTGTTTCAACAAATTAACAACAACAATAACAACATCAACTACAGTAGTAGTAGGCCTCTTTCAGTCCTGTAGGACTATAGAGTCATGCCCATGGGAAGGTACTTGACAGCACCGCTGGTGTATGTATATTCCAATGCAAGAATGACAATCTCTGTCACAGTTTCCGCATCTGTAAGTCGAGGTTCATCCCGCAGTAGGCGACTGCATTTTATGACCGCTGTTACACGGTGCTGAAGTGGCTTCTTCAAGCCTGGGAAATTAAATGCAAAGTACCAGCTGTTGCCCACTAGCAAGTTCCCCTCTACACGTCACCAATGTTTACCAAAGGAAAGGCAGTAACCAATGCAACTAGGATAGGTGCCGTTGCATGAGTTGTCATAACTATTTCGTTTACAACATGGAACTGCCTTAGGGACTCTATCACCTGATTTGTCCTCAGGGTTTACTCCCAAAGCCTTTCCCATGTGGGTATACCCACAGGGCAGCGGAGGTTTGAGATGTAAAAGTTCCTCTCTTAGAGGCGATACCAAACAAGGATGTCGAGCCTCCTCTTCCCGGAAATTAATAAGGACGGAAGTCAACCATTCTTCCAAACCTGGCATTGAACATAGTGACAAACAGCTTTCATTGGTCATGTAATGAGAAGGGAGGCATTGGAGAACATCGTGACAACTAGAAATATCGAGGGGAAGAGAGGCAGAGACAGACCAAGAGACATGATTCTGGATGGATTGAGACGGTGGCACGGAGGTATATCAGCAGCAGAGTTGATCCAGAACACCAAAGACAGAGATCTGTGGAGAGCCATGAACGTCTACGCCAGCTGGCAGGGCACTTGATGATGATGTGTTCTCTCGATCTATTTATACAAGATCATTTGAGACGTTTGCAACAATTTAATTGTAATTCTTCTCATCTCATCTCATCATGTTCCTCTTGTACCTTGCGGTGTCGAGGTGAAATATAAATATCGTGAGAGTGCCCGGTTATGGGCTTCATGTATCGATATTTCCCATGGAGTCTGCTATTGCCTCCGTCCAACGTTTACGTCGTCGACCTTCTCCTCTGTTTCCATCTGGTGTTTTTCTACGTGCAGTATTGTAATTCTTTTTCGTTCTATTTATGCAAATGCGTACACTGATTTCATTTTCCGCTTCAAGATATGCAACACCGACTGCCGTAGCCCTTGTCTCTTTTGAACCCACCGTCGCTGACTTGAAACGTCGAAGTAGAGTCATTAAGTAAGTCACACAGTTCTGTGGGATGGCAGGTAAATATAGTTGGTGCTTTCTACAGGTCTCATTAGGTGACAGCAACATCGAACTTTATATTCCCGTTCGTCAGGTGGCGCTAGGTGTTTCATGCGCTTGTGTAGCCCAGCCCATAAACAAAGTGGCGACTGTACTTACGGCGTGTACCACCAAAGAGCAACATTCGGCAAAAGGACTGCCCGCAAAGGACATTCATAAGAAAATGCTTCCTGTTTATGCTGACTAATGTTTGTCCCGTAAATTGGTGCATAGCTGGGTAGAAACATTTTCTCAAGGACGCTCTAAAATTGTTGATGAAATCCGATTGATTTAGGAACCGACATCACAGCATTCTGGGCATTCCCATAAGCGCTCCGTCCCCATCCGTCCCCATCCTCAGCAGCCAGCGAAGAGTTCAATGAAAACCGATCTGGTTGTATTGTTGAGATTGCAACAGCATCAGTGCAGCGGGTGGAGGAGATGATTAGAAGTGACAGGCGAGTAACGATAGACTATGTAGCATCTGCAATAGGTACTCACATGGTCCACTGAAAACCCACCTTGGCAGGAGACATTTGGCGAATAACTACAAAATTGAATGTGAAGATAAAACGTGATTTAGGAAACAGAGCACGCACTTCTATGCCGCTGGTTTGGGAAGACTGATAAAACGATGGGATAAGTGCATCAGTGTTGATGGAAATTATGTTGAGAAATAAAGGGACAATGTATATACAAAATTACACTGGTTTCAAATTGTTATTATATTTAGTTATTATTCTACAGCGACTTGTGACTTTCTTATTGACTTCCCCTCGTATAACCAACAACTGTCTGTTGGCTGCTCCCAAGTCCGACCCACCACCTGCTCACGTGCCTTCACGTTACCCTGTTTGAGGGCTAAACGTGTACGTCACCTTACCCAAGGGTGTCCAGTAGGCTAGCGGAGGGAAGGATGTGCCTTCCTTCTGCTTTGATAGGGAATACCCCTACCCCTCTATTCGAAGACAAACATATTGCTATAAATAATATGTTGTTTTATCCACAACAACAGCATGAGATATCGCCTGGTTGGAAATGCGAACTCAAGTTCACCGCCCGTGAAAACTCTACTACAGGCGCAGGAGTTGTTGGCCCAGTCCTCTAATTTCATGTGAATCTGGGCCCTGCCCAGCCACGCGTCTTAATTCTCCCTCCTGCAGGGCTGGGAAAGAAGACTGGTGGACATATACTGGTAAGATCATAGACATATTTGTAGAAGTAATCTTGTGAATCTGAATACAAGACTCACATAATATGATCGAGTTCTGTTAAATTAAGTGGCGAGCGATTATAAATACATATAATGCAAATCTATGCACCAACTGCAGACAATACAGATGAAGAAGAATGTAGTAATGTGTTTTGCATAAACCAGTGTAGATCAGCATGAACGAATGGATAAAATAGTGTGTTCTTAAACATCCAGTGTGCCGATGCCGAGGTAAGGGGTTCAACCCCTACACCGGACTAAAAATGTTGATCTATCGTCTTTGGCTTGGGGACGTAATTATAGGTAACTCTGAAGTCGGAGTGGATTCGCCTGATAGCGAGGGACACTGGTAATAGGGAAAGCTAATCCACACGCAAAATTCAGTCCAGCACTACTAGAAGTGGTGTGTATGGACTACGCATGATTCCAAAGCGGGCGAGCGCAAAAAAAAAAAAAAAAAAAAAACTTGGCGTGGCTATAGAACAATGTAGCTCCGCCAAACAGATATAATAATGGTGGATGTCCATAAATGTGTTGGAGAAGAAGGTCATGAAGATGTTACTAGTGATATGGTCTGCCATGTATCGACATACTCTAGAAATAGTCATAAGGTAGAAATAGATAGTAGACAAGACTAGTCAACGAAAGAGTTAAAGTTGCAGATGAATAACAATGACCACGAAAGCGTAGCACGGTAGAATAGTCGAAGTATAGTGACAATAGAGGCCCAACAAAGGGAGACCACTCAAGCGACGAATGACAGAAAACATCACGTGACGGGACGGAAGTGACGTCAGGGGCAACAAAGCGTTTTCAGGCAGTCAGACTAAGAAGTTGCTCCAGGTCGGTCGAGAATTGTGCACAAGCGATAAGAACAGCAAGCCATTAAGATAGTCACCTCGCTCATGACAGCTGCAGTGTTATCCGGCAGGCTATTAATATAAACTATGGTTCACTGTAACAACGGCCCTGATACAATGAAGTTCAACCGTTACATTTTGCTGCGTGTTCACCTCAGGATGGCCAGAACAAGGGCGTAAGTCGAACATATTTCAATTCTCTTCCTAATACATCGCATAGAGTAAGACAGCGCCGCTAGAAACGATAGAGAAGAAATCATAATAAGACAAGAAAGCACACCAGTCGTCCCATAGATATAGAGACATTCATTCCTTCGACAGACTGTGAGGATGATTGTGAGAAGTAGTCGACGGTGATGATGCAATGTCAATAAAATGATGAGTCAACTCTAGGGCGTCAATGTCCGCGCTTATTATTATTAAATCATTGTGATTTGTCATTAGAGATGTCATGTTCTATACAACGAGCCGAAGAAAGAACTTGGCAAACCTCATGAAGATGTTACTGGTGATATGGTCTGGGAGGGATAAACGAGAAAGCATAGAAGCTGGTTAAATGGGCGCATACTATGATAATCTGAAATACCATTTTCAACAATCGCCGATATGCCGTTGGTCCAGGAAACAATCAATATTACCACATACTTACCATCAAACGATTTCCAAACAGCTCACAGTCAGTAAAATCAAGATCAGAAGATTGTGATAGCGGCCATGCTATAGACAAGATAAGAGTTGATGATGTTACCTTTTACACGATGATACTTGTTCTAGTTTCTATACGCCATCCTCCCCTAAGAGGTTATTGGTGTTCGAAGATAGTTTTATCTACATAGTTTCTTGACAGGTGTTTCTACATGTAAATGTATGCAGCACAAGTGACCAGATAATAGGCCAACACCCGAGTCCGAGAAGGTTAAACGTCCAGTCCAACACCTCCGGATAACAGAGTAGCACACCATACTTGTCTTTTGTGGTAACAGCCGATACAGCCAATAGTGTGAATGAATTGTCCATGCTCTAGTTAGAGGCACTTCGTATATCTAAGGCAATCCACCATCGTCCCTTTATCATATGTATATGTAACCTTCGTTAAAGACATCTCTCTCTCTCTCTCTCTCTCTCTCTCTCTCTCTCTCTCTCTCTCACACACACACACACACACACACACACACATCACACACACACACACACACACACATCACACACACACGCACACACATTGGTCGGGACTTACCGCCCCAACATGAATCTCCAAAGAAACCAGCAGCCCATCCGGAAGTACAGCCTCCAGTGCTGAGGAAACAAGTCTCATTGTTGGCACATCTGCATGAATGCTCACAATCTCGTCCATAGTGCTGCGGGTCACAGATGGAATCTGTAATCAAGATGGAGGCACTGGGTGAAACTGTGATGCGTGAGGAGCAAACAAAACTGGGGGTTTCTGATCGTAGGAATGAGTCCACCTTCGACGGGTGATTCGGTCCTCTCTCTTTTTCTTACACTCTTTGGGGGAGGGCCCACCCAGGGAGGGTCCTTTTATGTCAAGACCCCGGGTGTTTTTCTTCTGCCGAAACTCTTACCCTGTTTCGATACGTACGATTAGTTTACTCACGTGCCCCACATGTCGCGAGATCACTGTAATTTAACAATCAGATGATACAGATAACAAAGACAGTCTGATTCGCAGCTGCAAGTTGTTTACTTCTAGTCGCGGTGAGATCAAGACAGTCGGGAGTCCTTGAGAATTCTCCTACATCAAAAGAAACGTTGGCATGTTTGCCCGATCGGGAGAATGAAGGGAGACAACTTTGGTTTTCGTTGTACCAAGGGGGAGATAAACTACTATTGTGAGGTTAGTGACAAGGATAGTCTGCCGTTGGGGACACCTGTGTGACTTCAAAGGACGTCACTAGGACAATCCCGACTGGAAATGAGAAAAATAAACTGGTTTCCGTTAGTGTGCAGAATAAAGTCAACATTTTTTCTTTTTTTTTTAGCATATCCTTTTACAGGACTTAGCTGTCAACACCAGCATCTTTCAGCTGTATGTTGATCTCTTGGCAAGATTACGCTCAGTACTTTGCCATTGCTTTCTGAGCGGCCGGCTCACATACCCCGTAAGTTAGCGATGCGATTCGAACCACTGCTGATTTGAACCGTCATCACGTAACCTGACGAGAGTATACGAGATTACGGAGAAAAGTCATAACCTCTAAGCCACGAAGCCGGCTAAAGTCAACCTAGGCGGACGTAATTCGAATATCCCTATCCTGGTGTATAAAAGAGAATTTAACGTGTTAATATCCATTTTTCATGGTTGGACATGTGTCTGTTATGACAAGGATAAGATTCGATTAAGGGATAGTGGAGTTTTCATAAGGTAATTATTAGTAAACAGATGTGAATAATGTAGTACAGTCTAGGGATAAATAAAGTTTAGGTCATTAACATAGTGTTGTGTTGTGGTTAGTCGTTCAAGGAGTGTCGGCGACAGTAGGAAGTTGCCTTGTTAAAATTAACTAGCATGAGAAATCAATTTGCTCAGCTGGTTATGAATAGTGAAGGGGGGTGATATTTAAAAGGATTGAAGTTGGTTGGGGGGATAGGGGAAATGTCCAATGGCGGGATCTTACAGTGGGGTGGCTACTGGGGTCCTGCACTTTCTATTTTGGTCTTCCCTGGTCTTACTCGAACTCAGACCTATGTAATGAGCTCATCTTTCCATGACAGAGTTTGGTTCACTGTTATTTATCTGAGCGAGGCCAGTGGCCTACGCTCATCTAATAGGGATCAGTGACGGGGTGGCTCTCACCAGATGTGTTCTATATTTCACAGGTTCCCGCAGGTTAAGATGAAAACCACGGAAACATTGAAAAGTCAGATCCGGGATATTTTTGGTGCAGGAGGATTAGTCAGCGACCTTCTCACTGGGCCTATGCTAGAAAAGGTTTGAAAGAACATTGCTCTGTGGAGCTGAATCATATAAGTATCCTACAGGATAAATACTGAGAACATTAGTGATAGTATTTCACACTACCTATGGACAGCACCATAGTTTAGTTTTTTTTTAACATTTTAGTTTTCACACCATTCGTGAATAAACCAGTAGTGATGGATTTTCACTCCACTGATAACTAGAACAATAGTGATTGACTTTCACACTACATGAAACCAAAACTTTAGATAGTGTTTGTTCCACATAACAAGGAAATTAGAACATTAGGACTTATCTGGGAAATTAAGAGATTCATATGAGACTATGTACAATGACTGTTTTAAGAGTGAAAACTTTAGAACATTTTCGTAGGAAGGAAGAATGTCATGTTCATGGGACAGTGTTCCGCTTTTCACTGTGCAGGAGTTGTGTGGTCTCAGTTTCTATAAACATTTAGGAACAGTGTTTAGGAACAAGGTAGGACCAGTCCCAGGCTATATATTTGAGTGGTGACCAAACATAGTGGTTATCAAAGCTCCTGGAGGTGGACAACGTCTGGCGGGAGAGACGCATCGTTTGGTGAGGTCAATTGTGCTGACTATTATGATGTCGTGTAATCCTTGCCATGATGAGTGGATTCTAATCCTGAGCTTTGTGGTCTGATTTCTACATTTACACTAGAGTATACAACACACATTCCACGCTTACACTTCTCACATACAACGCTTCTTTTTTTTTGGAATAAATTAATTGTTATTAATTTTTAGAAGCTAGAGTTGTGGAGTATGTTGTTTTGGGGTAGAATGAGAGGGGGCACGATCCAGTGGTGATAGAGAGTGAGAGGGAAAGAGGTGTCTACAGACTGACGGAGTGTTGTGGGCGGAATCTAGTGGATTTCTCCAGAATATGATAAAATGTGGGTGTTGATTCCCCTCAAACAAGGGACGACACTATAGCAGTATAATCTCTCAAGACACCATACTAGAGAGAAAGTACTTATCACGACACCACAAATGCGCATTGTGCCTGCTCACGAGCAATACCTCACTCGGAGACAAGACCATTGTGCAGCCGGTGCATCGTGCCTTCACACATATTCTATAATCTTCGACTATGAGAATCCAGCCTTTTCTCTACCCGTTCGCCGCATTCGTGTCGCCATGTAGACGGCTCACTACGCACAATTAATCATCGTTGCCGCCATGTTGCCTTCTTCGTAGCCCGCTCATGGCTCTTGGAGCCGGACTCCTGCTCGACATTAGAAATCAAACTCTTCCGCTGGTTGTGTGTTAGGCCCCCCAACTCTCACCCTGTCTCTGTCGGGGAGCGTGGTTCTCTCAAGACATCTTACACCCCAATTAGCATCATTGCTTGAGGTTGGACATCGGCCAACATTCCTTGACTTCGGTGACTGTTACACCGTGATGTTTCGACTGCATTGCAGAGTCCCAGTCTCCAATGCACTGCACGCATTAGAAGGGATGGTTACGGAGTCGAAACGATTCTTATATGAGAGACTGTTCGCTAATTTCGTTGATAGACTGGAAATAGTTTCACTTGCAGACAGTAACGTCAGTCAAGATTCTCCGTGGTGAAGTGGTCAAGCAGTTTGACTCAGGCTCCGAAGGTTGTGGGTTCGATTCCGGGCCGTATCCTTCGGTTCACGAGTGAAATATTTCGGAGACTCCAGTGGGTCGTCGCTAGAGCTACTGAGTTCGTGCTTTGTGCGACGCTTTCCGCGCTGCGGAAAGAGACCGAGCCATATGGAATAAAATCCAGGTGCAATGAAGTCGACCCTGTCGACTTTTAAGAGACTTTCAACGTGAGCCATCCTACAGTAGTGACTTGTCCCACTCAAAATTCCGATTAATGCAGAGCCTACACGGGGCCTTTTCGGCAGCTTCGACCAGTTGCTTTTGTTCCAGAGTTCTCACTTCTTCTTTAATGCCTAACTGCCTAAGCACAGATGACAGCAGGGTTAGAAACCAGATCGATTACATCCTGATTAACGGAAGGTTTCGAAATGCGTTAATGGTTGGTCGCAAAAACAGTTCCAAATGCAGACTGTTACAGTGATCACAGTTGATTATAGGCATATTAAGGGTAGTTAGTTAGTTAGTTAGTCGACAGATCATCCTCATTGCACATCGAACCATTCAGTCCATAAGTGCTCGGATCCCCTCCTCAGCAAATCCCGCAACGTGTAGCGGCTAACGACGCCAGTTCTGTGTTGGTTTATAAATCTTCTTTGGCTTCCTGCGTAGTGTTCTTGTTTGGCCACCCCTCTTTTAATTTGCTGCTCTCGCAGTCTGGCCATTGTTGTAGATTCACAGTCATCACTTGATTCTCGCAAAAGTCTTACTTCTCGTAGAGCATTCAGAATGTCGGCCTGGTCCATGGCGCGTCCGCCCTCCACAGTAGCCTCACCTGCGAGCTTGTCAGCCCGCTCATTTCCTTGTACTCCCGCATGCCCTGGCACGAAGATGAAACTAATCTTTGCCAGTCGAGACCGCTTCAAAGGCAGCAACCATTCTCTTCGGATCGACCCCTCCTCTATCCTCTTGATCATGTTCATTGAGTCGCTAAGGAAACAAGCCCTAGTGAATGTCTGTGTCTCGAGCCATGTTATTGCTTTACTTACTGCCATGACTTCCATGGTCAGGCTACTTGTGGTTTCAGTGAAAGCACCAGAGTCCTCCTTCACAATTCTCCCTCCGGCCCGAGCTGTAAAGGCCCATGAGCTTCTCACATGTCGGACGACCGACCCATCTGTGTAGATGACCGCGTCACCGTCTAGCGAATTCTCGAAAATCAACGCTTGTACTTTAGCCTCAACAGCAGCCGGATTTTCATGTCTGCATTTTCTATCTAGTTGGATGCAAACTGAAAAGGATGTGCAGAAGTCTGTTGGCACTTGCACCCACTCCTCGCCAGGTTCTAAGTCCTCAAGTGAACACACCTGTTGAAGAATGTCTTCGGCTTGACCCATCCACGACCGTCCTCTTTTTAACCTGCTGCCCTTCACCTTCCTAATTTCACTATGCAGTGGATGTTGTGTGTTTGCGTTAATTCTGAGGTAGGCGCGTGCCCTGCAACATTGTATTCTCTCTTCAATGGTTGGAAAACCATGAAGGTAGCGCATCGCCCTGCATGCTGTATCTCTTGTACATCCAAGAATAATGCGCATAGCTTCATTCTGTATCCTTTCCATCCTTTCTATCTGCTTATGGCTGAGAGTCAGGATTGCCATTGCATACTCCAAAATGGACATGACCAACCCCTCGTACAGAAGACATAGATGGCGCTGCTCACAGTTTGCTGCCGCCATCACCCGCATCGCTGCCAAACCCCGCTTGGCCTTTGTTATCACCTGGTCTATGTGCACATTATAAGCAAGGCTTCGATCAAACCGTATCCCCAGGTAATTCATTGCCTGCGTTCTTTCCACCGTCTCTGAACATATCATTACAGTTTTGGAGTGTTGACAATATGATTATTTAACGAGAACCAAGTCACTGTTGCCTTTGTTGGGTTGACCATTGCCCCAGCTTCATCACACTGAGTACTTATGCGATTGAGTTCGGTTTGTAGTTCCACAGCAACCTCCTCTCTATCCTTCCCCTGACGATACACTAAAACATCATCGGCATATGACAATGTCCTGCCAGGTCCAGTGATCTGCTCACTGGTGATTCTCACTGTGTAGGCGTTGAACAGTACCGGAGATAATGGTGATCCCTGTGGTAGGCCAGGATATATTGTTGTTGGTTCCGAAGTCCAACTGCCACATCTAAAAACTACTTTCCGTTGGAAGAGGGCTGCAGCGATCCAACTAAGGAGGAATGGACTTACGTTTAGTTCGAGAAGCTGAAAAATTAAAAAAATCCAGTGGTACTCTGTTGTATGCGTCCTCAAGATCAATCGCTGCAGCAAAGGTTTCAATGCCTGAGTGGAAACCTTCATAGACATCCTGGGCAAAGACTGCTGCATTGGTCCAGGTTTCTCTCTTTGGACGGTACCCACCCAGGGTGGGTGGGAAAACACCTTGCCTCTCTAGTTGGCTTGCTAGTTTCATGGCAATTACCTTCTCCAGCAGCTTGCCTATTGTATTCTGCATGGTTATAATTCGATATCCCTGAATTTTTTTGTGGTCTTTGTCAGGCTTCGGCAAGGGAATCAGATAGCTGTGTAACCATTCCTCCTTGATGCTAGGACTCCCTATACTGTTGTTGTACATGTCTGCTAGTTTCTCTAGCTCATTGTCGGTACACCTATTTATGTCGTCGTATCTTATGCCATCAGGACCTGGAGCACTGTTTTTTGATCGTCGAAGCACAGCCTTGATTTCTTTCACTGTCACTGTGTCTTCATCCGAAGTGTTCTGGGCCTTGCATCTGTCTGAAGTGACCTCCTTGGCCAGATTTCGGCCTCCCATGTCTGTCTGGTTGCTTTGCTCAAGGTAGCGTTCAAAGAGGGCTTTGCCCTTGTCCTCGTCAGTCCTCTGCCAGATGAGGTCAGCACCTTGGAAGTCAGAAATGCTCTTATTCTTGACTACACCACGCATGCTTTTATGTAGTCGCCAGAACAATTTGAGTGACTTGTCTGTGCTTACTCTTTGACACACCTCTGCCCATTTTTCGCTTTTAACAACCTTGACCAGTTTTTTGAAGTAGCTTACTTTTGTGTGCATCTCTCTTTCTAAGTGCAAGCAGGGACTAGGATGACCAGCTCTGTTCTTCTTGGCATTTTGCCATCTCCTTACAGCACTACGCTTATCCACCCAAGCCTTCTCCACCTCGAAACTCCACCACGGTGGCTGCTCCCAGCTTTTTTTCCTGCCCTGAAACGTTCTGCGCTTGTCACGTCTTATTTTACTCACCACATCTTACCCTGTACTGTCATACTGGAAAGTCTTTACCTTTAGCGTGTGCTTCCTGGTTCTGCCTTTCTTCACCAATATGCTGCAAGGGTGGTGGTCGCTGCCATGGTGTCCTAGGACACCCCATCTACACACTGTAATGAGTGAAGGTGAAACTAGCGCCAGATCAATAGCACTGTCCTCATCGCCCGGACGGCTTGCTATCCTGGTGACACAGCCACTGTTGATACAAACCAGGTCGATAGTTTCCAGTGCAGTCTCGAGCCCCTCCCCCTGTGTATTGGAGGAAGTGTTTCCCTATGATCTGCCTTTAGCGTTGAAGTCACCACAGAAAATAACATTTCTCTCGTGGCCTAATATGCCACTTAAGCACTGCCACTTCTGGGCGTCCACACTGGCATTGCGGGCATAAACATTAACCACCACGAATGGTATACTGGAATGAACTCTCAACGCCTGTATTTGTATATCGTCACTGTCCCAACTGGACATGTCTAGCTCTGACGCCACCATGCTGTCGCGAACGAGAATCGCCATTCCCAGATGTCGTCTGTTGTAGAAACATTTGAAGCCGGCAATTTGGAGAAGCTGATCGCCCAGTCTCGTCTCCTGGAGTGCTACAATGTCGTTCCTGTAAACTAGGGTTTCTAAAATAGAGCCCTGTTGTTTTACACTGGCACAGTTCCAATATAGAATACGAATATTCCTGAGTCCTAGTCGGTGACACTTGAGTCTAAAACGCCTCAAACCTCCACGCTTACCTTGCTTCTTTTTCCCTGCGCGCCTACCACGCCGCTTCGGTTTGTTGACTGCTGACCGCACGAAGAAAACACGTTGTTCCGCCATGTTGAAAAAAACGTAAACACAGACTGAGAACACCACACACGCTGCTGAAAATTAACTCAAGGATGGCTTCGCTCGATGCACGAACTCCGTAGCACCCGCGCAGAGCTTGAGTAGAAACTCCTGGTTTTACATCCTGGCACACAAATTACACGCAAGAGATGAATAAATCCATCCCCTACGCGAAAAAGTTAACGAACACAAAACAACACGACCGTCCGTCGCCATCTTGAAACCGGAAGTCGTCCATAGTAAGGGTAACGGTAAATAAAGTCAAGCATACATCAGGAAACACTATATATGAAATGTGTGCATTAAGAAATGACAAGGAAATACAAGACAATATATAACATAGAAGTAAAGAATATATTTGATGTATTGTCTGATTTAAGGATCTGATTTCAAGATATGGATGATCAATGGTAAATGTTGAAGAATTCAATCAATATTACTGCAGAAACAACTATCCCAAAATTATAGAAAGTAAGTTGTAAGAAATGGATGACTTAATAAATTTTAAGATTTAATAGAAACAAGAAGACAACAACAAAAATAATCCTGACAAATATAAATAGATTCACAGGAAAGTTAGAAAATTATCTAAAGAAGCACCAGAAGCATGGTTTGAAAATAATGGCATAGAAATTGAAATCCAACACAACAGTAAAAATACCAAATGAATACACACACAATTCAGGATATTACTAATAAACGAACACCTATATCATCAAGTTGCCTTAAAATGGAAGATGGAAAAATCATAATAGAAAAACATGAGATTTTACATATATGGTCAGATTATGCGAAAAAAAACCCTATGATGATACAAGAGAAGAACATTATGATATTCGGAGTAATAATGAGGGACCATCAATTAGGAAGATAGTTCAGAATGCTCTTAACCATATGAAATCTGGCAGTACATGGGTCCAGAAAACATCTCAACAGAAATGCTCACTGCCCTAGAAGAATATGGAATATATCAAGTCACCAGATTGATGAACACAATATATAATACTGGAGATATACCTCATGAATTATGTAATTCTATATTTTCTGCAATCCCGAAGAAATTGGGAGCCTTGGCCTGTGATAAGTATCGAGAAATTAGTATAATGAGCCACATCACTAAGAATTTGCTAAGAATTATCGTTCAATCAGTTAGGAAGACAATGCAACCCGAAATGTGAGAAGAACAATGTGGGTTTGTAGAAGGCAAGGGTACAGTAAATGATGTGTATATACTGAGCACATTAATTGAACGATCTATAGAAGTAAACAAAGACTTACATTTTTACGTTATTGACTACATAAAGGCTTTCGATAAAGTAAGACATGTCAACATGATTGAGATGCTTGCAGATCTACAAATTGATGGGAAAGACTTAGATTATGTTGTAAGAAGACACAGATTAGGATCGTCACTAAAAAGAAGGAAATACAACAATGTAATATACAAGTAATTGGGAATATTCATACACAAGTGAATCGATACAATTATCTCGTAACAGTCATAACATCTGATGAGAGATGTCTTGAAGAGATTACAACAAGAATCGTCTTGGCGAAGACAGCCTCTTGCAAGATGAAAAACATACTGACCAATAAAATTATGCCACTTGCAACGAGAAAGAGCGTGTTGCAAAGAATACCATAGACAGACAGAAAAACCAATCACCAAGTCCTAGGAGAAACAAATGAAAACCGTAAACTAATTAGAGAAATTAATCGTAGACAGTCACCATTTTTGGCCACGTTATGAGGATAAATAAACTAGAGAACTTGGTGACAACTGGCAAGATCGAGGGGAATAGAACAAGGGGAGGGTAGAGAATTAAATACCTGGATGGCTTGGCCACGCTGTATGGTCGAGACAAAACCACTGAGCTGATCCACGATTCTGGTAATCGAGTGAGATGGCAAAACATGACCGCCCAGGCTTACTGGCATGTCACATAACGTCGTACACGGAGTAAAAGATTAGACCTCTTGCGCCTACCTCTAAGGCGAATAGCCTGAAGGTACACCCTTCCTTCCTCATACTTGTGACCATGTCAACGTACATTTCATGTTTGTACGTGTGCTGCTTCTCGATTGACTCTTATTGGACTGTTGACGCGATCCGTGTTAATTGCCGGGGCCGAAACGAGTGCAGCACAATGTCAGATGGTAACTGAAACAATCAGATCACTGCTGGGTATTGACCATGACGTTTCAAGTCAACAGCCAACCTCCAATCCCCCGCGCCATTTTCGGATAGGCGGTAAGTCTGTAGCACAGTCTTCCTTGTCTCCACGTTTCTGCACAGCTGTGACGTAGAAAATTAACATGGGCCTAGCCTTCTTATTCTTCGTTTACATCGAAGCTAGCATACACGTCTGTTCTCCTGCCTCTTTGTTTTATCCACTATCGCTGACAGTATAGTCAGCACTTTATTCTGACGCCGATTGACTTAGCCTTGGCAGAGGACGTCTTTACACGGAGACCGCACATGCTCTGTTGTTGGTTTTGTCCATTTACAAAGGGAATGTACCGGGTCAATGGATGTCCCCTCGTGACCAGGTTAGCAGCTGATGTTAGAATAGCGTCAAGTTTTCTGACGACGAAGCACGTGCGCCATGGTGTCATGTGGCAGATATCCTCCCTTGTCAGGAACCTCTACATTGACCCTTCCCACGACACACACTGGCTATGCTGCGAATGTTGGGCAACACTGTCAGTGAAGTACATACACACAGGGACATAATGAGAATAATAAAGTACAATGAAATAAAGAATAGTGTTTTTAATCAGATCTTGCACCTTTTAATTGTATATATGTTCGTCGTCACCTTTGTCATTTATTCGTCTTCTTCATCGCTTAGTCGTCTTCTCATTTGTATCTGTCTCATCCTCCTTCTGATCCTTCTTCTTTTGATTTTCTATCGTCTGCTCCTTCTGCTTCTTTCTCATCCAAATAGTATACAATTTATAAGAAACATTAATATTACAGCTGTACAAACACAATAACATGAACTTTCTAAAACGACTAGCCACACATTACCTCCGTAGAGTTCAACCTCACACAATGACAGTATTTTATCTCGGTGAGTTGTAGTAATCACTACCTTCAGCACGGGTAGAGGAGAATGAAATACCGTGTAAATCTGCTGCGACACGGTTGCCCCGTCTTTATACCTAAACACTGAGCGGTTCATGGAGTCGAAACTTTCCATCTCGAATCCTTGCAGTCGGTGTTGCATACCATATAACGGAAAATGGAATCAATGTACGCATTTGCATAAATAGAACGAAAAAGAATTACAATACTGCTCGTAGAAAAACACCAGATGGAAACAGAGGAAGAGGCCGACGACCTAAACGTTGGACGGAAGGAATAGCAGAGTCCATGAGTATATCGATGCATAAAGCCCATAACTTGGCACTCTCTCGATGTTTATACTTCACCTCGACAACACAAGGTACAAGAGGAACATGATGAGATGAGATGAGACGAATTACAATTAAATTGCTGCAAACGTCTCAAATGATCTTGTATAAATAGATCGAGTAAACACATCATCATCAGGTGCCCTGCCAGCTGGCGTAGACGTTCATGGCCCTCCACAGATCTCAGTTTTCTGGTGGTCTGGATCAACTCTGCTGCTCATATACCTGCGTGCCACCGTCTCAATCCATCCACCATCATTACTCTTGGTCTGCCTCTGCCTCTACCTCTCTTCCCCTCGATGTTTCCAGTTGTCACAATGTTCTCCAATGCTTTCCTTCTCATTACATGACGAAAGAAAGCTGTTTGTCTCTTTCTTATTGTTGTATATAGTGTTCTAGTTTCATTAGCATGTTTCAGGCAGTCGTTGTTAATTACTCTGGCAGTCCAAGGAATTCGCAACATTCGTCTTAGGCACCACATCTCTGTTGCTTCTAATTTCTTCTTAATGTGGTCATTTACATTCCAAGATTCACTGCCATACAGCAAAACTGGCTCTACATAGCATTTCATCACTCTCTTTCATACACTCAGTGATAGTGATCTGTTGCACAAGATACTCTTCATTTTCTGAAATGCGGCCTTTGCTTGCCCTATTCTGCTCTTAATCTCTGTTGTACATCTTCCATCTGATGTTATAAATGTCTCTAGGTATCTAAAATTATCCACTTAGGTAACAATTTTTCCTTCTATTTCTATGTCACATTTTGGTGTCACCATTTTCTTTGATATCACCATTGTTACTGTTTTCTTGATATTCAAGGAGAGTCCTTTCCTTGCACTCTCTGTTACTACAGTGTCCAACAATTGTTGTACGTCTGTTGATTTATCTGCCACCAATACAGTGTCATCTGCATAGCGTATATTATTTATATTATAACCTCCAACTAGTATTCCTGGCATCTCTTTGATCTCTCTCATTATTACTTCGCTATATAGGGAGAAGAGATCTGGTGACAAGACACATCCCTGTCGTACTCCTAGCTTTATGTGTTCGTAACTACCCTCTTAATTTCCAATTTTAATTGCTGCTACTTGGTTCCAGTAAATATTCTTTATTATTCTTAAATCTTTCCCATCAATGTTGATATCTTCCAACATTTTATTCAGTTCATCATGTTTTACTTTATCAAATGCCTTAGTATAATCTATGAAGCATAAATATATGTCTTTCTGTTTCTCTATTGACCTTTCTATAAGTTGATTATGTGGTTGTTTCGGGATTTGAAATTTAAATATTGAGCACAACCCACTACTGGCAACGCCGATCGCATTCTGATATGAACCTAAGGCCTATCCACGTCAATATGGAAGCACTATACTCGAGTTTCGCCCTCATTTGAGCTCGTCAGTAGTGCATATCCCTGACCGGATCCGGAAACAGTCTCGGATCACGCGTGTGAAGCGGGTGTGTAACCACGCGGCACACACTGAACACACCAAATTATCACAACAGAATATCACAACGCTACCCATCGTAGGCTATGCTCAAGATTGCCCAATCGCCGCGACCGACGTCCGTCAATCGATGGGACCCGAACGATCAGGACTTCTCACTGGCAAGAAACACCAGGCCTCCTAAATCCAGTGAGCAATAATCAATTGATTATGTGGTTGTTTCGGGATTTGAAATTTAAATATTGAGCACAACCCGAAACAACCACATAATCAATTGATTATTGCTCACTGGATTTGAAATTTAAATATTGAGCACAACCCGAAACAACCACATAATCAATTGATTATTGCTCACTGGATTTAGGAGGCCTGGTGTTCCTTGCCAGTGAGAAGTCATGATCGTTCGGGTCCCATCGATTGACGGACGTCGGTCGCGGCGATTGGGCAATCTTGAGCATAGCCTACAATGGGTAGCGTTGTGATATTCTGTTGTGATAATTTGGTGTGTCCAGTGTGTGCCGCGTGGTTACACACCCGCTTCACACGCGTGATCCGGGACTGTTTCCGGATCCGGTCAGGGATATGCACTACTGACGAGCTCAAATGAGGGCGAAACTCGAGTATAGTTCATCTATACTCTGTATTTTAGTTATTGCATTGTACCTATTTTTCACAGTCACTCTGTATTGTTCTTGCATTTCTTTATCTATTTTCAGAACCTCTTTATTAAGTCTCATGTTCTTAACCATTTTTTTCCCTCTCTTTAATCTAACTTTTATTTGTCCACATAGTGGTACATGATCACTATTACAGTCAGCACCAGACATTGGCTTTACATTAATTAAAGCATTTCTAAATCTTTTATTAATTAGTATGTAGTTAATTTGGTTGCGTATTTTCTTATCAAGGCCTATCCATGTGTACAGTCGTCTTTTATGGTGTTTAAACCATGTGTTTCCAATTATCATATCATTGATATTTGCAAATTCTATTAGCTTTTCCCCTCGTTCATTTCTTGTACCTAAACCATAATTCCCCACTACATCCTCCATTTTCCCTTTCCTACTTTTGCATTACAAACACCAAGTATTATCTTTATTTCTTGTGATCCAATTTGAGCCATCGCCATTTCTATTTCGTCGTAAAAGTGTTGTATTTCTTCATCACTACTGCTTGCTGTTGGTGCATATACTTGTATAATATTTATGTCTATTGGTTTGCCTTTGATTTTTACCATAATAACTCTATCTGAAATACACTAGTATCCATTAATTGACTTGGCTGTTTTTTCGTCTAATATTATTCCTACACATTTTTCATGTGTATCCCCTCCAGAATAAATTATTGTGTGATTGTCAGCTATAATTTTGCCCGATCCCTTCCATCTCATTTCACTAACGCCTAGTATATTCATTTTCATGCTATCCATCTCTCTTAGAACATTGGTCAACTTTCCTAGCTCATTTAATGTCCTAACATTCCATGTTCCTACTCTAAATTTATATATTTAGTTAAGATTTTGCCATCAGTAGCTGGATGACGGTCTGGTGTCACCTGTGGCTCATGACTGTCCCTACCGGACGAGGATGCCCTAAGACAGCCATTAACGTCCTTCACTAACTTTGATATATGTTTTGCCATGAAGTCTTGGGAAGATAATGTGGTGGTTTACCCTTGCCTTCCACATTCACATGGTGGTCTTTTACCTCTGCCTTTGACAGCCATTTCCGACTGTAACGACAAGTGAGTGCCCTGCTCTGCTCAGCTGCAGAGTTGTCCACTTATTCCGGTGGATACTCGGTCCCCAGAGCTGTGTTAGCCACACCGTAGTGTGTTTCCATCCTCTACCGCGGGGAGGTGCAGTTGGGATTTTCCCTTCATAAAGTTATGGTCTCTGACCAAAACTCTCCAGTACTTTTAGAGGACATATATATATATATATATATATATATATGCTATTCTCGCTATTCTCTGTGTGATTAAATTCTCTCATCATCTGAGTTAGATTTAAGTTCTTTCACAGGACTATTCATAACAATTAGGAATCTAGAACAAACTCAACATGTCCGAAATAACACAACACAATATGATTTTATACTTCTTTTGGTCTCCTAATATCAGGCGAATTACATTAATCATGTTCACCACGTGTGACATGAAGACAATATTCAGAGACCACAATTGAACACGTTCTAACTACAAAAGTAGGGTTCAGTATGTGGCCGTTCTATTACACTCAGAACTAGGTCCGACACTGACCGTAGTTCCAGTTCAACTGTTCGCTTGGCGGAGAGCTGACCCTGCTCAGCGATACACCTAGCTATTTCCGTGCAAAGTGTGACTTACAATCCTCTCGATTTTCATGTCTTGTCACAGGAATGTGCAAAACTCCAAGCTACTTGTTCTCAGTAACCCATGGCCTGACCCAGGTCGATGGCACTTCTCTCGTTGCTGTTGATCTCTCGCTTGGTGTAGTAAGCAAGACATAAACATATCCCTTACAGGACGTCGCAGTCAACGTCAGCATTGTTCAGCTGCTGTTGATGTAGTAGGCAAGATTACGCTCAGTAGTTTGCCAATGCTTTCTGAGCAACTGGCTCACATACCCCTATGTTACCATTGCGGCGAAAACCGCTACCGATTCTCGCGCAGGTTACGTTCCTCACGAGAATATATGGGATTACGGAGAAAGACGTTAACGCCTAGGCCTTGGATATATATATATATATATATATATATATATATATATATATATATATATATATATACTAGCTGACCCGGCCCGGCTTCGCCCAGACCCTGGTGGGGAGCATCTCATTTAATTCATATAAGTAGTCATATAAGTTCTCGTTCCCGTTACCGACAATCTGTCTGTCTGTCTGTCTATCTGTCTGTCTGTCTGTCTGACCCGGCCCGGCTTCGCCCAGACCCTGATGGGGAGCATCTCATTTAATTCATATAAGTAGTCATGTAAGTTCCCGTTCCCGACTATCTATCTGTCTGTCTGTCTGACCCGGCCCGGCATCGCCCAACTCCTGGTGGGGAGCATCTCATTTAATTCAAATAAGTAGTCATATAAGTTCCCGTTCCCGACTGTCTGTCTGTCTGTCTGTCTGTCTATCTATCTGTCTGTCTGTCTGTCTGACCCGGCCCAGCCCATGGCGGAGAGCATCTCATTTAAATCATATAAGTAGTCATATAAGATCCCGTTCCCGACTATCTGTCTGTCTGTCTGTCTTGGGTAAATGGAGGAGGGAGGAGGAAGAGGGAGGTGGAGGAGGGAAGAGGAGGGAGGAGGAGGGAGGAGGAGACAGGAGACAGGAGGAATAGGGAGGAATAGGAGGGAGGAGGAGGGATTAGGAAGAGGAGGGAGGAGTAGGGTGGAGGAGGAGGGGGAGGAGGAGGGAGGAGGAAGAGGGAGAAGGAGGGAGGAGGAGAACGCAGGAGGAGGAGGGAGGAGGAGGAGAGGGAGGAGGAGGGAGAGGGAGGAAAAGAGAGGAGGAGGAGAGAGTAGGAGGAGGGAGGAGGAGGAGAGAGTAGGAGGAGGGAGGAGGCGGAGGGAGCAGGAAGAGGGAGGAAGAGGGAGGAGGAAGAGGGAGAAGAGGAGGGAGGAAGGAGGAGGGAGGAGGAAGAGGGAGGAGGAGGGAGGAGAGGGAGGAGGAGGGAAAGGGAGGAGGAGGGAAAGGGAGGAGGAGGGAGGAGGAGGAGAGAGTGGGAGGAGGGAGGAGGCGGAGGGAGAAGGAGGAGGGAGGAGAAGGAGGGAAGAGGATGAGGGGGAGGGGGAGGAAGAGGGAGGAGGAGGAATTTGAAGGGAGGAGGAGGGAGGAGGTAGAGGGAGGAGGAAGAGGAGGGAGGAGGAGAGAGGAGGAGGAGAGAGGAGGAGGAGGAAGGAGGAGGGATGAGGAGGAGGGAGGAGGAGGAAGAGGGAGGAGGAGGAATGTGAAGGGAGGAGGTAGAGGGAGGAGGAGGAGGGAGGAGGAGGGAGGAGGAGAATGGAGGAGGAGGGATGAGGAGGAGAGGGAGGAGGAGGAAGGAGGAGGGGGAGGAGGGGGAGGAGGGGAGGAGGAGGGAGGAAGAAGGAGGAGGGATGAGGGGGAGGAGGAAGGGGGAGGAGGAGAAGGGAGGAGAAGGGAGGAGAAGGGCGAAGGAGGAAGGAAGAGGAGGACGAGGAGGTGGGAGGAGGAAGAGGGAGGAGGAGGGAGGAGGAAGAGAGTGGAGGAGGTAGGAGGAGGGAGGAAGAGATAGGCGGAGAGAGGGGGAGGAGGAGGAGTAGGGAGGAATAGGAGGGAGGAGGAGGGAGGAGGAAGGATTAAGAGAGGGAGGAGGAAAGGGGAGAAGGAGGAGGGGAGGAGGAGGGAGGAGGAGGAGGAAGAGGGATGAGGAGGGAGGAGGAGGGAGGAGGAAGGAGGAGGAAGGAGGAGGAGGAGGGAGGAGGAGGAGGAGGGAGGAGGAGGGAGGAGGAGGGAGGAGGGTGAAGGAGGAGGAGGAGGAGGGAGAAGGAGGAGGAGGAGGAAGAGGGAGGAGGGGGAGGAGGGAGGGGAAGGAGGAGGGAGAAGGAGGAGGAGGGAGGAGGAGAACGCAGGTGGGGGAGGAGGAGGGAGGAGGGAGGAGGAGGGAGGAGGAGGAGGTGGAGGGAGAAGGAGGAGGGAGGAAGAGGTAGAAGGAGGAGGGAGAAGGAGGAGGGGGAGGAGGAGGAGGAGGAATGATGAGGAGGGAGGAGGAGGATGAGGGATGTGGAGGAAGGAGGAGGAGGGAGGAGGTAGAGGGAGGAGGTAGAGGGAGGAAAGGGGAGGAGGGAGGAGGAGAGAGGAGGAGGAGGAGGGAGGAGGAGAAGGGATGAGGAGGGATGAGGAGAAGGGAGGAGGAGAGGGAGGAGGAGGGAGAAGGGAGGGGGAGAAGGAGGAGGGAGAGGGAGGAGGGGGAGGAGGTAGAGGGAGGAGGAAGAGGATGAGGGTGGAGGGAGGAGGTAGAGGGAGGAGGAGGGAGGAGGTAGAGGGAGGAGGAGGGAGGAGGCGGAGGGAGTAGGAGGGAGGAGGATGGAGGAGGAGGGGAGAGGAAGAGGGAGAAGGAAGAGGGTGAAGGAGGAGGGAGGAGGGAGAGGGAGGAGGGGGAGGAGTTAGAGGGAGGAGGAAGAGGAGGAGGGTGGAGGGAGGAGGTAGAGGGAGGAGGAGGGGAGGAGGTAGAGGCAGGAGGAGAAGAGAGGAGGAGGGAGTTCGCCATTCCGAATTCATACTCGTCTAGGTTCTGTGATTTCGGTCCTTCCATTGATTGTTCTTCCCTTCTACACGACTGTAGATAACTTCCTTACACATAAAAAGATGAATTGTTATTGATATTGCCGTGGCATGGAGGCATATATATCAGCAACAGAGTTGAACGCCTACGCCAGCCGGCACGGCACTTGATGATGATGATGATTGCCGTGTGACGATTCTGTGTAGTCACGTCATTTTCTTCCATTTCCCTAGCGTTTTGGTTCGGGGATTCTTTCATCATCATCATCATCATATATTTACGTACGTATTTTGGGAATGGGAGGAGGGAGGAGGAGGAAGAAGAAAATAAAATACGACAGTGGGCTGCGCTGGAATGAAAGGAAAACGTGTAGAAAATTTCATCTCAATCGGATTGGCCGTTCGCGAGCGCATAAAGGACATATGGACAGACAGACAGACAGACAGACGGAGATCGCAATTTATATATAAGAAGATATATATATATATATATATATATATATATATATATATATATATATATATATATATATATATATATATATATATATTATATATATATATATATATATATATATGCTATTCTCGCTATTCTCTGTGTGATTAAATTCTCTCATCATCTGAGTTAGATTTAAGTTCTTTCACAGGACTATTCATAACAATTAGGAATCTAGAACAAACTCAACATGTCCGAAATAACACAACACAATATGATTTTATACTTCTTTTGGTCTCCTAATATCAGGCGAATTACATTAATCATGTTCACCACGTGTGACATGAAGACAATATTCAGAGACCACAATTGAACACGTTCTAACTACAAAAGTAGGGTTCAGTATGTGGCCGTTCTATTACACTCAGAACTAGGTCCGACACTGACCGTAGTTCCAGTTCAACTGTTCGCTTGGCGGAGAGCTGACCCTGCTCAGCGATACACCTAGCTATTTCCGTGCAAAGTGTGACTTACAATCCTCTCGATTTTCATGTCTTGTCACAGGAATGTGCAAAACTCCAAGCTACTTGTTCTCAGTAACCCATGGCCTGACCCAGGTCGATGGCACTTCTCTCGTTGCTGTTGATCTCTCGCTTGGTGTAGTAAGCAAGACATAAACATATCCCTTACAGGACGTCGCAGTCAACGTCAGCATTGTTCAGCTGCTGTTGATGTAGTAGGCAAGATTACGCTCAGTAGTTTGCCAATGCTTTCTGAGCAACTGGCTCACATACCCCTATGTTACCATTGCGGCGAAAACCGCTACCGATTCTCGCGCAGGTTACGTTCCTCACGAGAATATATGGGATTACGGAGAAAGACGTTAACGCCTAGGCCTTGGATATATATATATATATATATATATATATATATATATATATATATATATATATATATACTAGCTGACCCGGCCCGGCTTCGCCCAGACCCTGGTGGGGAGCATCTCATTTAATTCATATAAGTAGTCATATAAGTTCTCGTTCCCGTTACCGACAATCTGTCTGTCTGTCTGTCTATCTGTCTGTCTGTCTGTCTGACCCGGCCCGGCTTCGCCCAGACCCTGATGGGGAGCATCTCATTTAATTCATATAAGTAGTCATGTAAGTTCCCGTTCCCGACTATCTATCTGTCTGTCTGTCTGACCCGGCCCGGCATCGCCTAACTCCTGGTGGGGAGCATCTCATTTAATTCAAATAAGTAGTCATATAAGTTCCCGTTCCCGACTGTCTGTCTGTCTGTCTGTCTGTCTATCTATCTGTCTGTCTGTCTGTCTGACCCGGCCCAGCCCATGGCGGAGAGCATCTCATTTAAATCATATAAGTAGTCATATAAGATCCCGTTCCCGACTATCTGTCTGTCTGTCTGTCTTGGGTAAATGGAGGAGGGAGGAGGAAGAGGGAGGTGGAGGAGGGAAGAGGAGGGAGGAGGAGGGAGGAGGAGACAGGAGACAGGAGGAATAGGGAGGAATAGGAGGGAGGAGGAGGGATTAGGAAGAGGAGGGAGGAGTAGGGTGGAGGAGGAGGGGGAGGAGGAGGGAGGAGGAAGAGGGAGAAGGAGGGAGGAGGAGAACGCAGGAGGAGGAGGGAGGAGGAGGAGAGGGAGGAGGAGGGAGAGGGAGGAAAAGAGAGGAGGAGGAGAGAGTAGGAGGAGGGAGGAGGAGGAGAGAGTAGGAGGAGGGAGGAGGCGGAGGGAGCAGGAAGAGGGAGGAAGAGGGAGGAGGAAGAGGGAGAAGAGGGAGGAAGGAGGAGGGAGGAGGAAGAGGGAGGAGGAGGGAGGAGAGGGAGGAGGAGGGAAAGGGAGGAGGAGGGAAAGGGAGGAGGAGGGAGGAGGAGGAGAGAGTGGGAGGAGGGAGGAGGCGGAGGGAGAAGGAGGAGGGAGGAGAAGGAGGGAAGAGGATGAGGGGGAGGGGGAGGAAGAGGGAGGAGGAGGAATTTGAAGGGAGGAGGAGGGAGGAGGTAGAGGGAGGAGGAAGAGGAGGGAGGAGGAGAGAGGAGGAGAAGAGAGGAGGAGGAAGGAGGAGGGATGAGGAGGAGGGAGGAGGAGGAAGAGGGAGGAGGAGGAATGTGAAGGGAGGAGGTAGAGGGAGGAGGAGGAGGGAGGAGGAGGGAGGAGGAGAATGGAGGAGGAGGGATGAGGAGGAGAGGGAGGAGGAGGAAGGAGGAGGGGGAGGAGGGGGAGGAGGGGAGGAGGAGGGAGGAAGAAGGAGGAGGGATGAGGGGGAGGAGGAAGGGGGAGGAGGAGAAGGGAGGAGAAGGGAGGAGAAGGGCGAAGGAGGAAGGAAGAGGAGGACGAGGAGGTGGGAGGAGGAAGAGGGAGGAGGAGGGAGGAGGAAGAGAGTGGAGGAGGTAGGAGGAGGGA
Organism: Cepaea hortensis; assembly: GCA_963921405.1. Classification (NCBI taxonomy): domain Eukaryota; kingdom Metazoa; phylum Mollusca; class Gastropoda; order Stylommatophora; family Helicidae; genus Cepaea; species Cepaea hortensis. The sequence goes on along the minus strand of OY992895.1, from coordinate 83,171,165 downwards.
GGAAGAGATAGGCGGAGAGAGGGGGAGGAGGAGGAGTAGGGAGGAATAGGAGGGAGGAGGAGGGAGGAGGAAGGATTAAGAGAGGGAGGAGGAAAGGGGAGAAGGAGGAGGGAGGAGGAGGGAGGAGGAGGAGGAAGAGGGATGAGGAGGGAGGAGGAGGGAGGAGGAAGGAGGAGGAAGGAGGAGGAGGAGGGAGGAGGAGGAGGAGGGAGGAGGAGGGAGGAGGAGGGAGGAGGGTGAAGGAGGAGGAGGAGGAGGGAGAAGGAGGAGGAGGAGGAAGAGGGAGGAGGGGGAGGAGGGAGGGGAAGGAGGAGGGAGAAGGAGGAGGAGGGAGGAGGAGAACGCAGGTGTGGGAGGAGGAGGGAGGAGGGAGGAGGAGGGAGGAGGAGGAGGTGGAGGGAGAAGGAGGAGGGAGGAAGAGGTAGAAGGAGGAGGGAGAAGGAGGAGGGGGAGGAGGAGGAGGAGGAATGATGAGGAGGGAGGAGGAGGATGAGGGATGTGGAGGAAGGAGGAGGAGGGAGGAGGTAGAGGGAGGAGGTAGAGGGAGGAAAGGGGAGGAGGGAGGAGGAGAGAGGAGGAGGAGGAGGGAGGAGGAGAAGGGATGAGGAGGGATGAGGAGAAGGGAGGAGGAGAGGGAGGAGGAGGGAGAAGGGAGGGGGAGAAGGAGGAGGGAGAGGGAGGAGGGGGAGGAGGTAGAGGGAGGAGGAAGAGGATGAGGGTGGAGGGAGGAGGTAGAGGGAGGAGGAGGGAGGAGGTAGAGGGAGGAGGAGGGAGGAGGCGGAGGGAGTAGGAGGGAGGAGGATGGAGGAGGAGGGGAGAGGAAGAGGGAGAAGGAAGAGGGTGAAGGAGGAGGGAGGAGGGAGAGGGAGGAGGGGGAGGAGTTAGAGGGAGGAGGAAGAGGAGGAGGGTGGAGGGAGGAGGTAGAGGGAGGAGGAGGGGAGGAGGTAGAGGCAGGAGGAGAAGAGAGGAGGAGGGAGTTCGCCATTCCGAATTCATACTCGTCTAGGTTCTGTGATTTCGGTCCTTCCATTGATTGTTCTTCCCTTCTACACGACTGTAGATAACTTCCTTACACATAAAAAGATGAATTGTTATTGATATTGCCGTGGCATGGAGGCATATATATCAGCAACAGAGTTGAACGCCTACGCCAGCCGGCACGGCACTTGATGATGATGATGATTGCCGTGTGACGATTCTGTGTAGTCACGTCATTTTCTTCCATTTCCCTAGCGTTTTGGTTCGGGGATTCTTTCATCATCATCATCATCATATATTTACGTACGTATTTTGGGAATGGGAGGAGGGAGGAGGAGGAAGAAGAAAATAAAATACGACAGTGGGCTGCGCTGGAATGAAAGGAAAACGTGTAGAAAATTTCATCTCAATCGGATTGGCCGTTCGCGAGCGCATAAAGGACATATGGACAGACAGACAGACAGACAGACGGAGATCGCAATTTATATATAAGAAGATATATATATATATATATATATATATATATATATATATATATATATATATATATATATATATATATATATATATATATATATATATGGGGAACTAGTTTTCCAAACCGCCAAAACACCTAAAAGGACGTCCATTTCATGAGATATGTTTAAGCATAAAGTTGCGATACATTGAACGAATCCTCACCTCAGGACCGGGATTTTACAGTCAAATGACTCAAATATTAACGAAGGCTTTGTCTCGAACTGTCACAAGACAAAAGGATGACACATGATGTTGCAGGTTTATAGAGGTTAAAGACGCTGAGTTACCTAGACTCTACTTCGAAGTGCAATGATCAGAACTAGGACAAATCGGTTTAATGCAAAATAAGGGATGCAATTTAGTCAAATCGACGCGATGAGCTGATTGGCGGATCCGAGCCGTGACTCCAGGACGCAAAACGGCGCCAAAATGAGCTAGGACTTAGGATATAGGCACGGAACCCAGTGTGACTGCTGAGACGACGGGTGCACACATCTACATGTCGTCTGGTACACGGAGAGACGAGAAACCACCAACGAGTCTGTTAACGAAATTGGCCGAGGCAGATATTCCAAAGGGACGAAGGAACACAGACTTGTGGAATCACAAAGTGGTAGAAACAGGCGATATAATTTGGAAGTCCTCTTGCTACAGCTACTGTGGACCACTGGTATTCTTTGCATTCTCTTCACAAACAACATTTCCACAGCCATCAGATGTTTTTCAGCTTGACTGCTTATTGTCCACGCTTCACATCCATGCAAAAGTATAGATTTTGTGCAGCACCTCAACACTCTTTTTCTCATTTCGATTGATATCTTTTTTATTGGTCATTATGTTTTACATCTTGCTAAATGCTACTTTCGCCATGGCGATTCTTGGTCTAATCTTTTCAAGGTATCTCCCATCAGATGTTATTACTGTTCCGATATAATATTACCGACTCACTAGTTTAAGAATATTCCCATTTACTTGTATATTACATTGTGGCATTTCGTTATTCCTGGTGACGACCATATTATGTGTCTTTTTACAATTTAATTCTACCCCTAGTTGTTTACTGTGTGCAACAACCACATCTATTAATTTTTGCAGATTCAGTTCATTGTCTGCAATCAATACGGTGTCATCTGCATATCTAATGTTATTGCTGTTACAAAATATATCTCTATAATATAGACTAACTAGAGAATTAACTCATTTTAATCTCAAGATTTACAGAATTCTGAACGTTTGAAATCTTGTGAATATAATATACCGCTCGTGACTGCCCAGTGATTGGAGTCAACCTTTGTTGTCATGACTAATGGTTTCTCTCTCTCTCTCTCTCTCTCTCTCTCTCTCTCTCTCTCTCTCTCTCTCTCTCTCTCTCTCCTGCAATGCTCGAAGCTAGATGTGGTTAGTGCTGTAGTATATCTACATTGCTTGTAAAGAGTATAGTAAGGCTATACTGTGACTCAAGTACAATCAATCACTGTGACAAGTGGCAACATTGACGGGAAGAGGCTAACTAAACGGACAAATACAAGGAGGGTCATGCGGGTGAGCTGATGACGGAGTGTGATAGAAACACACACTGTGACTGAGAAGCTCGACGGATGAATAAATAACATATAGACACAGGCGGACGTTTCGGGCATTCATCTTTACCAACGGGACAACAAAAACAAAATGGTTGTATGTGTATTAATCAACAACACAAATGTGGACATTCATATGTCTGTCCGAGAGAATGATAAATACCTGGAATGTGTGGCCACTAGCATAATAGGGACAAGAGCAGCGCACTGATTCAAAACAGGAGAATGTGTAAGATGGCAAACCATGACCAGCCACGCTAATCAGAATGGCAACAGATGATGATAAAAATAGTCGTCAGTAACCATTGCCAAATAAACACAATAGAATATGCACTTACCGTCCCCTCTGTTGTATATGACGTATTTGTACACACTACGTTGTCTGGATAGTGTCACAGCCCATGAGACAGTGTCGCGAGTATGAGTACATGACATTCTGTCTAGTTGTATTTCAGTATCGCCATCCACAGCCCTATTTGCATCCAAATAATAACGCACAAGGCCCTGAAAGTAGACATATTCCGAGGCTTGCCATGCCGTCTCTCTCACAGCCACGTTGCGACCTGACAATGACATCAATACATTACTTGCTGAATGTCGTGATGGCATGGTGTTTAGTGCGACCTGACAATGACATCAATACATTACTCGCTGAATGTCGTGATGGCATGGTGTTGTTTCACTTTATCGGGATTTATCATAAGCGGCTCGGTCTCGTTCGAACGGTGGCCTGCGAAGAGGTCGCAAAAAGCATTAACTCCGTAGCCCTATCATCTTCATTCAGGAGTCTCCGAGAAATCTGCACTCACGAATTGAACGATGCATTACGGAAACCTACCCACAACACTGGGAGCGCTAGGCAGGCAGCTTCACCACTTGACCAGGGAGACCCCCATACCTAGCTTCATCAAATGGGAACTGGGTTATTGTTAGAAATGTCTGGGAAGGAAATGTTAAAAGAAGAGTTGAGTCTGGTAGAGATGAGTTGTGTCTTGTAAAGTTGGGTTATGTCTTGTAGAGATGAGCTGAGTATTGTAGAGATGGGTTGGTTGTGTTTTATAGAGATGGAATGAGTCTTGTCAAGATGAATAGAGTCAAGTAGAGATAGGTTGTATTCTGAAGAGTTGGGTTGTGTCTTATAGCGATGTGATGAGTCTTGTTAAGAGGAGTAGAGTCTTGTAGAGATGGGTTGTGTCTAGTGGAGATAGGTTGAGTCTTGTGGAGATGAGTTGAGTCTCGTACAGATGAATTGTTCCATGTAGTTATGGGTTGTCTTAATGAGATGGAATGAGTCTTGCAAAGATGAGTTGAGACTTGTAGAGATGAGTTGAGTCTTGCAGAGATGAGTTGCGTCTTGTGGAGTTGAGTTGAGTCTTGTAGATACAGGTTGTGTCTTATAGAGATGGGATGAGTCTTGTAGGGATGAGTTGAGACTTGTAGAGATGAGCTGAGTCTTGCAGAGATGAGTTGCGTCTTGTGGAGTTGAGTTGTGTCTTGTAGAGATGAGTTGAGTCTTGTATATATAGGTTGTGTCTTGTAGAGATGAGTTGAGTCTTGTAGATGTGGGTTTTGTCTTGTAGAGATGGGTTGTGTCTTGTGGAGATGAGTTGAGTCTTGTAGAAATGGGTTGAGTCTTGTAGACATGAGTTGAGTCTTGTAGATACAGGTTGAGTCTTGTAGACATGAGCTGAGTCTTGTGGAGATGAGTTGAGTCATGTAGAGATAAGTTGAGTCATGTAGAGATGAGTTGAGTCATGTAGATATGAGTTGAGTCATGTAGAGATGAGTTGAGTCATGTAGAGATGAGTTGAGTCAAGTAGAGATGAGTTGAGTCTTGCAGAGATGTGTTGAGTCTTATAGATATGGGATGAGAAAATAATTACACTGGTCTACAAATTTTAGAGCCTTAAAATGTACAGCTGTTATTTGGTAATGTTGTGTTGCAGATTACATAAATGTAATCATATATCTGTCTATCCGCTCTAGTTTATAGGATAAATTAGAATGACCTTTCAGTAGTGCAGTGATTATGGACAAGCCCAGAATTAGGTGCCATCAGCAGCGTTTTGATTGTAATCGGCATCAATATTATACGTAATTTATGTGCATGCATTACCTTCATATAAAACAACAAAAATGCATTAACACTTTATCACTAGCATTGTTTTTATCTGTAGTGAACACACATAAAGCTTCTTTTCGAGGTCTTCCTGGAACGTGATATGCCCGGACAATCATGCTTAAGGGTCCAACAGTAATCTGTCATCATGTAGGCATCCCAAAGACCCTTCTCTCTTCCATTATTTTTATATCTTTGTGAAATCTCTCACCGTGCTCCACACTAAAGTCGCCAAGATTCTCGGGAAAGAAATGTAAGTGGTTATGGAAGTAGTGCAATGTTATGCTCATGTTGCACACAAGCTTACAAAAAACTCGACATCATATTTACAACTAATTCAGAATAACTGTCTGCTTTGAAGATAACCACAGTTTTTGACAACTAACACAAATAATGACAAGGCTGTCGACTCTGTTATGTTCATCGATTCAATAACATTTGGGTCGTTTATCAACTTTCTAATTTGAGGTACATCAAAAATTCGAGCTTTAAGTTGTTCTACGCTAAATTCGAAAAAACGTTATGCTTAAATAATTAAAACAAGTACCACCTTTGTTCGGTGCCTTAACAAATTGCTTCATCAAGCCAAGCTTTATATGTAATAGTGGCAGCATAATTCTTTTTCGATCAATGAGAGGCTTGTTGACAATATTTTCCTCTCCAACATTAAATTCATTCATCAATGGCCACTAATTCTTTGTCCATAGCGTATCTTTTGCCCTGCCATCCCACACACATTTAAAGCATTGCTATATGGTGAAACCCCTTTGCTGTCCAAGCAACAAGTTCATCATTTTTAGATCTACACAAACCACCCAGTTATATTCCAAATACTTCAATTTTTTTGTCAAGACTGTGCTTATTGTAGTATACTAATATACTTCATTGTAATAGAATGGGCAATTGGAATTAATCCATGCGTGTTACAATTGTGTAAGAGAACATCTTTCAAACTTCTTTTATAACTGACAATGAAAAGTCGCCACGCATCATGTGTTTATCTTACACCCATTTCGTTAACAAGACCTCCCACATTAATACAAAACGCAAGCTTGGTTTCTTTACAAAAGAATTTACAAAAACCGTGCTCTCTCTGCGAGAAAATGTAACCTTTGTTTCAGAAGCCAGTAATATTTTTTTTTTGTTAACATATTGAAGCAAACATTTCTGAAGAACCCTTGGAGAGATTCAGATCTCCGATTAGATCATTCAGCTCACGCTGGTCGAAGCTTTGAGCAGCTGGAAAATCATCTTCTAAATCAATATCACTGTCACTTAATCAGCATGCCACTGCTGTTTCATTTCTAGCAGTGAATTAGAAATCTGACTGAAAGTTGGAATTGGTATGCCATCTCAATGTGGAACAGGTCGTCTAGCAGAATCTAAATCTGGATATTTTTTATTTATTTTATTTCCACCATTAATTCCTTTAATATTGACAATACAAAAATAACTCAACAAATTGGTTCTTGGGCTCTCTATAAACCATTGTAATTTTCAATTCCAAAGTTTTTAAGGAACTAGACAGCAATATTTTTTTCCAGAGCCTTTTTAGAACATGCTGTCATAATATTAATTAAATACACAACTGTGTGTATCTCAAAAACTAGAGCTGCTACCGACAAATAAATGTGATTATTGGATTTGGATTTAGCAGGCCTCATATATGAAAAGTCTGGTGTAAAATATCTAGTGTCAGGTCTTAGTCAGATATGACTGATCTACCTGGCCACCGCTCGCCACCTGCTCGTGGAGGCGAGGTCTCGGAAGTTTGACGCCGAGCTACCAGCGTCGGCAGCCTACCTTGTTCCAGACGTATTGGTTACCCATTCCTCTGGATCAAACAAGGCAAGGCCAAGAGATGGAACATGCAGCTTGGGCATCGCATGTTCTCTCAAGCTCTGCCCAGGCATTCTGATGGAATGTTGGCCAAATTCCAACTCACATACTTCGATCTATCAAGACTGCAAGGTGCCACTCACCGTAATGACAGCAGACGATACTACCTGTTTTCTCTTAGAGTCGAATGTTGGGCGGCGCTTACCAAACCCGACACCCCGTATTGTGCTAAAGGATTCGGGCGGAAGAGCGAAATTGGGAGGGTACAAGCCGTATCATGGTGCGAGGAAATGCAACCTAAAGACAAAATGTCATGGAAGAGTAGAGCAGGCCCAAAGCTTGGTTGACAGCTGGTCTAGAATCGAAGCTCCGACAGTAGGACAGTTACAGCATTGATTTGCTGATCCGGCATGAATATGTGTGTAAGCGGGACATGATTGATACAGGCATTGATAATGCACATTGAGAACGAGTCGCCACTGAACGTGTTGCATTGAGGGCAAACATCAGAAATGGAATAAAGACAAAGGATAAACTGACTGCAGATAAGTCACTCGCCGTGCGTGTGATACATAATATGGTGCATGATGGTGGAAATTACCATGTGTTCACATGCATCCACTGTTGTCGAACATTTACAGCGCGAATTGGCATTATCATTTATAACAGTCACATTCGCTACCGCCATGGGTTGTAGTTATTATGCCTTTTTGAAGCACAAACTCTCGTACGTCAAGATGGCAAGGTGCCAATGATGATTGGTGTAAAATGTGTGGCACCCAAAAATACAAAATATGTTTTTGTATGGTTGTTTTATTTGAGGAAGAATGATTGATTGATTGATTGATTTAGGAACCGACATCACAGCATTTGGGGCTTTCCCATAAGCGCGCCGCCCCCATCCTCAGCAGCCAGCGAAGAGTTCCAACACTAATAATACCAGTAGCAATCTGATTATATGTCCGTCTCGCCTTTCCTCTGAGCGTCGATCATCGGCCAGATCCACTCGTCACCCCTCGCTCTCGCATTCTTGCCAGACCATGGTGAATATTTGCTCGTCCGAGGTTTACACGTACTCCCACAAGGCCGCAACCACGTCTGCCTTGTCATTCATCAATACTCCACCAAGTTTTGCAGAGCCAGCCAGTGTGCCCGCCTGTTCGTTCTCCAGCATACCAGCATGCCCCAAAGAAACGATACAGGCAATGATTGTCACCCGTGACTTCCGAAGCGAAGCAAGCAACTCTGCACGAAGCTTGCCTGTCCTCACCCTACTCAGCATGCTTTCTGAGTAAGTTACAATCACGATGTGTGTATGTATCGTATTCTCCATCCAGCGGACAGCTGCACTGACCGCCTCCATCTCCATTCTTAAGCTAGAGGTTGTAGGATCATATGCCAGACTCTCCTGCACCAAACGTCGACCATTAGTTTTTGCTAAGAACCCTCAGGCACTTATCCTGCCTCTCAACACCGAACCATCTGTGTATATAATCACATCACCCGGGCGAGCATTATCCTGAATTAGCTGCTGGATTTCCACTTCCGTGGCCCCTGCTGGCCATTCCTAGCACTCCCGGCTCAATGCGATTATAACTCTGCACAAGTCTGACTGCTCCGCTGGCACTCTGACTCACTCCTCTCCTCGCCTAATGTTCTCCAAGATGCACACCTGTCTGATCGTATCCTTCGCCTGAGCCATCAAATGATTTCCCTCTTATCAGTCGTTGACAATTAACTGCGTCTAGCACCTCATGCAACGGGTGATCTGTGTCAGCAACTACTCTGAGATATGCCTTAGCCTGCATGACCTTGAGCCTACCCGCAACAGTCGGTAAACCAAGGATGTAATGCATACATACTACTGGGTTGTCCCTGGTGCACCCCAGAATGACCCGCATAGCTTCGTTCTGTATGCGCTCTAATTTCACCAGCTGACTCTTTGAGACAGTGAGCAGTCCTAGTCCATAATCAATCACTGAGAGGATCAAGTGCTAGTATAGTGTGAAGAGCATTCTCTGCTCTATGTCTATTGCAGCCACAGTTTTAAGTGCATTGAGTCCCTTTTTAGATCTTGTCACAACCGTCTATACATGGTCCTTGAAGGACAGGCTCCTGTCAAATGTGAGTCCCAGATACTTCAGTTTGTTCTCTCTGTTGACGCTTCCACCATCTATCGTGACGCTTGGGACATCAGTTCTCACAATTCTGTTGTCCAGAGAGCACCACAAAACAGCTGCCTTTTCCGGATGGATGACAGCACTCATATCAGTGCAACAATCAATCACATTGTCTACTGTCGCCTGTAGCTCCTGGGCTGTTTGCTCCCTATCTCTACCCTGCTGACTATATGCAAGAATAGCATCTGCAAATGTTAGTATCCTTCCAACCCCTGGTGCTTCTATGTTTGCAATCTTGCTCGTATACACGTTAAAGAGCGCCGGTAAGATTGCGGATCCCTGTGGCATTCCCGGGGTTAAAATATGTGGCTCTGAGGTCCATGCACCCAGACGGAGAGCAACCCGACGAGAGTGCAGGACGGCCGCTATCCAGTTAACCAAACAGGGATTTACCCCCTTCTCCGTCAGTGCGGTCATAAAAATATCATATCGAACTCTATTGTACGCATCCTCGAGAACAAACGCTACCGCAACCGTTTCCTGCCTACTTTGGAACCCCTCATAAACGTCTAAGGCTAAAGTGGCTGCATTTGACCAGGTTATCTTTTCCTGGCCTGTAGCTCCCCATGCCTCTTGGAAGAAGCTTCCCCCTATCCAAAAACTCTTGCTGCTTGACAGCGACTATCTTCTCTAAAACAGTCCCAAATGTATTGTGAAGGGTGATGATCCTAAAGTTGTTAAGATTTGAATAATCCTTGAATGGTTTTGGGAGAGGGATGAGATAGCTGTGTACCCAATCCTGCGGTACTGATGCTGTCCTAATGATTTATTTGTTGTTTCGGGATTTGAGATTTTTAAATATTGAGCACAACCCACTACTGGCAACGCTGATCGCACTCTGGTATGAACCTAAGGCCTATCCACGTCAATGTGGAAGCACTAGACTCGAGTTTAGCTCTCGTTTGAGCTCTTCAGTAGTGCATATCCTTGACCGGACCCGGAAACAATCTAGAGCTGTCCTAATGCTCTAGTTAAAGCAGTTGGTCATCTCCTTCAGGTCTACATCGCTCAAAGCCTTCATGTGGCCACACCTGACCCCATCAGTCCCTGGGCCGTGTCTTTTGCCTATTTCAAAATATGTTTAACATCTTCAACCCGTATCGTTTCTTCATAATGCATATTCTTTTTGGTGCCAGATAGCTCCTCTCTAACTGCATCCCTGGTGTCCGCATCATCATGATTGGTCTGCTCTAAAAAGCTCTGGAGAAACGCTTCCCCTTCCTATTTGTCTGTTGTCACGCGCACACCATCTCACTAAATTGTTCCCACTGTCATAGGCCGATCTTGATCTTTTCTTTGTATTTGACTGTGCAGTTTCCAGAATTTTCGCAATTTGAGGAAGACGTGTACCTGCAACTTAAAGATACTCTATTGGTGCTTTCACTGTCTGTATATACAGTATTATGGTTATTGCTTTAACGTTTGGGGACATTTTTCTCTGTTTGATAAAAGAACAGCACTGCTTCAGTTGTGCTTAGAATCTTCTTGTCTGCTCCGTTCTACCTTGTTTTGCATAATCATAAAATGCCAACTGTATATATCATTCCCTCTAACAACATGAATAAACCCAAGGACAGCAGCAATCAAGTTTAGTTTGATGACATCTACATAGAGGTTGTCTTCCATTTGAGCAATAGTAGGCTAAGCTAGCTATCTCTGTTCCGCAAATGCTAGGCTCTCCTGCAATAAATGTTTAGCTATAATTGTAACAGTTCTGTAGTTAAATTCCACAGTGCCTTCAATGTTTAGTTTATTAAACATGTGGCATGCCAGTTTGTTGTGTGCCGTGCGAAGACATACTTTACTTAATATGGACATCTAGGGTCTAAAACTCGAATGTCCTAATTGGGGATAGAAAACGGAGAGAAGCCTGGAAGAGGTCAAGCTTCTAAAGTCATAACGGAGAGTAACAATACGGCATACATTACCCCCGCTGACGTAAACCGAGCAGAGATGGGGAACTGCCTGGCCTGACAAGGTTACATCAGTTATAGTCTATGAGAGATTACAATGCATGTCTAGGATCGTCTTGTTCATGACCTGCTTCCTCCATCCAGGACAGGGCACTGAACTAGTGTTGGAGGTGAACGTCACTGACAGATTTCGTAACGCATCACTTCCTAGATGGACATATGTATCACCAATATAAATAAATTGTTATATACACTATATGATCGTGATTGTGACAACTTATTCATATTCGTCATCATTATTCATGTACTACTTGGTCACAAGCTTCACAGTCATCACTATCATCACCTTATTATAGTATTACAGGTATAAATATGTGCACCTTGAAACCATGCTTCCATGTCCCTTCTGCTTTATCATATTCTCCCCCATCTGTTTCTTCTCGTCCCTCTGTATCTTCTCGTCTCTCCTCATCACCACCACCACCACCTTTTTCTTCTTCTTCTTCTTCTGTTCTTCTTCTTCTTCTTCTTCTTCTTCTTCTTCTTCTTCTTCTTCTTCTTCTTCTTCTTCTTCTTCTTCTTCTTCTTCTTCTTCTTCTTCTTCTTCTTCTTCTTCTTCTTCTTCTATTCTTCTTCTTCTTCTTCACCTTCTTCTTCTTCCTCTTCTTCTTCTTCTTCTTCTTCTTCTTCTTCTTCTTCTTCTTCTTCTTCTTCTTCTTCTTCTTCTTCTTCTTCTTCTTCTTCTGCTGCATCTTCTTCTTCTCACAAACAGCCAAATAATGCTAGGGTTTTAACCACAATTACAATCACTTTAATTTCTTATTAGAGTGTATATTTCTATACATGCAAATGCTGGTGCTGCTACACATAATGACACTTCTGAAACAACATCTACAACAATTACTACTACTTTTACTAATGCTACTATTCGTGTGGAAAAATGTAATCCCTCTTTGATTTGTGATAATTCGCGTCCAGGCAACGAATCACCTACACGGACGGTTCTATTTTAAGAATTAAAAAACACATTCCCGTGAGTTCATAGCAAAATTTAATGGACTGTTAATGCCAGGAGAGCCTGGCATATGATACCACTACATCTAATCCTCAAACGGATGTGGAGGCAGTCACTGCATGTATTCTCTGACTGCACAATTAACAGCAGACACATGTCGTGATTGTAATGGGTTCCATTCAACGCCCTTTGCTACCCACTTGTGGAACTATCGTGCACACAAGACTACAATCCATAAACTGTATTTACTATCTTGCTTATGATCGAGAGGTTTTTCGGAAGGTTGTTATGGGAGAGAGGTTCTGCAAAGGACTTGCTACTGAATGAATGAATGAATGAATGAATGCATTTACTATTCCAGGAGAACACCTGCTGTTTTCCCACTTAATATCTAGAATGTCGTTTCAAACTGTTCATGTGCAGACAACAATTAATTTGATATCAGCCTTGGTGTTTTCTGTTTATTTTAGACATGTTGTTTGCATCAGTTAAATTACCATGAACACACTATATATATATATATATATCCACTAGGTTTCGCAACTTGCCTGCACATGGTATGTTCCTGAGTTGTATACAGATTTCCGACCACAAGAAACGGCAATACACGTTGGCCAATCGCTAAAGAAACTCGAAGATGAGAAGTACAAGAACGCGACAGCCATCTTCTGTTTGAGATGTTCTAAGTAAGCGCTTTGACGAGTGGTTAATACACGCTGAAACAGGTTTTGTTTTTTATTTAATTTCAATCGGTTTATTCTTAGCCCACCAGAACAATGGTTGATATATTGTTCACTCCGATGTGGAGGGACATCATATCTTTAAGAAACATCTACTATTAATATTGCCATGTTTATATACACAACACTTGTGGGTATTTATGACATTTATAGCAGGCTGTAAAATAACAGGGGGGGGGGGGAGGCGATCACTCCATCCCATTGTACCATGGCCAATAGTGTTATGAAGGCATCACACTGTATCTACAAAGCTAGTGTCTGACATCTAATTGAATGTGATTATGGGGGGGGGGGGAAGAAAGCATGACGATATTACTTTATAGCTCAGGGGGAATCTTCTTGTTCGTTGAGCATGCATCATTGCGTATTAGCTCAAGTGAAGGAAAAAAGAATGAAATTATAATTCCCTGTACTAATAACTCTCGGTCTTATATTCGCCTTATAGTGTTATTTGCTAGATATGTTATGCTGATTATGCTGATTATTGTGTACACACGATTATTTAAATGTCCTGCGATGCTGTGTAAGTTCGCCACGTGAAGCACTGTTTGAGCGAAACCTCCAGAACAATAACGGAAACTACTCATGCTAACAGGGAAAAGACTGGAATACGAACATTTGAGTTAAGTATTTTGTAGCTGTTCACTTTATTTAATTATATACATTGTTAACACTTAGGTCTAATCCATAAATTCAGTAAACTGTGTGGTGTATTGTGATCACGTAAACCCGCGAACAGCGAGACGAGAAGACGACCAATAACATAAGCCTCAAGTGCTAAGCACAGGCTCACTTTATTTAATTATACCAGCATCTATTACTTAGTTAGTTAATCGACAGAGCATCCTTACTGCACATCGAGCCATTCAGTGCATAAGTGCTCGGATCCCCTCCTCAGCAAATCCCACAGCGTGTAGCGGCTAACGACACCAGTTCTGTGTTGGTTTATCAATCTTCTTTGGCTAAATGCTTAGTGTCCTTGTTTGGCCACCCCTCTTTTAATTTGCTGTTCTCGCAGTCAGACCATGGCTGTAGATTCAGTCATCACTTGGTTCTCTCAAAAGTCTTACTTCTCGTAGATCATTAAGAATGTCAGCCTAGTCCATGGCGCGTCCGCCCTCCACCGTAGCCCCACCTGCGAGCTTGTCAGTCCCCTCATTCCATTGTACGCTCTGCAAATTTGTATTCTGTCTTCAATGGTTTGAACATCCAGAAGGTAGCGTATCGCCCTGCATGCTTTATCTCTTGTACATCTAAGAATAATGCGCAAAACTTCCTTCTGTATTCTTTCCATCCACCATCGCATACTAGAAAACTGACATGACCAGCCCCTCGTATAGAATCCCATCACCCGCATCACAGCCAAACCCCCTTGGCCTTTGTTATCATCTGGTCTATGTGCTTAATATAAGCAAAGCTTCGATTAAAAATTATCCCCGGGTAATTCATTACCTGTGTTTTTTTCCACAGTCTCTTAACACAGATTTACAGCTGGTGTTGGAGTGTTGACAATATGATTATTCAACGAGAACCATGTCACTGTTGCCATTGTTGGGTTGACCATTGCGTCAGCGTCAACACACTAAGTAATTATGCGATTGAGTTCGGTCTGTAGTTTGACAGCAACCGATCTCTATCCTTACCCCGACGATACACTAAAACAGCGTCGGCTTATGACAATGTCCTCCCCCGGTCCAGTGATCTGCTCGTTGATGATTCTCACAGTGTAGGCGTTGAACAGTACCGGAGATAGTGATGATCCCTGTAATAGGCCAGGATTTATTGTTGTTGGTTCCGAAGTCCAACTGCCACATCTAAAATCTACTTTCCGTTGGAAGAGGGCTGCAGCGATCCACCTAAGGAGGAAAGGACTTATCTTGAGTTCAAGAAGCTGAAGCGATAAAAAATCCAAATGTACTCTGTTGTACGCGTCCTCAAGATCAATAGCTGCAGCAAAGGTTTTAATGCCTGAGTGGAAACCTTCATAGACATCATGGGCAAAAACTGCTGCATTGGTCCAGAGTAGTAGGGAGGCGTAAATAGACCCATATTTTGAAGATTAGGAGGGAGGCTTTTTCTGCTGATTCGGTTGACGAGGCGAAAATCGTGGGAAAGTTGGTACCGGTGAAACTGTGGGGCGGGAAACGTGGGGTTATGGAGAGAAAGATGTGTGTCCGTGGGGCGGGATATATTTTTTGTTGTTGTGAAAAAAGAGGGAAACGCGGGACTGTGTGTGAGTTGAAATCTGTGAGCATAGCAACGAATGTGGCGTGGTGGGTATATGGAAATAGTATAGGAAGAGGCGTATGGTGTCTGGAGGAGTAAAAGTTGGTTATGTGTCAACTTGTTCGTTAGTCTCTACTTCTCTTTTCTGTAAGGATCGTGTGTTCATAAATCTTAAATGTGGTCGTGTGATGATAAGAGTGTGGTTGCGCGTAGAGAATGTAGGATTCGAACCGTTGTTAGACCAACATCGTGAAACTCAAAGGGTGGTCGCGTGTAGAGAGTGTTGGGCTTGAACCGGTGATAGAACAACTATTGGTGATGATCAAGAGGTGGTCGCGTTCTGTGAGTCTGGTACTCGAACAGGTGTTAGACCAACAACTATTGGTGATGATCAAAGGGTGGTCACATTGTGGTCAACCAGAGGTCAAACATTGGTCAAGTGGGTCAAATGAGGAAATTTTAGGGAAAAGTGGTTGTAATGATATGGTGATGATCAAAGGGTGGTAATGCAGTGGTCAAGCAGTGGTCAAGCAGTGATCAAGTGGTCAAGTGAGGAAATTTTAGAGAAAAGTAGTTGCAATGATATCGTGATAATCAAAGGGTGGTAAATTAGTGGTCAAGTAGTGGTCAAGCAGTGGTCAACTAATGTTCAAGTGGTCGAGTGACCACTTAAATTGTAGAGGACGATGTGCGTAAGATTATGGTAGTGGTTAAAGTTATCGATGACGTGGTCAAGCAGTGGTCAAGTGGTCGAGTGACCACTTAAATTGTAGGGGAAAGTAGTGTAGTTCAACGGTGGTGGGTAAAGTGAGGAGGAATCAGTAGTAGTGATAATATTACTACCAATATTAGTTGTAGCGACAACAATATTAGCTGGTGCCTTGTTAGAGATACAAGTCTCTTTTTTGAGGTGTGTAAAAATGACACAAACACAAAAAGGGTCACACAAATACACATACATACAGACAGGTACACACACACATCTCCTACCATTACTACTGTCACCACAACATCAACTATACACAAGTTCATACGTACAGACACACTCACCCATAAACAAATACACAAGTACACACACACACACACACACACACAAAGACAACCACACACACCCATCTCCTAACATTACTACTGTCACCACAACGTCAACTATACACAAGTACACACGTACAGACACACTCACCCATAAACATATACGCAAGTAAAAACACAAACACAAAGACAACCACACACACCCATCTCCTACTATTACTACTGTCACCACAGCATCATCTATACACAAGTATACACCTACAGACACACTCACTCATAAACAAAGACACAAGTACACACACACAAACACAAAGACAACCATACACACCCATCTGCTACCATTACTACTGTCACCACAACATCATCTATACACAAGCACACACACACACACACATCTCCTACCAGTACTACTTTCACCACAGCTATACACAAGTACACACAGACATATACACTCACCCATACACACTTGATACGCACAAATACAAAGACAACCATACACAAGTACAAACAAGAACAAAGACTTATACACACTTGTACATACACACATGAACAGTGACACACACCCATAAACACACCCATGCCCACAAGAATGTCACAAAAATAAATACACAAACCGCATACCCTTTTTGGTAACGAACGCGCATGTATGAGACAACCCCTACGTCATCAGCGCCATATGCAAAAGTCATTAAGTGGGCGGTCGGTAGCGTGAGCCATCGGTCGTGGGGATGCGGGCGGTGGCGTGAGAAAAGTCTGGCGGTGTTTACAAACACCGCTACGTCGGCTATGTAGGGACGTGTGCACAACCAGTGAATAAAATAGACGGCGTCTCTTGTGAGCTCAGTCGCTCTACAGCAGTTATTGTTCACGTGCTGCCTTGGTTAGCCTTTGCTACAGAGGTATTTGTGAATCAGACTGGTTGAGTCTCTTAGCATTGTTCGTGTCGTCGGCAGATATTGTTCACGTGCTGACTTGGCTAACGCATTTTTCTACTTTTTATAAGAGCGAATCATGCTGGTGTGATAGTACTCGCTTAGTGTAGTGACATGTCGTCGGCATCTGATTGTTGATAAAACAGTGAAACATATATTGTTGTGTATTCTTGCTTATGTATACACCAGAACTTTGTGCACTTAAAAAAAAAAAACAAGTGAAAAACAAGCGAAAGTGTGGAACACAGTTGTGTGACTTATTCATATACAAGCACGTTTATAAATATGACCAGCAAATCGACTGTCATGTGTTTTGTGTGCGTCAAAGACTTCCATGATAAGTATAACCTCACTCGCCATATTCGGACCATTCACACCCATGAGGATCAAGCACACTTATGTAATATCTGTGGACAACTTTTCAACAGAAAGACAATCTACAAAGACACATACGAACACATCATCAGCCGCCTATGAATACATCTACAACAGAAGCAATTACTACAACAACCTCTACAACCACAGAGACGACACCATTAGCAAACCACACAGCAGCATCAACAATAGCATCATCACCACACCAGACGAACACGCCTCACGTATATGTTCAGAATCCTCATAGTGTAATATCTACTCAAGTAACAGACCGCTACCGATGTTCCTTGTGCGACAAAGACTTCAGTTATAAGTGTTACCTTACCCGACATATTCGGCTCATCCAAGCTGCGAAAGACCAAGTATATCCCTGTCAGTTATGTGATAAGTTGTATAATACGAAGGATAACCTACAACGCCACAATCGAAGACATAATCAGCCGCCAATGGATACACCAGAAGCAATTACAACAACAGCAGAGACGACACCACTACCAAGCCCCACGACACAAGCCAACTAAAACCACCATAACTAACATTCAAACACAGTGAGACGAGAATGTTCTCAAAACGGTGTAGTGATATCATTATCGCCCCACACATATTTTGGTGATAAAATATTGAAACCACGATTGTTGCTTGTTGATTTTCTTTAGTGTTTTGTTTTTATGACGTTGTCCTCTTCTTGTCTTTTTCTTGTCGGAGAGGGATGAACATAGACACATACAGACATGTACAGTTGAGCTTGATACAGACATGAACAACGTCGGGGGAAAAGTTATGGCAAATACAGAAATATCTCCACCAAACTTATGAAAATTATGAAACTTTGTTAAGCAAGTATAAAAAACGATCGCCGAAACAGAGAAATATCTCACTCACACTTATGAAATGTAGGAACATATGTTACCGAAATGGAAAAAAATCTTGGCCAAATATGAAAAATTTGTTAACTAAATCGGAAAAAAAATCTTGGCGAAATAGGAAAATGTGTTAGACAAATGTGAAAAAAATATTGTCCAAGTAACGAAATACAACATTCAAATTTATGAAAAGTCGGAAACTTTGGTACCTAATGCGAAAAATTTCGGTCAAATACAGAAATAGCTCGTCCAAACTTATGAAAGATAGAAAATTGTGTTTACCAAATGGGGAAAATGTTGACCAAAATACGAAATGTCTCGTCCAAACATATAAAATAAGGAGGAAAATGTGTTAGCCGAATGGGAGAAAATATTAGCCAAGCAAAGAAATACCGCATCCAACCTTACAATCATCTAGTCCAAACTTAGGAAAAGTAGGAAAAATTGCTAATCAAATGTGAAAAAGATTGACCAAGTAAAGAAATATATCAAGCAATCTTATACATATTTCGGTTAAACTAATAAAAAGTAAGAAAACATGTCACCCACATCAACCAAAATGTTGATATAACTTATAAATGTCTCGTCCAAACATATAAAACAAGGAGGAAAATGTGTTAGCCAAATTCGAAAAATGATGGCCAAATACAGAAATAGCTCAACCAAACTTATAAAAATATTGAAAAAAATATTAGCCAACACAACTAAAATGTTGACCAAAGTTATAAATATCACATCCAAACTAATGAAATGTAGGAAATTTTGTTAACCAAATATGAAAAAATATTGACCAAGTACAGACATATTTCAATCAAACTTATAAACTTGTCGTCCAGAGTGATAAATACTAGGAAAATCTGTCAGCCAAACTAAGAAATAGCTATGGAAAACTAAAAACTATGTCGACCAAACTGAGACAAATGTGTTACCAACATTGGAAAAAATGTACCTTCTGTAATTATGTCAAACGTGTTTTGAACTTTTATCTGAAAAGACATTTCACAATACATAATCATCATCGTCAGCACTTTCCCGATTTTACATTACTTAAAGCTCCAACTTACTATTCCAGCGTATCTGCTAAAGAAGCACTTATACAGACTAATCACTCATCTCTCCAGACTCTTGGTTTTTCCTTTTTAACACAACGTATCTCTGTCTTTCATAGATACCTTCAAAACTTTTCGATGTCTCACCACTAAATACCCCAAACCTTCGTTGTGCATGAGATCTAATGAACCAGACATAACTACATTTATGGTAATGCAATCTGTGATCCACCTGGGATAGTTTCAATATCATCTGAGTATTCGTCAGCAAAGAACCATTTCCCAAGGCTGACGTCTTCAACTTTCAATACCAAAATGTCTGCTACACAAATTTTCAATTGTTCCAGCTTTCAACAACACAAAAGGTGTTCTCGAAGGCTAGCTAACATAACATTTCTTACTTTGACCACCTCTTTCACACATTGTCATTTCACAACTGCAATAGCGGCAAGTCTACATACAACCAACAGTGGCTGTTATGAAGTCGACGTTTCTTAAAACCATGTCTGCCTTCTTGAGCCCTTGAATACCCTCTAACACATCTTCTAACAGACTTTCAACGTTTCATACCAAATAACACTAACATTCTCTTTGATTAGAGAACAATCGATTATCTGCTAACTACACAGATTTTCCAGCATATGGAGATAAAGCATCTGTCCTCCAAACCTAATAGACGTTATTCTAAACAACGAATAGTGTCATCGACTATCACCCCTAGGAAGAACTTGAAAAAACAACACACATGGGGTTCCTGAGACGAATGAGTTGCATTCCTTAGACAACCATAGTAACTAACGATGATCGCCTAAACAAGCCTAAGGAAAATAGAGCTTTATATACATCAAACACAACAAACTCTTTCTTCTGTGGGTCTCAGTGTGGGTCTCACAGACTCCTGTGGGTCGTCGCTAAAAGCTACGGAGTTCGTGCTTTGTGCGACGCTTTCCGCACTGCGGAAAGAGACCGAGCCATATGGGATAAAACCCGGTGCGTGGAAGTCGACCCTGTCGACTTTTAAGCGACTTTTTAAATCTCTTTCTTACTAACCCTAACCCTAGTTATACATCATTTAACCCTAACTCTAAACGCTAACCCTAACCGTAACTATACACCAAACGCAACAAACTCGTTCTTAAGAGACATAGATACAAACCAGTGATAGAAATCGAAAAAGGTGTGATGACTGTGAGGGACCGCTCTTTCAAAGGTAAGGGACATTCTTTATCGGGGTCTGGATAAACAAAATCTAGAATTGTCTATTGCTTATATGAGTTGGTGTAGATGATTAAATTACGCCACTAGATTATCTAAATTTACTGCATTGAATCAAGTAATACGTGCTAAGCGTTCAAAATAATTTCAATCAAGACTTCCGGTCAAGATTGCTGTGAACGGTTGTGTTTTTTTTTTTAGACCGTTCACTTTTTCGCGTAGGAGATGGATTTTTTCATCGCTTGCGTGTAATTTGTGTACCAGTTTGTAAAACCAGGATTTCCTTCTCAAGATCTGCGCCGATGCTACGTAGTTTCGTGCATTGAGCGAAGCAATCCTTGAGTAAATTTTCGCAGTGTGTGTGTGTTTCTGTGGTGTTTTTTTTTCTTCAAAATGGTGGAACAAGATTTGTGCTCCTTGCGTTTATCAAGGCGACGTGAAAGACGTGGTGGCCGCAAACGGCTAGGCATGCGAGGTGGGGCAAGACGTTTTAGACTCAAGTGTGAGCGTCTGGGCCTCAAGAATATCCGAATTCTGTATTGGAATTGTGCCAGCGTAAAACAACGGGGCTCTATTCTACAAAACATGGTTTACAGGAACGACATAGTAGCGCTCCAGGAGACGAGACTGGGTGATCAGTTACTCCAGATTGCCGGCTTCAAATGCTTCTTCAACAGGCGACGTCTGGGAATGGCGATTCTCATTCGCGACAGCATTGTGGCGTCATAGCTAGACATGTCCAGTTGGAACAATGATGACATACAAATACAGGCGGTAAGAGTTCAATTCGGTCACCCATTCGTGTTGGTTAATGTTTATGCCCGTAACGCGAGTGTGGATTCCCAGAAGTGGCAGTGCTTAAGTGACATATTAGGTCACGATAGAAATGTTATTGTCTGTGGCGATTTCAATGCTAAAGGCACATAGTGAGGAAACATTTCCTCCAACACACAGGAGGAGAAGTTCGAGACTGCCCTTGAAATCATTGACCTGGTTTGTATCAACAGTGGATGTGTCACCAGGACAGCAAGCCGGCCAGGCGATAAGCACAGTGCTATTGATCTGGCGCTGATTTCTCCTTCACTCACTACAGTGTGCAGATTGGGTTGTCCTAGGGTACCACGGCAGCGACCTCCACCCTTGCAGCATATTGGTGGAGAAAGGCAGAACCAGGCAGCACAAGTCAACGGTCAAGACTTTCCAGTACGATAGTATAGGGCAAGATGTGGTGAGTAATGTAAGGTGCGACAAGCGCAGAAATCTTCAGGGCAGGAAAAAAAAGCTGGGAGCTGGCACCGTGGTTGAATTTTGAGGTGGAGACGGCCTAGGTGGATAAGAATAGTGCTGTAAGGAAATGGCAAATCGCCAAGAAGAACAGAGTTGCCCATCCTAGTCCCTGCATACGCTTAGAGAGATGCACACAAAAGTAATTCATGTTAAAAACTGGTTAAGGTAGTTAACAGTGAAAACATG
This sequence comes from Cepaea hortensis, assembly GCA_963921405.1. Classification (NCBI taxonomy): domain Eukaryota; kingdom Metazoa; phylum Mollusca; class Gastropoda; order Stylommatophora; family Helicidae; genus Cepaea; species Cepaea hortensis. The sequence goes on along the minus strand of OY992895.1, from coordinate 83,149,117 downwards.
GGAAGAGGTATGTCAAAGAGTAAGCACAATAAAGTCACTGAAATTGTTCTGGCGACTACATAAATGCATGAGTGGGGTAGTCAAGAATGAGAGATTTTCTGACTTCCAAGGTGCTGATCTCATCTGGCAGAGGACTGACGAGGACAAGGGCAAAGCTCTCTTCGAACGCTACCTAGAGCAAAGCAACCAGAAAGACAAAAGAGCCCGAAATCTTGAAAAGGAGGTCACCTGAGACAGGTGCAACGCCCAGAACATTTCGGATGAAGTCGCAGTGTCAGTGAAAGAAATTAAGGCTGTGCTTCGATGATCACAAAACAGCGCTCCGGGACCAGATGGATTAAGATACGACGACATCAATAAATGTACCGACAACGAGCTAGGGAAACCATCAGACATCTACAACAACAGTATAGGGAGTGCTAGCATCAAGGAGGCGTGGTTATACAGCTATCTGATTCCCTTGCCGAAGCTTAGCAAAGACCAGACACAAATTCACGGATATCGAGTTATAACCATGCAGAATACAATAGGAAAATTGCTGGAGAAGGTAATTGCCAAGAAAATATCAAGCCAGCGAGAGAGGCAAGGTGTTTTCCCACCTACCCTGGGTGAGTAACGTCCAAAAAGAGAAACCTGGACAGTAGTAGGGAGGGGTAAATAGACCCATATTTTGATGATTAGGAGGGAGGATTTTTCTGCTAATTCGGTTTCACCAATTATTCATTCATACTGCGTATTTAGACTAACACTGTTTGTGGAGTAAATGGAAGCTGGAATGTGCGTCTAAACGTTACACTGCAGACCTGAGTGCCATATTGTTCTTCTTAGAGTCACTTTCTAGTTCTCTACCAGTAACCCAGAACAAGACAACGGTTATCAAATAACATTAACCCCATTTTAGCACAGCTTATCTTAGTGCTGCCTCACTCCAAAGATAGGCACCATTCAGTTCTCAACTACTCTTCGTATGCTGTCTCTATGTTGCTGAACGCCAGTCTATGCCTCTAATACACGATAGCTTGCTGTTTAACAAACACAAACAACCAAAGAGATCACACATATGTCCTCGGCCTACCTTGATCCGTGACGTGGACTCTGAGCCAGGTGAACTCAATTGATTCGTTAAATGGGATCGTTATTCTGTCACCAGCATTTGTAATATTACAGGTAGTGTCGTTTCCATCTGTTAATTTTGTTACATGTGATTTTCGGTAAGCTAGATCAGCTGTGGAAAACCATGAAATATTTCTTTTATTGTTAAAGTACTTCATGATGTAATGCAGGACTTTCTCTCTGATTATTAATTTAGTTTTACACATGGAGAGTTTCTTAAACCAATGATTTTCAAAACTAAATTGAAATAATATGTGACGATAGAGGGATATACAAAACAGATTACCATGACGGAATGAAACAAATAAGTAAAATGAAAGTGTTCTCATCAAAAACGCGTTTTAAATATAGACCCAAATGCTGAAATCTCGAAGTTAAATTGTTTTAAACATGAGATATCTCCTCCGAAAGATCACACAATTAGAATTTCAGCATAGTGCTGCATCATATATTCAAATGCGCGTATGCCAGTATCACAAATATTTTAGATATTATAATGAAAACACTTGTGAAATCAATAATTAATATCACTGTACTCCGGAAATTCCCAGGCGTGCTCCCTCAACTTCTTCACTAGCCAAAATAGTGTTCTATGTTGAAGGTGCCAATGTCAATCTGATCCCTAAGCGTGGAATAGCGCCCAGAGCTTCTTCCTACCCATACTGAATCAGTCTCTCCTGATATGGATCCTCTATGGTGCTGCACTGCCCACCAAATCCCAAAGATCCTTGGCGACATTCATTCATTCATTCATTCAGTAGCGTTTACTTTGCAGAACCTCGCTCCCATAATAACGTTCCGGAAAACCTCTCGTCTGGAGATCATCCGCCACATCCTGCACCCATCTTCTCCTTTGCCTTCCTCTTCCTCTCTTCCCAGCATATACCCCTCCATTATTGCTCTCTCAAAACTTTCGTGACGTTTCAAGTAACCAAAATGTTTCAATTTTCTTTGTTTTATCGTTTTTAATAGCCAATCTTCTTCAATATTCAGCTCTTGAAGTATTGATGCATTTGTTCTTTTCTTTACCCAAGATATTCTTAGAACCCGTCTATAACATTTATATTCAAAGGCGTTTATGCGCTGTTCAGCTTGTTCAGTAAGTGTCCAGGTCTCACAGGCGTATGTTGCAATGGGAAAGATGCATGCTCTTAAAAATCTAAATTTTGTAGTTCTGTCTGTCCCATTCCATAATTTATTCATTTGTTTTAGTTTTAGACATTAGTCCTGTCATAATATCGCACACTTATCAATGGAGACAACTGGTAGACAAGCAGTGAGACTATATTAAAGATATAAGGCAAGACCTTGCGACATAGTAATTCTACAGACGTATGCAACACAACATGATGAACAGCTAGATGAATACTATAAAGACCTACAACAAACACTGATAGTAAACTCATTAGAGGTCCTATTTGTCAAAGGAGACATGAACGCAAAGCTTGGAAAATCTAAATATAAGCATATGGCAGGAAAACATGGTATGGAAACCAGAAACGACAGAAGAGATCGGCTGATATAGTTTTGTGAATAAAACCATCTTATTATTTATAACACATTTTCCCAACATAACTCTAGAAAAAATGTGTAGTGGAAAAGCTCTGGTGATAGAACGAGAAACCAAAATGACTACATCATGATTAGAAATAGATTTAAAAACAATTTTCAATTCGCAGAGAATGTCCTGGTGCTGATTTCAACTCTGAACACAGTCTTGTAGTTGTAAAATTACAAATAAAACTTAAAGACACATGAATAAGGACATCGAAGACACCCCAAATAGATATATCGGCATTCAAACACAAGACATAAGTCAACAATACCTGCTTGAAGTGAAATATATATAGAAGAGTGGTTGCAGAAAAAATGCAAATAACTAGTGGATCTAGAAATGAAACAACTCGAAAAGAGCGCTTGAAAATGTAAAAGATAAGATGTACAAAAAATAAAAAGAAAATAGCATGAAATATTTGTATCACAGGGAAAAATAGAGAAATTATAGTTGATAATACCGATATAATAAAAATATGGACATAATACACAGAAGATGTATTTTGGAACAGCAGGGTAAAAAACCCAACATTGTATGATGTCAACATGGACCAAACCTATAAAAGACTGAAGTATGGAAGGCTATTAAAAAGATTTAACAAGAAAAGACTGCAGGTAATGACAAGATAACAGAAAATGATAAAATTCGTATCCAACTGTGGCATTGATACTATAACAGAATATGTAAGAATATATATATATATATATATATATATATATATATATATATATATATATATATATATATATATATATATATATATATATATAAAAGAGACTGTATGTGGTTGGCAATGTATTGGATGCGTCCGATAACCGTACATCCGATTGAGATGAAATTTTCTACACGTCTTCCTTTCATTCCTGTGCAACCGACTGTAATAGTTTCTTAGTGTAAAATCGGCTACTTACTTCTTCTTCTTCTTCTTCTTCTTCTTCAGCGTTCCGAGCCATTGAGGTTCTTTGCTGCAAATACAATCCGTCTCCATTCGTCTCTCTGGTGGACCTTCTCTTGCCAGTCGTTGATTCCAAGTGCTTGTAGGTCTGTACATGTATTATCTCTCCACCGCCTTCTTGGTCTACCTCGGGGTCTACGGTCATTTATTTCCTGAGTGTAAGCGAGTTTTGTTTCCCTATTTACTTAATACAATTTAATATTTCATTTTTCATTATGATTTCTATATAGCAAGGGGACTTAACTCTAGAAAAGTTATTTCAAGGGGCATAACTTTTAATAACATTTCTATATACTTTATAGTCATATTGTTGCATGGTTTTAAAAGATTTATAAACTCTTTGCCTATAGTTATTTACAGGCGACATTCTTCGGCGTCAACTTCGGCGTCATTCGTGAAATGTCTCTCGCCAAGGTGAGTTTTCACTGGACTTAGCCCCTAGCGATTTCCCGTAAATCGGTGCAGAGTTGAGTAGAAAAAGTTACGAGAGAGAGTCAATAAGTAAGTCACACAGTTATGTGGGATGGCAGGTAAATGAAAACAAAGCACTCAGATTTATGCAGTGGGTTTGGGAGGACTAATAAAACGATAGGATAAGTGCATAAATGTTGGTGGAAATTATGTTGAGAAATAAAGGGACAGTGTTTGTATAAAAATAAACTGGTTTCAAGTTGTTATATAGTTAATTATTTATCTGCACCCATTTGTGACTTACCTATTAACTTACCCTCGTACAAGAAATTTTCCAAAATAAAATATATGGGGAAGTAGTTGAAAAGCAATGTGGGAACCACAAAAACAGCGGTTCCAAAGAAGCAATAATCTGTTTGAGGCTTTAAATGAAAATAATATATAGAAGTTCAGAAACATATATGCTTTATTTACTACAAGAAATTTGTTTAAATAGAGTACAACATGCACGATTAATTACAATCGTTTAAGATATAGGAGTAGGCTGACAGGACATTAGACTTATTGGTAACTTGTATTGGAAACAAGTGGCGTCAATTGCTCGGAAATAATTATTCTTCGCCCATAGATTAACATCAAGGAATACAACAAGGGTGCGTGTTGTCCTCAAGCCTCTTCAACTTATTTACCTAAAAGAATTGTTAAATATGTCGAACTGTCTGGACGTAACATCGTTGGAAATATCATAAACATATTTAAGTATGCTGACGATATAATCTTATTAGCAGACAACGAGCAATTGTTACAAAAACTAGAGGAACAAGTAAACAGACATAGTGCAAACTGTGGCTTAGATATTAAAATTTAATAAAAAAAACGAAAACTATGATAATTAGCAGTGGAAAGGACAGGTCATCAATGAACACACAATAAACCAGGAGGTACTAGAACAAGTAACAATTTTCTCCTATCTTTGACACGTAATAACAGATGATGGCAGAAGTGAGTCAGAAATTAAAAAGAATAGGAATGACCCTACATGTTTTCAGCAGCATTAAATCAATAATAACATCCAGTGAGATTAAAATCGCATTAACAATTAGAATTGTCAAATGTTATGTATATTCACTACTACTATGGGACGCAGAGGTGTTTCCATGGCACCAGGGTCGGGTAATATACTGGCCAAGACCTATTGACGCGTCCTCTTCGAGCGTCCTGGACAACAGGTCCCTTTGGGGTCCTGGTTAAAGTCAGTAGGATCGCCGATTCCTCCGAAGTCGGAGAGTATTTGCCTGTACGGCGAGGAACCACCAGTCTGCACACCAATAAGCCTGACATGGGACAACGGATACTCACGCAAACCTCAGGTCCTGTATGACATCACACTGATGTTGGATAACAGGATGTCTTCATCCGACATACAGGACTTCGCGTTGGAACTCAAGCCAACGGACACAAGCAAGCTAAGCAAGTACTACTACCATATGGCGCGGAAGCCTAGACATTGATCAAACAATTAGAAAGTCGAATAGCTGCCCTGAGATGTGCATATACAGAAACATATGTCATTTATTCCATGGAATCAAAAATAATCAAATGCAGTGGTTCTAGAAAAACTGGTATTGAAAAGAGAGTTGGTTAGAGAAGTACAAAAAGAGATAAGTGAAATATTTTAGCCACGTTAAAAGACATAACACACATAAAAGCCATAGTTTAGGGTAAGGTCGAAGGCAAGCGAGCAAGAGGTAGACAACGAAACAAGTGGCGCGATAACATCAAGAGCTGAGTTGAGTTAAGCTAAGAACTGACATCACCGGACTCAGAACATTCATATACGCGCTCCGTCCCCTCGTTCACCAGCCAGCGAAGAGTCACACTAACATCAAGAGATGAAAGAACACCATTCTGAAGTAATGTACAGCCAGGGCGAGAGATAGAAAGTGTTGGAGATCTATTGCAGACAACCTTCATTGTGGAGATGGTTTTTGATTGATTGAGAGATCTACACATATTTAGACAAACAAACAAACACACTTTATTTTCAAAGGGTTAAGAATTGGGCACGCAGGCCCGTCTAACATTCTGCCCTTCTATCACTCTCTTTCATACATTATATCATTCACACATCATTCAAGGCTAACTGAAAACAGCAACAATATAAAAGATATGCATTATAAAGGCATGGGGAAATTGAAAGAAATCAATACTACACGACTCAGTAATAGTAATGACTGGTGTGGCACTTGTTAATAACTACTAACTGACCCGGCCTGGCTTCGCCCAGCCCCTGGCGGGACTCGTCTGTCTGTCTGTCTGTCTGTCTGTCTGTCTGTCTGTCTGTCTGTCTGTCTGTCTGTCTGTCTGTCTGTCTGTCTGTCTGTCTGTCTGTCTGTCTGTCTGTCTGTCTGTCTGTCTGTCTGTCTGTCTGTCTGTCTGTCTGTCTGTCTGTCTGTCTGTCTGTCTGTCTGTCTGTCTGTCTGTCTGTCTGTCTGTCTGTCTGTCTGTCTGTCTGTCTGTCTGTCTGTCTGTCTGTCTGTCTGTCTGTCTGTCTGTCTGTCTGTCTGTCTGTCTGTCTGTCTGTCTGTCTGTCTGTCTGTCTGTCTGTCTGTCTGTCTGTCTGTCTGTCTGTCTGTCTGTCTGTCTGTCTGTCTGTCTGTCTGTCTGTCTGTCTGTCTGTCTGTCTGTCTGTCTGTCTGTCTGTCTGTCTGTCTGTCTGTCTGTCTGTCTGTCTGTCTGTCTGTCTGTCTGTCTGTCTGTCTGTCTGTCTGTCTGTCTGTCTGTCTGTCTGTCTGTCTGTCTGTCTGTCTGTCTGTCTGTCTGTCTGTCTGTCTGTCTGTCTGTCTGTCTGTCTGTCTGTCTGTCTGTCTGTCTGTCTGTCTGTCTGTCTGTCTGTCTGTCTGTCTGTCTGTCTGTCTGTCTGTCTGTCTGTCTGTCTGTCTGTCTGTCTGTCTGTCTGTCTGTCTGTCTGTCTGTCTGTCTGTCTGTCTGTCTGTCTGTCTGTCTGTCTGTCTGTCTGTCTGTCTGTCTGTCTGTCTGTCTGTCTGTCTGTCTGTCTGTCTGTCTGTCTGTCTGTCTGTCTGTCTGTCTGTCTGTCTGTCTGTCTGTCTGTCTGTCTGTCTGTCTGTCTGTCTGTCTGTCTGTCTGTCTGTCTGTCTGTCTGTCTGTCTGTCTGTCTGTCTGTCTGTCTGTCTGTCTGTCTGTCTGTCTGTCTATGTTCGGCCCTTTCCCGTTCCCGTTGCGGGAAAAATGGGTTCGAAAATCTTCACATACCTAAAATAGATCCATTATTTTTACGACGGCCCTTTCCCGTTCCCGTTGTGGGAACGGTGGGTTCGAAAATTTTCATGTGTCTAAAATAGATACATTATTTTTACGACCACTCTTTCCCGTTCCCGTTGCGGAAAAATGGGTTATAACATTTTCACGTATTTAAAATACATGCGTTATTTTTATGAAAATTGGGAAAATGCCTTAAAGATGTTATCATTATATAACGCATATGACTGTAGATAACTACTTTAAACATTTTATGAAACTTAAGAAAAATACAACAATTATTTATATTACATAATACTACATGCTACTAAAAGTTATGTCCCTTGATATAACTTTTCTTAAGTTAAGTCCCCATGCAATATTTTAATTAAATTCAATTTAATACGTAAATAACTGTTTTTAAAAATACAAACTATGCCAGTTGGTTTGGCGGGAATGAGAAGAACATCATTAGAAAAGTTAATCTCAATCGGATGGACCGTTCGCGAACGCATAAGAGACATACAAAGACACAAAGGCAAACACAAACATTCTCTTTTATATATATATGTATATATATATATATATATATATATATATATATATATATATATATATATATATATATATATATATATATATAGATGTGGAATATACTGGCCTACCAAAAGGGGACTGGCTGTTATACTAGGGTTTTATTATTATTATTATTATTATTATTATTTGTATTATCAAGTGGGAATGTAAGCCGTACTGAGAGAGTGTTCAAATAATTTGCGATTATACGTATAGGGATTGGTGATGTCTTTTATTTCTTGTGGAAGATTGTTCCACAGCTTAGCTTCAGAGTACGTTAAGCTTGTTTTGTATAAGTCTATCTTAGGCTTCTGAATGTGTTATATATTTAATCGTTTACTGTGTCTAGCATTATATTTAAACAATGGCCAAACGTAATTTGGGGCATTCCGATGTTGGATTTTGTGAATTAGCTTGGCCCTATTGAAAAGCAGGCGTTTGTGGAGTGGTAGTAACTGAAGCCGTTTATGCAGGCTAGGATTGTCAGTTAAATGTTTGCTATAAAATAAACTCATTAAACCCACTCGTTTCTGGAGTGAGTAAAGTCGCTTGGTGCTTGAATTGGAACAACCGTTCCAGATTGTAGAGCAGTAGTCAAAATGTGTCTGTATGTTTGAAGTATTTCCTTGTGTCCTCATCAAAGATATTTTTAATTTTGGCGAGTTGGTAGACTTTTTCCGCTGTTAGTTTAGTGAGCGCTTGAACGTGATGATTAAATGTTAGATTTCTATCAATGATGAGGCCTAATGTTTTGTGCTCAATTACACTTTATACTGGCATATTATCGATGTGAAGTTGAAGTGACGTGTGTGAATTTATAGTTTCAAGTCTTTGTCTGATTGTTAATAACATAGATTTAGTTTTAGTGATGTTAACTTGCATACGGTTCGCATCGCTCCACCTAACTACATTATTTAATTCTTGTTGCAAAGACGACTCCAGCAAATTGCTGCTTTCAGCGTTTGTATCCACTGTACAGTCGTTTGCAACTAGATCACAGGACGACGAAAGATGTAAAGGTAGATCGCTAATATATGTGGCAGATAATAGAGGGCCTAGAATAGAGTCTTGCGGTACGCCATTATTGAAGGTAGTGGTCTGGGACAGAGATTTATTGTATGATATTACTTGCTTTCTGTTTGACAGCAAAGATGTTATTAGCGTCACAACATTAGGGCCAATTTTCATTGTCTCTAATTTTTAAATTAAAATGACATGGTCTATCATGTTAAATGGTTTCCTGAGATCGATAAACACAGCTCCACATATATTGTTGTTATTTATATTATGGTGCCAATTTTATATCATGTTTGTTAGTGAGGTCTGCAAGGTGTGGAGTGCGCTGGCCCTGCAGCCAACAGGGTTAGGATCGGCTAGCCTCTCCCAGGAGGGGTGAAGTGCAAAAATTAGTAGCATGCCGATGACCCGCAGACTACACAAGTCAAACCCCGCCTCCACGTGGTGCAGACCGGGCAACTATGACCACGAGGTCATGGACTAACGGGGCTATGGCTCGCCATAGGGGATGGACTCTCTGTGGTCAGATTAGTGTCCTAAACCTGCGACTGGCCTAGCAAGCCGGCAGGTGACCTTCATACTGCTCCTAGAAAAACTAAGAAGTATAAACGGACTGACCCAAAAGGATATCGACCCGGCAATGTTAATGGACTACGAGATAGATCAGCGACTCAAAAAAGACGCACAATGAACGTCTGTGGTTTCAATAGTAAAGAAGAAGAGCTTATAGGAACAATGGAAGAGAGGAAAATTGGACTGATGGGAATAGCGGACACCAGAACAAATGGGAAAGGATGCAAGGAGCTCCAACGCAGTTACACATTTGTTTACTCTGGAGTAGAACAGCAAGAAAGGGCAAGACACGGTGTGGGAATATTCATCGAACCACAGCTAGCAAGAGGAATACTAGAAATAAAATATATATCAGAAAGAATAATAACAGTGAGAATAAAAGAACAAATCATTACAACATATGTACAGATATACGCACCATGTAATGCAAACAATAATGAGCAGGAATGCGAGGACTTCTACGAAGACATACATGACGTGCTAAATAAAATAGATAAGCAGGACAACATCATAGTTATGGGAGACGTCAATGCAAGACTAGGACATAACAGAGTGGGCATAGAAAAACATATGGGAGCATTTGGAGATCAGCAAAATGAAAGGAATGATAACGGAAGTAGACTGATAGAGCTTGGCAGCCACCACGACCTCTATATAACAAACACATTCTATAAACATAAAGATTTACATGTATACACCTGGTATAAATTGAACGATCTAGATACTAAAAAGCCAAATTCATTGTGTATTAACAAGAAATAACAGAAAGAGAAAAATATTAGATGCAAGGGCAGTGCCCAGTTTCAGTATAAACAAAGATCATAAAGCAGTCGTTGCCACAATAAGAACCATCAAAAGAAGAAAACAAAGAGCAGGAAAATACATGCCAGGCGAATAAGTCGACAGGGTCAACTTCATTGGACCGGGTTTTATCCCATATGGCTAGGTCTCTTTCCGCAGCGCGGAAAGCGTCGCACAAAGCACGAACTCCGTAGCTTTTAGCGACGACCCACAGGAGTCTCCGAAACATTTAACTCGTAAACCGAAGGACGCGGCCCGGAATCGAACCCACAACCTTCGGAGCACGAGTCAAACGGCTTGACCACTTCGCCACAGAGACTCCCCATCCGAATAAGTAAACTTAAAAAACCTTAAAGACGAGGCAGTAAGGGAAACGTATGAGAAAGAACTAACTGAACTCTTTGTAAAATTACCTACAGAAAGAAAAACAGTGGAAGAAGAATGGGGGTTGTTCAAATCAAGCATTTTAAATACTGCAAAAATAACATGTGGAACCACGAAAAAACGCAAAACACGGATAAAAACAATAACAAATTTGTGGAACGCAGAAGTAAAAGAAAGCGTTAACAGACAAAAATGAAAAATCTAAAAAGTGGTTGAATGGCAAACAGGAATGTGATTACATAGAATATAGAATAGCGAGAAGACAGGTCAATAGAATAGTAAAGAAGGAAAACCAAAAAGACTGGGAAGAGTATGGAGAAACCCTAAATAAAAACTACAAGGAGGCAACTAGAAACTTCTACAAAAAGATAGGTGCAATGTGAACCAGAGGAGAACCATTTGACTCAACTGAAATAATTAAGAGCGCAAATGGAGAACCAATAAGTGAACAACCACAAATCCTAATAAGATGGAAGCAGTATTTCGAACAACTTCTCAACATCCCATCAGATGTCACAGGAATTCAAGAGACCTACACAGATGTCACCGAAGAACTAGAACCAGACAAACTAAAAGAAGACATTATAGAAGCCATCATATTAGCCCCATTGAACAAATCACCCGGACAGGATGAAATAATAAATGAACTAATTAAAGCAGCAAGAGAAGTAGTAACAGCTTGGCTACATAGACTATTCAACCATGTTTGGGTAGAAAAACTATGAACCGCAGATAAGCGAAACACAACTTGGATTTAGGAAAAACAAAAGATGCACAGATGCCATTTTTGCTCTTAGACAACTTATATAAAAATCAATCGAATTCAATGAAACACTCTACTTAGCCTATGTCGACCAAGAAAAGGCATTCGACAGAGTAGATAGAAACAAGCTGTGGGAAATCCTTAAACAATATGGAGTGAGTACACATCTAACCAACCTATCTAGAAGTTTATACAACAACAGTGAATGCATAGTGAGAACAACTGGAGGACACATAGAACCCTTCACTTTATCTGGAGTGCGACAAGGTTGTGTTCTGTTCCCTCTCTTGTTCATAACATATATAGACAACATATGTAAAGAAACCAGCCAGGCAGAGACAGCAAGAATACCGATGACAAGAACACAGAAGAAGAACCATCTGCAAATCTAACCATTAGAGAACTCCTGTCTGCGGACGACCAAGCACTAATAGCAAAATTAGAAGCTTAATTACAACACCACATGAATAGTCTAAACGAAATGTGAAGGGAACATAACATGAAAATTAGCACAAGCAAAACAGAGGTAATGACTATAACTAAAGAAGAACAAACAACAACAATACACCGAAACGAACATCCCTTGAAACAAGTAAAGAATTTCAAGTACCTAGGAAGTATAATATCATCAAATGGCAGATCAGTAGACGAGATTGAAAATAGGTGCAATAAGGCAAATCAACTCATTGGACAAATGGCATCAATACTAAAGAACAAACATGCATCAATAACTACTAAGAAAGCACTTTACAACACAATCTTCCTACCAACTCTATGCTACCAATGCCAAACCTGGACAATGACAGAAAAGAGAAAAGAAACATCACAACAACAGAAATGAGGTTCCTGAGAAGAATACTCAACGTATCAAGAAGAGATAAGATCAGAAATGAAGAAATCAGGACTAAAGTGGGGGTTAAAGAAGCACTAGATTTTATTTGAAAGCAGCAAGTCAAATGGTTTGACCATGCAAGTAGATTACCAGTCAACAGCATACCACAACAAGCAAAGATGTACAGACCAGAGGGAAATAGAGGAAGAGGCCGACCACGTAAACGTTGGACGGAGGGAATAGCAGAGTCCATGGGAATATCGATATATGAAGCCCATAATCGGGCACTCTCACGATGTTTGTACTTCACCTCGACACCGCAAGGTACAAGAGGAACATAATGAGATGAGATGAGTTGCATCTTTCCCATTGCAACATATGCTTGTGAGGCCTGGAAACTTACAAAACAAGCTTAAAAGCGCATACATGCTTTTGAATATAAATGTTACAAACGGGTTCTATAAATATCTAGGGTAAAGAAAAGAACAAATGCATCCATACTTCAAGAGCTGAATATTGAAGAGGGGTAGCTATTAAAGACGATACAACAAATACAATTGATATCTATTTTGGTAACCGGAAACGTCACGAAAGTTTAGAGAGAGCAATAATGGGGGGGGGGGGGGGTATATGCCTGGGAAGAGAGAAAAAAGAAGGCCAAAGAGAAGATGGGTGCATGATGTAGGGGATGATCTCTAGATGTGTGTATCGGACGCGGGACATCTTGCTTGTGATCGTTAAGTGTTCCGGAAGGTTGTAATGGGAGCGAGGTTCTGCAGAGGACATGCTACTGAATGAATAAATGAATGAATGAATGAATATATTCATTGGACTTATATGTGTAAGAATATGTATAGATATAAGATGTATCCAGATCTTTTTCCTTGTACATTTAAAATATTTTCAGAAATGTAGAAGATATGAAAGGAATCATCATTAGAGGACGAAACATCAATAACACTAGATACATCATTGATTGCAGACAATGAGCAGGATCTTCAACATTTAGTAGATGCGGTTGTTGCACACAGTGAACAACTTGGGTTACAATTAAATTGTAAGAAGTCACAGATTATGGTCGTCACTAGAAAGAATGACATGCAGCAATGTAATATACAATTAAATTGGAATATTCTTAAACAAGTGAATCGGTACAATTATCTCGGAACCTTCGTAACATCTGATGGGAAATGCCTTGAAGAAATTAGAACAAGAATCACAATGGAGAATGTAGCCTTTTGCAAGATGGAAAACATACTGACCAATAAAATGATGCCATTTGCAACGAGAAAAAGAGTGTTGAGGTGCTACATAGAGCATGTGCTTTGGTATGTATGTTAAGCGGCGGCAATGAGCAAACAGTCTGAAGAACATCTGATGGCTGTGAAAATGTGGTTTCCGAAGGACATGCACAGCGTAAACTGGACAGACAGAAAAACCAATGACCATGTCCCACAAGAAACAAATGAAAATCGAAAACTGATTAGAGAAATTAGATGTTGGTAGTCAATATTTTTCTTCGGTTGTGAGTTGAGTTGAGTTGAGTTGATTTAAGAACCGACATCACTGCACTCAGGACATTCCCATACGTGCTCTGTCCCCTCGTTCAACAGCCAGCGAAGAGACACACTACTAATCGTTCCCATCGCTATCTGATTAAAAGTTCTCCTGGTCTTCCCTCTCAGTTTTGAGATTCTTCCAGAACCTTAGCCGATCCCCCGCAATTTCATTATTTCCACATATGGGTTCTCAATCTGTTCCTCCGCCTTCTGCACCTGGTCCCACAACCGCACGACCACCTCCCCCCTGTCCATAGGCAAGATACCACCAAGAGGTGCATTCCCTGCTAGCCTATCAGCCTGTTCATTCTCTCGTACACCCGCATGGCCAGGGCAAAATATCCATACAATTCTCACAATCTGTGACCTCTGAAGCGACGAGAGCCATTCCACACGAAACATTCCTTCCTCCATCTTGCTAATCATACTCTTTGAATCCGTAATGAACACAACGTGTGTTGCAGTAGTCTCCTCTAGCCACCGGAATGCAGCTGTTACTGCCTCCACCTCCATTCTCATGCTGGGGGTCGTAGTTCTTCGGTTGTGAGAAGAAATAAATTACGGAACTTGGTGACAACCGGCAAAATCGAAGGGAAGAGAACAAGGGAAACACAGAGAAGTAAGTACCTGGATGACTTGGCCACGTGGCATGGTCGAGACAAGAACATTGAGCTGATCCACGACTCTGGTGATCGATATAGATGGCGAAATATGACCGTCCATGCTTATCAGCATGGCACATCATGTTGATAAGACACTCTGTCACCACCTACAATATACTGTATTGTGTAAATGTCTACACATATATAAGACACTCTGTCATCACTTACACTATACTCTATTGTGTAAATGTCTACACATATATAAGACACTCTGTCAGTATCTACACTATACTATATTGTATAAATGTCTACACATATTTAAGACACTATGTCAACATCTACACTACACTGTATTGTGTAAATGTCTAGACATATATAAGACACTCTGTCATCACCTACACTATACTGTATTGTGTAAATGTCTAGACATATATAAGACACTCTGTCATCACCTACACTATACTGTATTGTGTAAATGTCCACACATATATAAGACACTCTCTCAGAATCTACACTATATATTATCATGTGTAAGATTGTGTACAGGTATAGGGCAATCTGTCAACACCTACATTGTACTCAAATGTGTAAGAACATGTAGATATAAATGACGTCTTGTCATCAACTATCATTCTGGCATGCGTAAATATATGTACAGATACAAGACATTATAAAACCACCTACCGTACTGACATGCGGGACCAAACCATCCACCCTGACATGTGTAAGGTTGTATACACAAGCCATTGACGTCACATCTGGTGTTTTCACATCGACATTTGTACTTACACTGATGTCCAAACCAGCCACGACTGCAGCCTAGAGCATGTAATAAAACGGAATGCAAGAGAAAGCCAACTATCACAGTGAAACGTTCAGCATCCTAGACAGTATCATTTGTCCAAACAGTGTAAGCAAAGACTGACGGTCCCGTGTCACGTTTCGACAACCATTGTTTATAAGCGGTTAAATACCTGCCAGGGTCAGCACATCCGACAGACCATGACCACACCGTTATAGATAGTCATGTCACAAGTATATTTGTCACAACAGTGTTTTTTTGTGTGTGTGTGTTTTTTCAGACATGGATGGCGGCTTTAGTCATGCGATCATCATTTAGCACTTCGACAAGATTCCCGACACTTGATCATTGCCCCCGCCTCATACATGTGGGAGACAGATAAAAAATAGCACGAAATGTATGCGGAAGATAGATAATACACATCAGAAGATGCCTGTCCTACATAGTTAATAAAAAGCCGGGGATACATGCCCTAGATTTAAAAACAAAATAAATAAATAAACAGATGAAGATGTAAACAGCTGGAGATGCATGCCCTAGACAGATAATAAACAGCCTGAGATACATGCTCTACATAGATAATAAACGCCTGAAGATGCATGCGCTAGATATATAATAAACATCTGGAGATATACGAGGATAAGTTAATAAGTAAGTCACAAATGGTTGTAGAAAAATAACTAACTATGATAACAACTTGAAACCAGTTTATTTTTATACATATTGTCCCTTTATTTCTCAAAATAATTTCCACCAACATTGATGCACTTATCCCATCGTTTTATCAGTCCTCCCAAAACGGCTGCTTAAATATGCGTGATCTGTTTTCATTTACGTGCCATCCCACAGAATTGTGTGACTTACTTATTGACTCGCCCGCGTAACTTTGTCTGCCCAACTATGCACCGCTTTACGGGAAATCACTAGGGGTTAAGTCCACTGAAAACTCACCTTGGCGGCAGACATTTCGCGAATGACGCCGAAATTGAATGTGAGGTGAAAACGTGGTTTAGAAAACAGAGCACACAGTTCTAAGCGGCCGGTTTGGGAGGGCTGATAAAACGATGGGATAAGTGCATCAATGTTGGTGGAAATTATGTTGATAAATAAAGGGGCAATGTGTGTATAAAAATAACCTTGTTTCAAGTTGTTATCTTAGATAATTATTTTTGTACAGCCATTTGTGACTAACTTTTTAACTTAAACTCGTATGTCATAGATATATATCAGTTATCAGTTATCAGTTGGGGCATCTACATTACACTCCGGACAGGTCCATAGGTACTCAGATCCTCCCCTCAGCATATGCATCAGCGTCCGGTGGCTAATAGTGTCAGTTCTGTGTTGGTTGACGCGGCACCTCGTTTTCCCGATGTACCTCTCGCGTCTGGCCGTGCCAATTCTTACTCCCAAGTCTTTCATCCTGGACAGCGATGTGGATTCACTGATGTCAAAGTATTCTGTTCTCGACATGTCTTTAAGGACGGTAATAACATTGGCACGATCCATGGGCTGGCCATCTGCAGGGGGTGCAGAGCCAACCAGTTTATTAGCTCGTTCATTTCCCTCGACTCCCGCATGTCCCCGGACGAAGATGAAGGTGACTTTACGGACAACAGACTTCCGCAGCGACACAGTCCACTGTCTACTTGATGAAAAGAGAACAGCTACAGCTTGAGATGCATATGATCACAGTGATCATGCACTCGACCAAGTTGCGAAGAAGCTCCTGCATCTCCACAGATCTTGGTCCCTGGTGCGTGGGCTCAATTCCAGCGATGTTATTCCTCTACGTTACGATCCTAGTCCATCCGAGATCATCTCTCTCCATGCCACCATCCCAGTCCATCCAGAATCATCTCTCTCCATGCAACCATCCCAGTCCATCCAGAATCATCTCTCTCCATGCCACCGTCCCAGTCCATCCAGCATCATCTCTCTCCATGTCACCATCCCAGTCCTTCCATCATTATCTCTCTCCATACCACCATCCCAGTCCATCCAGAATCATCTCTCTCCATGCAACCATCCCAGTCCATCCAGCATCATCTCTCTCCATGCCCCGTCCCAGTCCATCCAGCATCATCTCTCTCCATGTCACCATCCCAGTCCATCCAGTATCATCTCTCTCCATGTCACCATCCCAATCCATCCATCATATTCTCTCTGCATACCACCATCCCAGTTCATCCATCGTCATCTCTCTCCATGCCAGCATCCCAGGTATTCTAGCATAATTTACCTCCTTCTGTCTTTTTTACCGCTCATCTGTTACGTCATCACCATGAATGCGCAATGCTTGTCTTTAGATAAACATAATATGAACATTAAAAATATGGTTGGAGATAAACGTGATGTGAACATTACAAATATGGTTGTAGATAAACGTGATATGTAGATAATAAATATGGTTATAGATAAACGTGATATGTAGATAACAAATTTGGTTGTAGATAAATGTGATATGTAAATTGACACATGCCTGGGGTCATTGACTTTAAGATCAGTGTCCTGGATAGCAAGGGTACACATAAACAAATTCACGAGATAAGATAGGGCGGGGTATTAAGTCCCCCGGAGGGGGCAATTGAGAAGACAATGATTTAAGGGGGAGCTGAGAAGAAGTCAGCTGGCTAGGGTAATTGTGAGGCACACAGTTAGAGCTGTGGGGTAGTGTGTGTAGAGCCAGGAGACGGAGGAGAGTTGAAGTCGAGATCCAGAGAGGGTCGGATGGACAGTTGAGTTTTTGGAGACCGGACAGTGAGGTCGGCGGTCGGAAAAGGGTTGAATAGTGATGGCGTTAGGTAGAGAACTCCGCACTGTGGTTTTCCAGGGATAGTGAGTTAAATTCGAGACCCAGAGTGTTTTGGATCGAGTGAATTCGGGCCTGGAGAGAGGCTAGTATACCAGTCGTGTTGGAGGATATTAAGTAGGCCTTGAGAGGCAGTGTTATTCGAAGTGTTCAATTAGAATGAATATATATTCTGAGAGAATTATTGTTCCTGGATGTAGATATTACGTGTGTCCCTGTTCAATCGTCATTAAAAGGAATTGATGTGCGCAAATTAACTCTTGTTCACTGACTGGTGGATGGGTGATGCGGTGGTGACTGGTGGTGTGAGGTAGGTGGCAAGCTCAGCTTCCACTCTGCAGTGAGATAGTAGAAACATTAGACCCTAGACAACAACCAATCTTTGTTTGGTACAAAAGAGTTTGTGTCATAGATAACAAATTTGGTAGTAGATAAACATGATTTGTAGATAACAAATTTGTTTGTAGATAAACGTGATATGTAGATAACAAATTTGGTTGTAGATAACCGTGATATGTAGATAACACATATAGTTGTTGATAAAGGTGATATGTAGATAACAAATATGGTTGTAGATGAACGTGATATGTAGATAATAAATAGGGTTTGAGATAAAAGTGATTCATACATTCATTTATCATTGGCACCTTACCATCTTGACAGACGATAGTTTGTTGCATTGTGATTAAAAAAGGCTTAATAACTACGACCATGGCGGTATCGAATGTGACTGAAAAGGTCTATTCGCGCTGTAAATGTTCGACCACAATGAATGCATGTGAACACAAGGTCATTTCCACCATCATGCACCATATTATGTCGCATACGCTCGGCGTTTGACTTATCTGTAATCAGTTTCTCCTTTGTCTTTATTCCATTTCTGATATTTGCCCTACATGCAACATGTTCAATGGCGACTTTCTCCCAATGTGCATTATCAATGCCTGTATCAATCATGTCCCGCTTACACACATCTTTGTATCGTAGTAGAGGCCTACCCTGAGATCTCCTACCCGTCTGTAATTCACCAAAACGTTGTCCTTTTGGTATTCTACCATCATAAGTTCTCCCAACGTGCCCTATCCCACTATGTCTAAGAAGACTTAGCATAGAACAAACTGTCACACAACCTGATCTTTCCAATACTTCAGTATTTGTGATTTTATCTTTCCACGTAATAGCAAGCTATGTAAACGTTTCTCTTGGTGCGAGTAAGTTGACCAGGTTTCACTGCCATAAAGAAGAGTACTAATGACACAGGCTTGGTAGAAAAGGACTTTTGTCTTGGCAGTAAGCTTCCTGTTCTCCCAGGCCATATAAAAGGGATATGAAGATGAAAATTCTGATTAGAAATAATCATGATATGGCAAGAAAAGACAGTTGAAGATACACATAACATAAACTGAATAAACACACTTGAACTGTTTCTGCGGGACCACCTTTGTTTAACTTCAAGTCGGTGTCTTCCATGACTAAGCTAATTTGGAAAACCATATGCTTTACATCTCCATGAGTATAACCCACTTATGGAATAGAGCAGGGCAATATAGGAAATAGATCTTTGGAGTTTTTCTTAACGAAGTTAATGAACTGTGTGGGACCCTGTGAATACCTCCACTGTTTCAATGTTTCTGTTTGTATTCTTATTCGGGGGAAGAGCGTCAGATTTAGTTATGCGTCTCTCTAACCTAGAGGTAGGTTCGTTCAACTTTAGCATGCACTTATGTTTCCACTACAGAGTTGGTAGGTTGGTGAATCTCCTTGAAGACTGAGCTTTCACACTTAAAGACCACACAACCCAACATCCCATGGAGACACGCAACATCACCAGAAACCATTGGGTGTTTAAACATGTCCTGTCATATGCTTGAGTGGACCTATCACATTCTCAACTGGTGCTGAAGGGGGAGTAGCAGTTCTTGGTGTAGTTTCCTTTAACAACAACGGTATACCGTAGATGGTATTATAAACATGCGTGACTTACTTGACTGAGAACTGACGTAGAAGAACATCAACACAAAGAATAAAGAGAGAACATTTGTTATGTCTTCGAGTTTCATCACCCCATCTGCATAATGTGTTCATATGTCCGTGTGTAATCAAGTCTGCAATGAATAATAATTATTATTATTATAAACAAAAAAATAATAGTTAGTTAGTTAGTTAGTTAGTTAGTTAGTTAGCTAGCTAGTTAGTTAGCTAGCTAGTTAGTTAGTTAGTTAGTTAGTTAGTTATTTAGTTAGATAGTTAGTTAGTTAGTTAGTTAGTTAGTTAGATAGTTAGTTAGTTAGTTAGTTAGATAGTTAGTTAGATAGTTAGATAGTTAGTTAGTTAGATAGTTAGTTAGTTAGATAGTTAGATAGTTAGTTAGTTAGATAGTTAGTTAGATAGTTAGATAGTTAGTTAGTTAGTTAGTTAGTTAGTTAGATAGTTAGTTAGATAGTTAGATAGTTAGTTAGTTAGATAGTTAGTTAGTTAGATAGTTAGTTAGATAGTTAGTTAGTTAGTTAGTTAGTTAGATAGTTAGTTAGTTAGATAGATAGTTAGTTAGATAGTTAGTTAGTTAGTTAGTTAGTTAGTTAGTTAGTTAGTTAGTTAGTTAGTTAGTTAGTTAGTTAGTTAGTTAGTTAGTTAGTTAGTTAGTTAGTCGACAGATCATCCTCATTGCACATTGAACCATTCAGTCCATAAGTGCTCGGATCCCCTCCTCAGCAAATCCCGCAGCGTGTAGCGGCTAACGACGCCAGTTCTGTGTTGGTTTATCAATCTTCTTTGGCTTCCTGCGTAGTGTTTTTGTTTGACCACCCCTCTTTTAATTTGCTGCTCTCGCAGTCTGACCATTGTTGCAGATTCACAGTCATCACTTGGTTCTGGCACAAGTCTTACTTCTCGTAGAGCATTCAGAATGTCGGCCTGGTCCATGGCGCGTCCGCCCTCCACAGTAGCCTCACCTGCGAGCTTGTCAGCCCGCTCATTTCCTTGTACTCCCGCATGCCCTGGCACGAAGATGAAACTAATCTTTGTCAGCTGAGACCGCTCCAGAGACAGCAACCATTCTGTTCGGATCGACCCCTCCTCTATCCCCTTGAGCATACTCATTGAGTCGCTAAGAAAACATGCCCTATTGAATGTCTCTGTCACGAGCCATGTTATTGCTTTACTTACTGCCATGACTTCCATAGTCAGGCTACTTGTGGTCTCAAGAATTCTACTATAGGAATAATAATGGAAACGAAAACATAATACTTTATTAATCGATAAGTATGTTACTATTTACCGTGTTTGTATTATTAGCGGTCGTGTCTCGACAACTACGAGCCGAATAAGTAGAGATGACAGCGATATGCATATCCCAGCTGAGCGTTAGGCTTCAGCTGCATGTCTGGGTTAATTCATGGTGTAAATCTATCAAATCAGTTATACATACAAGTCCTATAAACTAATCACAGGGTCCATATGGAATACCCACAGAAGCTATTCAGGCCTGTGGAAAAACAGGAGTTAAATGGTTGAAAAGACTTTTGTATACAGCATGAGAAGAAAGAAAAGTCCCAGACGATTGGCAAAACTCAATAATAGTACTACTATGGAAAAACAAGGCAGTCTGAGAGAGTGCAAAGCAAAAAGAGGTATATCACTAACGAATCATATTAGGAAAATTTACGCAAATTTATTTGAACGAAGAATCGCCCATTTTGTTGAACATTACATTGGCACCTTGCCGTCTTGACAGACGATAGTTTGTGCTTTAAAAAGGCATAATAACTTTTAACTATGGCGGTAGCGAGTGTGACTGATAAGGCCAATTTGCGCTGTAAATGTCCGTTCACAGTGGGTGCATGTGAACACGTGGTCATTTCCACCATCATGCACCATCTTACGTCTCAAACGCTTGGTGTGTGACTTTTCTGCAATAATTTTCTCCTTTGACTTTATTCCATTTCTGATATTTGCCCTCCATGCAACACGTTCAGCGGCGACTTGCTCCCAATGTGCATTATCGATGCCTGTATCAATCATGTCCCGCTTACACACATCTTTGTATCGTAGTAGAGGCTGACCCTGAGATCTCTTACCCATCTGTAATTCACCAAAAAAGATATCCTTTGGTATTCTACCATCATCCATCCGCCTAAGATGTCCTATCCATCTAAGTCTACGAAGACTGAGCATGGAATAAACTGTCACACAACCTGATCTTTCCAATACTTCAGTATTTGTGATTTTGTCTTGCCACTTAATACCAAGAATTCTTCGCAGACACCGCATATGAAAGCTGTTTAAATTGTTCTCTTGGTGTGAGTAAGTTGTCCAGGTTTCACTGCCATAGAGAAGAGTACTAAGGACACAGGCTTGATAGACAAGGACTTTTGTTTTGGCAGTAAGCTTCCTGTTCTCCCAGACTCTTATTCTTAACCTGTTCATTGTTGTTGCTGCCTTACCAATCCGGATGTTGATTTCCTGATCTAGGGATAATTTGCTATTTACCTCCGATCCTAGATATGTAAAATGGTCTACTATCTCTAGTTCGGCGTCGTCAATAAAGATTGATGGTACCCCATGTGCACCTTGTGACATAATCTGTGTCTTCTTTTTGCTAATTGTTAAACCAAATTCAGAACAAGCATTGGAGAATGCAGATAGTAGACATTGCAATTCTTCCTCAGAGTGGGTCGTAACTGCAGCAGCATCTGCAAAAAGCAACTCTCTGATCAGTACCCTCCTAATTTTGGTCTTAGCCTTCAATCTCTGAGCATTGTAGAGGCCGCCATCTGAGCGTGAGTGAATGTATATACCACCATCCTGATCACGAAATGCATATTTCAGTAGAAGTGAAAAGTATATTCCAAAGAGGGTGGGAGCTAGTACACAACCTTGCTTAACTCCACTCTTGATTTCAAATTCTTCAGAAGTTGCACCATCAAACTTGATTATACCCTTCATGCCTGTGTGGAACGATTCCACAATGGACAGAAGAGTTGGTGGGCAGCCAATCTTCTTTAGTGCCTTGAACAGACCCTCACGACTGACCAAATCAAATGCCTTTGTGAGGTCGATGAAGGCAATAAACAGTGGTTGATTCTGTTCACGGCATTTTTCTTGCATTTGTCGCAATGAGAATATCATATCAGTGGTAGACCGGTTCTGTCGAAAGCCACACTGTGATTCGGGGTAGACTTGATCTCCTAGGACTTGAAGTCTGCGCAGAACAATTCTGGCAAATACTTTTCCAACAATACACAGAAGTGAGATACCCCTATAGTTGTTGCAGTCGCTCCGATCGCCCTTGTTCTTGTACAGTGTTATGATGCTTGAATCTTTGAAATCCTGTGGGACTTGTCCTTCACGCCAGCATAGCTCTATTAGCTGGTGGATCTGTATAGTGAGTGTGTCTTGCCCACTCCTGATAACCTCTATTGGAATCCCATCCTTACCTGGAGCCTTGCCAGATGCAAGTTCATTTATAGCACACTTAACTTCTGTTATGGTGGGAAGTGTGTCCAGGTGGTCAAGAGTTGGTAGAGCCTCTATGGCGTTGAGGGCATTATCCGCTAGTTTGGTCTCACTTGAGTAAAGCTCCAAATAGTGCTCTACCCATCTGTCCATCTGCTGTTTCTTATCAGTGATGACTTCTCCAGTCAAGGTTTTCAATGGAGCACTTCTTTTGATCACTGGACCACAGGCTTTCTTTATTCCTTCATACATGCTTCTTATGTCTCCCTTATCACTTGCGATTTGAAAGGACTCACATAACTTGATCCAATAATCATTTGCACACTGCCTGGCAGCCTTTTGCACATCCTTCCTAGCTTGCCTTAGCTCACTCAGAGTGTTACGCGTTGGTCTTTCCTTGTTTCTTAAGAGAGCTTTCTTCTTCTTATCAATCAAGGGCTGCAGAGTCTCGCTGTTGGCCGCAAACCAGTCCTGCCTCTTATGATCCACAGTGCCGTAAACCTTTACAGCAGTTTTACAAAGAGTTTCCTTAAGTTTATTCCATTTATCATTTACTGTACAATTTTCTGGTGTATCAGTGAAAGCGTCTTCAAGTTGCTGTTGAAACTGAAAGCACTTTTCAGGATCATGAGTGTTAATAATATTAATCCTGGGGCTAGATTTGTGTTTAGCTGTGTAGATTCTCTTTGGTCTCAGTCTAACCCTTGCAACAACCAAAGAATGATCCGTATCACAGTCAGCACTGTGGTAACTACGAGTCAATGATATATGGTTCAGATGTTGTCTCCGTGTGATGATGGAGTCCAGCTGGTGCCAATGGCCGGATCTTGGATGTTTCCATGTGACCTTATGCATCTCTTTTGTTTTAAAAAAAGAGTTTGTAATACATAGGTCATTACTGGTGCAATGCTCCAGCAGCCTTTGCCCATTTTCATTCATGCGACCGATGTTGTATTTTCCAAGGCACACTGGCCATGAACTCGAGTCCTTGCCCACACGAGCATTGAAATCACCGAGCATATAAATGTAGTCGGATTTTGGAACTGCCTTGATCACAGAGTCTAACTCCTCATAGAACAAATCCTTCACATCATCAGAGGAATCGAGTGTCGGTGCATATGCAGTAATAATGGTGGCAAACCCACAAGAGGTTGCCAAGCGCAGGGATAATAGTCTTTCATTTCCTCCTGCTGGAATTTCAATCATTCCCAGTAGCGAATTCTTCACTGCAAAGCCCACACCGTGTTGCCTTTTTTCTGCCTGCCCTTTACCCTTCCAGAAAAAGGTGTAGTTGTTTTCCCTGAGTGACCCTTCCTCAGCGAGGCGAGTCTCCTGCAGGCCAGCAATATCAATGTTAAGACGATTGAGTTCGGCATCAATCACAGCCGTTTTTCTCACATCGTCAATATTGGCCAAGTCAGTGGAAAATCCTGGACACATGGTTCTCACGTTCCAGGTTGCAAGCCGTAGCTTGAGGTTTCTATTTATATTTTTGTTTGTACCTGGTGCATTGGTTTTACAGCCTGCGATTCAGATTTTGTCCTAGCCCCAAGCACCTATTGAAGCAGGCAGGCTGTGGCGGATCAGCACCCAATTGGCTGGGGGCTGCCCAGCTTGAGGCGGGCGGTAGCTGATCAGTGACACCTATAGGTGTCTCCCACCGTCAGAGGCAACGCGTGGCGCCCCATGTCTACGCCAACTGACAAGGACTTATAACCCGTAACAGTTGCCTCTCGCTTTGATTCCGAGACCAGTTAAGACCAGGGATGGAGTTATTGCCTCTCCATAGCACAAAGCCTGGGCTAAAATATAGAGATCATGTGTTGCCCATGCAGCATGATCCCTCTCTCGGCCTGCCTAGTTCACTCCAGAGGAAAGGTAACACCCCTACATCTGGAACAAGACAAGCTGCAGAAGCTGCCGGATCAGCAAAGCAATGCTCTAACTGTCCGCCTGTCGGAGCTTCGATCCTAGACCAGTCGCCAACCAAGGCTTAGGGCCTGGTCTGCCCTGCCATGACAATTTTGTCTTTAGCTTGCATTTCCTCGCACCAGGGTAAGGCTTGTACCCTCCCAATTGCGCTCTTCCGCCCGAAGCCGTTGGCACAATGTGGGGTGTCGGGTTTGGTAAGCGCCGCCCAACGTTCGGCGCTAACAGAAACCAGGTAGTACCGTCTACTGTTTTGTTGAACAACAGTGAAGGAAAATACATTTCGGTTTCAGGAAAGATTAAAGCTGCACGGATGCAATAGTCACACTTAGACATAAATGTTAAAAAAAACCCAAAAAAACATCGAATATAGTGACAAGCAGATTTGTTTTTTTTGTTTTTTTTTAAAATTAGAATACTGTGTAAGTGGATCAGGAAATTTCTTTCGATAGAGTAGACAGATGCACATTATGAACCATCCTTGAAGACTATGGGATACAAGAGCAACTGCTAGAAAACATCATAACCATGTACCACTCGAGGCGGAGTGCAGTAAAAACACAATATGGAATATCAGGTATGTTCACAGTCAATACAGGAGTGAGGCAGGGATGTGTGCTCTCTCCCCTGCTGTGTATTATCTACATGGATACAATATCCAAAGAAGCAAGCTTACACAACACATTCATTCATTCATTCAGACAAAGGACAAATGTCCGCCGATGTAAATCAACATAAGACACAATGGTCTCTTTCCATAATCAGAACAGGAACATCAAACACGTCCGCGTTGCCTCACAACATTTGGTCGACTCCCACCAAAGATGTTTGTCCAGACTGTTTTAAAACTGTGTCTGAATGACGTCACAAATCTGACTAGACACTAGGCGCCGAGAAACTATTTTTTTTTCTCTCTTTCCGACTCGATGTAAACAACCGGCCGGCTGTCCCGTTTTGATCTGGGGAATTGTTCCCGATACTCCAAAAAAAAAGCCGGCTTGTGATCTGGAGAAATCTTTTCCCCACAACAAAAGATCTTGACGACTCTCATCAGGACAGCCTGTCCCCAACATCAAAGAATGGTGGCTGCCTGTAGACGAATGGCGCGACAGTCTTTCATCGATCGACAACTCCAAGAATTCCGCGACAGTCACCTCTCTCAATCCTCTCTCCTATACCATATTCACCAGTCACACCACCCACCTTTTCGTTACCAAGTTTGGTATTGGGATCACCGAGTATGACAGTTATTTCAAAATGTTTACACTTGTCCACGGCCATGTCTAATTCGTTATACAATATATCAATATCTTCTACTTTA
Organism: Cepaea hortensis; assembly: GCA_963921405.1. Classification (NCBI taxonomy): domain Eukaryota; kingdom Metazoa; phylum Mollusca; class Gastropoda; order Stylommatophora; family Helicidae; genus Cepaea; species Cepaea hortensis. Next base: position 83,122,400 of record OY992895.1, on the reverse strand, counting down.
CAGTCTGTTTTTGGTGAATACACTTGTATTATGTTAATATCAAGAGGTTTGCCATGGAGCTTCACTAATAATATTCTATCTGAGAGTGCCCAAAATCCTTTAACTGACTTAGCACACCATTGATCTAATATTATGACAAGTGCGCTTTCGTAGTCATTCCTTCCTTGATAAATAAATTTATAATTATCTAAATATTATTTCCCTGCTCCTAGCCATCGCATTTCACTAATCCCTAATATACGTATCTTAAGTCTCGCCATCTCTTTCTTGATAGGCCTACTATCTAATTTCCCGATCTGGCTTAGTGTTTTGACTTTCTAGGTACCAACGTTAAGAGTATGTGTAACTTTGCAGAAAGTTGCCACGTGATGATTGGGCATCACCTGTAGCTCATGATGCCCCCTACCGGATGAAGAGACTCTAGTGCAGTGTTTCCCAACCTTTTTTGTGCCATGCCCCACTTAAGCCTTTCTAAAATTCATATTGCCCCCCTCCCCCGCCCCACGCCCCCCCTCAACATATACATTATTTTTAATATTCAAAAATTGAAATGTTCACTAAAGAAACTTGAATGATAGGTTTTAGGAAGACATCACTAGATAATTATTGAGCAAACACAGTAAGTAAATTTTCAAAACATATAATGGAGAACTGAAATTCAAGTACAAAATAATTTTAATGAAAGATTGTTCTATATTATTTTAATTATTAGTAATTATTTATTATTTAAATTTAGTGAGATCCTTGCGCTTTATGCTTCCTGCAAAGAGATCTTATGTCAGGTTCCAATTTAGTTAACTTCAGTCTCAAGTCTCCCCGTTTTATTATATCGAGACGATTTCTTCCATTTTCGAATTGCCCCCCTTAACAGTCGAATTGCCCCCCTGTGGGGCGTGGGCCCCACGTTGGGAAACACTGCTCTAGTGGAATCCCATTTAGCATCGTTATCGTGATCAATATTATTGCAAAGCTTGATTATCGTGGGAAAAAAACAGCGGTGGTTTCCCCTTTCCTTCTGGTTTATGTATGGTTTACTCCACTAAACTGCGTCTACATAGAAAGACCCCACAATGCAACAGGGGTTGGGGGAGGGTATATATATATATATATATATATATATGATGGCCACGACATACACTTTTGAGGTATTTTCCTTTTATCAGAATTGCAAAAACTTGAAAAGTGTATATATTTTACTTGTAAATTTTAAATACATGGATGCGGCCATTAGTAACATGGCGTAATCTATCTCGAGGCAATCAAGATAGTAACAGATAAATTACCAAATGACAGCCATGGTACACAACCTGTGGTGCTATTGACAGATGCAAAATCATTACTCGAGGCGCTTCTGTCTGGGAAATTGCCAGTACTAAGGACACTACTTTCTGAACTTAGCAGACAACATAAGGTCACCATACAGTGGATACCATCACAATGTGGAGTACCCGGAAACGACAGGGCTGATCGAATGGCTAAGGAAGGAGCAAATGAAGAACAGCCTGATGTGCCCATTACATACCAACAAAGGAAAAGAATGATCAAGTCAGTCAGACAGCCACCAAAACTTTCTCAAGACAACTACCATGTTATGGATAGAATAGTATGAATAAAATTTGGTGGAACTGCGGTAAAGCTGTGAAAGTGTTAACAATATAAAATGACACAAAGTGGTGCAGCTTTACATAACAGAGTTACGACACATACAGAACGTTGCGGCGGTTAGCCTTCATCAGCAAACAAACACATTCATAAACACAACATACAGCCACGGAGAACTCCTGTGACTACATTAGAAGGTGATGACAGGACGAGAGGAACAAATGCATGGAAAAATAGAAGCAATGAAGAGAAAATGAGAATTGAAAAAAAATGTTAATTGAAAAGAATGTTAGTTGAAGAAAATGTTTAATAGAAAAACTATTAATAGAGAAAAAGACTGCATACTCACCTCACGTACGGATCTGTAAATGACTACGAAAATCTCGGGTGTAGTTATATACGGTGCTGGATGTTACGGTTCAGTGAGCACATAGAAAGAAGGGGGCGGGGTAGGAGGCGTGTAAAATTGAAGATAGTATTGACCAAGACCCCATTGTGTTATTTAAGGTCTGGGTGGACTGGTGTGCATGAACACGCGTACATACAAAGATACACTTCAACAGACAAAATGCTAGTGTATGTGGACATATGCACAGTATATGCAAGAAGAGAGAGAGAGAGAGAGAGAGAGAGAGAGAGAGAGAGAGAGGGAGAGAGAGAGAGGAGAGCGAGAGAGAGATAGACAGAGAGAGACAGAGAGAGACAGAGAGAGACAGAGAGAGGAAAAGTGCCTGCGACATACTACATGGGGCATACTGTACCCTACGAAATAGTCAGTATGGTTGCTTGTCATACAACGCGCTTCAGGAGCCCCTCGCCCAGTGCTCGAGTTGTTGGGGCTGTGTAAGATCCAACCACTGGCAATGCACGTGAAGAAGGTATGCACAGAGAAGCCAGATGTAAGGGGAGAGAGAGAGGGAGAGGGAGAGAAAGTGAGAGAGAGAGAGCGAAAGGGAGGGAGAGAGGGGGAGAGAGAGAGGAAGAGAGAGAGGGAGAGAGAGATAGAGAGAGAGGGAGAAAGAGAGGGGGAGAGAGAGAGGGAGAGGGAGGGAGAGCGAGAGAGAGAGGAAGAGAGAGAGGGAGAGAGATAGAGAAAAAGGGAGAGAGAGAGGGGGAGAGGAAGAGAGAGAGAGAGGGAGAGAGAGAGGGAGAGAGAGGGGGAGAGAGAGGGAGAGAGAGAGGGGGAGAGAGTGAGAGAGGGGGAGGGCAAGCGAGAGATCAAGAGAGGGAGAGAGAGAGGGAGAGAGCGCGAGAGGGAGTGAGAGAGGGAGAGAGAGCGAGAGAGAGGGAGTGAGAGAGGAGGAGAGAGAGCGAGAGAGGGGAAAGCGAGAGAGAGAGGGTGAAAGAGAGAGAGGGCGAGAGAGAGGGAGAGAGCGAGAGAGAGAGAGAGAAAGAGAGAGAGAGGGAGAGAGAGAGAGAGAGAGAGAGAGAGAGAGGAAAAGTGCCTGTGATATACCACATGAGGCATGTGGGGCGCGTTAGTCTACGCGTACGACGTTTCCCTCGTACTGTACCCTATGAAATAGTCAGTATGGTTGATTGTTACACAGCACACTTCCGGAGCCCCTTGCCCAGTGTTCGAGTTGTTAGGGCTGTGTGAGATCCAACAACTGGTAATACAAGTGAAGTAGGTAGGCACAGAGAAGCAAGATGTAAGGAGAGAGAGAGAGAGAGAGAGAGAGAGAGAGAGAGAGAGAGAGAGAGAGAGAGAGAGAGGAAAAGTGCCTGTGATATACCACATGAGGCATGTGGGGCGCGTCAGTCTACACGTACGACGTTTCCCTCGTACTGTACCCTATGAAATAGTCAGTATGGTTGATTGTTACACAGCACACTTCAGGAGCCACTCGCCCAGTGTTCGAGTTGTTGGGGCTGTGTGAGATCCAACCACTGGTAATACAAGTGAAGTAGGTAGGCACAGAGAAGCAAGATGTAAGAGTGTGTCTTTGTATGTACGCGTGTTCATGCACACCAGTCCACCCAGACCTTAAATAACACAATGGGGTCTTGGTCAATACTATCTTCAATTTTACACGCCTCCTACCCCGCCCCCTTCTTTCTATGTGCTCACTGAACCGTAACATCCAGCACCGTATATAACTACACCCGAGATTTTCGTAGTCATTTACAGATCCGTACGTGAGGTGAGTATGCAGTTTTTTTCTCTATTAACAGTTTTTCTATTAAACATTTTCTTCAACTAACATTCTTTTCAATTAACATTTTTGTCAATTCTCATTTTCTCTTCATTGCTTCTATTTTTCCATGCATTTGTTCCTCTCGTCCTGTCATCACCTTCTAATGTAGTCACAGGAGTTCTCCTTGACTGTATGTTGTGTTTGTGAATGTGTTTGTTTGCTGATGAAGGCTAACCGCCGCAACGTTCTGTATGTGTCGTAACTCTGTTATGTAAAGCTGCACCACTTTGTGTCATTTTATATTGTTATGGATAGAATAGAACAAGTCATTATTCTGAGCCTAAGAACAGGACACAATAGATTACGCAACCATATGTATACAAAACTCAAGATTGGTGAATCAGCCATGTCTACATGTGGATTGGCGTCGCAGACAGCAGAGCACATATTCCAAGACTGCCCAAAATACAACATATCTAGGTAAACCTTTTGGCCTAGAGAGACAACAGTGGATGATAAACTCGATGGACCGCTGAGTGAACTAAAAAAGACCCTTAAATTCATACAGGAGACAACATTGCTGTTATAGACATATTTCAAGCAAACGAAAGAAGACGAAGATCTATCCTCGATTGCAACTTTGCCAACTCACTCCCGAATGCCCCGGTACATAGAAGAAAACTTGATAGTTCATGATAATGTGACGTTATTTTATATGAACATTAATATCATTGCCATATATTGATCTACATACGTGTAGATTGGCATAATAATAACACAAATAACCAAACACAGGAAATGTTGCAAACAATCAGGACATTGTAGAAGAAGTATCTCCTTAAAGGTTGTGTCTACAGTCGGTGTCCCATTTTTTGGTGCTCTAAGGTTCAGTAGGGAAGTCCCTTATGCTAGTTGTTAGTGCGCATGGACATATGTCATAGCCGAGACAAGACCACAGAGCTGAACCACGACTGTGGTGATCGTGTGAGAAGGCGAAACATGACCGTCAACGCTTATCAGCAAGTCACATGATGATGACAATAATGATGCGTATGCAACAGGCCATTTGAAGGAGACTCTCCCTCTCATTATTTCCCGCTTGTATTTTTCTTGGCAATGTTAAGTTTAAAGTTGAGTTGAGTTAAGAACCGACATCACTGCACTCAGGACATTCCCATACGTGCTCAGTCCCCTCGTTCAACAGCCAGCGAAGAGTCATACTACTAATCGTTCACGCCGCTATCTGATTAAATGTTCTCCTGGTCTTCCCTTTCAGTTTTGAGATTCTGAATCCCCGACGATCCCCCGCAATATCATTCTTTCCATATAATGGTTCTCAGTCTGTTCCTCCGCCTTCTCCACCTGGGCCCACAAGCGCACGACCACCTCTCCCTTGTCCATAGGCAAACTACCACCAAGAGGTACATTCCCTGCTAGCCTATCAGCCTGTTCATTCCCCCGAACCCCTGCATGGCCATGGCAAAATATCCATACAATTCTCACAATCTGTTACCTCTGAAGCGACGAAAGCCATTCCACGCGAAACATTCCTTTCTCCACCTTGCTAAGCATACTCTTTGAATCCGTAATGAATACAACGTGTGTTGCAGTAGTCTCCTCTAGCCACCAGAATGCCACTGTTACTGCCTCCACCTCCATTCTCATGCTGGAGGTCGTAGTCTCATATGCCAGACTCTCCTTTTTCAAGACTGGTCCATTAGCCTTTGCAATAAAGCCCCAGCCACTACGTCTGTTTCTCACCACTGACCCATCGGTGAAGATGACTATGTCACCTTGATGTGTGCATTCTGTATGCGCTGCAACCTTTCAAGCTGGCTCTTTGATATTGTCAGCAGCCCGAAACCATACTCAATGATAGAAATTAATACCTGCTGAAAGAGCCTGTACAGCATCCTCTGATCTACCGTGGTTGCTGCCATAGCCCTCAATGCATTAAGTCCCCTACCAGCCTTCACCACCAAGGCCTCAACATGATCCTTAAAAGACAAACACCTGTCAAAGGTGATACCCACGTACTTCAATTTACTCTCTCGACTAAGAGGACATCCATTCAACATAATACCTGGGGCATCTGCCTTGACGATCCGGTTATTAAGGAGTACCACACAACCGATGCCTTGTCTTGGTGTATAATGACCCCTGTGTCCCTGCACCACTCCGCCACCCTGTTTACCGCCACCTGTAAGTCTTTCGCCAAACTAGCCCTTCTCTGTCATGTTTGTACACCAGCACATCATCTGCAAATGTCAAGATTCTATCCACACCTGGGGTATCAATAGCTTCGATTTTGCTGGTGTAGACATTAAAGATCACTGGAGACAGGGCAGATCCATGTGGCAATCCAGGTGTAATAGTACAGGGATCAGAAATCCAGGAACCTATGCGCAGTGCAACCTTACGCTCATAAAGGACTACTGCACCCCATCTAACAAGACAAGGGCAGACTTCCATGCCCGACAGTGTGTGTATCAACCGATTATACCTAACTCTGTTACACGCATCCTCCAGGTCAAGAGCTACCACCACTGTTTCCTGTTTATCCCGGAAGCCCTCGTAGACTTCAAATGCAAAAGTCGCAGCATTTGCCCAGGTGTCCTTCCCAGTCCGGTAACTCTCGAGTCCTTGGGGAAGCAGATTACGACTTTCCAAATGTCGCTGGAGCCTGCGTGCTACTATCTTTTCGAGGACTTTGCCATGCGTGTTTTGCAGGGTTATTATTCGGTATCCATTAAGTCTGGAGTGATCCTTACCTGGCTCTGGGTGTGGGACCAGGTAGCTATGCAGCCAATCGTGGGGTATTTCCGCCGTTGTGATGCTTAGGTTGAAACAAAGAGCCATCTCCACCAAGTCCCCATCACTTATGTTCCTCATATGGGAGTACCTCACCCCATCCGGACCTGGCGTTGTGTCTTTAGCCCGCTTCAGTACCCGCCTAATGTACTCCACTTTAATCTCACAGTCCTCCTTCCTTGTGACCCGTGACAAGGCTTCACTAACGTTATCCCTAATAGCCCTATGTTGCTGATCCGTCTATTTCAAAAATCGTGCAAGAAAAGCCTCCCCTTTGTCTATGTCAGTTGTCATATGTCGGTTGTTATCATCATAAATGGCACCATGTGTACCAGGCATCGCCTGTCTCTTCATCTGCAGGTGCAGCCTCCAGAATTTTCCCAATGTCATAACCCCACCGACTTCATAGATAAACCGTTCCCAATTAATCCTCTTTGCCTCTGCTGCCTGGAGTATCCGTCTCAAGCAAGGCCTCGGCAAGAGCAGTACCCTGTCTGTTCTCTCCCGACCTGTCCCATTCCTTGGCACGGGCGTTGAAATCTCAATATATCAGATACCTGGTACCCGGAGTGTCCACTGAATCTTTCAACCAGTCCCAACTCTCCCTGCTTATGCAAGATTCCCCATGCCATGAGCCTGACGACGTCATGGCATGGTTCAGTTATAGCCTAGGTCACAGAGTACAGGTTGTACAGGTGATAGGAAGTGAGCTCGGGACAAGTTAGTCGGGATTGATCCATCGTCGGGTGTGGACATGGTGAAAAGTAGACAGCGTTATGGCTCTACATTGAGCCACGCATTTAATCTGTGATGTAGTGTAATGTGATGTGACTGTCGAATAAGTGATTGTATTCTTTGATTATGTGATCGTGTATATTATACGTAGGAAACTGATAACAGTCTTTGTGTTCACTCTTGTTCGAGTTGACTGGAGTTCGAGTGGGTGAGGTGTATGGCGCACGATCGAGTAACCATGATATACTCATGTGCTGCGAGATGACCAGGGTTCTGACTGGAGAAGAAGAGAAGAAGGAATCATCCCCTGTTGGACACGAGAAGTGTTGATACACAAGTATCGATAGTAGCTCATTCAGATAGTTCAGTCATATCCTGGCACTTGGGGGCTCGTCCGGGAGGAAGGATACAAGGATAGTGGAGTAGGAGTATTAGTAGTACCATTGATAATAGTACCAAGTGGGAGTACTGTGTACATATAATATGTTAACATGTAGTACTTTGGCATGGTAGTAGATGTATATAAAGGTATATAAGGGTCATGGTATTAGGAACACGACAAGGAAAAAGTTAGTAGCAAGAACACCAGGGATAAACAAAAGGCAAATGAAGGGAAGAGATAGCCACAGAGTACAAGTAACTAATGGCAGCCGACCACGCACACACGTTAACAAGACAAATACAAGAGTCATAGGTACCCGCACCAAAGAGATCCACAGTCGTAGCATAGACTACTCAGGAGCAAGATAGAGCTTAAACAAAATATGGGTGAAATTGATATGTCTGCAATACACACGTTCCTGCACCCAGGGCTTAAGGGCTGGGGAGGGTGTCAGTTGCTTGTACCGAGGTATAAATGAGGAAACTTATGGGAATGTCCGGGGTGGGACATTGGGACTCATAGTAGGTTGGTCCTCAACTTGCCGAATACAAAGGGGGTTGAGGCCACACGAGGTCTATTTGGGAATAGACGGATATTCGTGTCCGACATTATAATTTGTGTGAAGGTATAGCAGAATATCAACGTAACACAGAGGGAAGTTAAAGGGAACTGAGAATCAAGCTCTAAGGCATGAGGTAGTAGACAGATATGTGCGACCAGGGGACAGGCATGTGCGACCAAGCTGACTCATGTCAAGTATAGAGATAAGAAAGAATCCAAAAATGTAGAACATTTTTGAAATTGCGGGGGGCATATGCCATGAGTCTGGTTAAGTAAAGACTGGTTGAGTAGATTACGGTAGAACAACGGTAGGATGAATTGTCATGGGGTGTCAGAGCAAAGAAATAAACCTGGAAACGGTTATTCGTAAGGGCCAATAGAAGTGCCAGGATATGACTGAACTATCTGAATGAGCTACTATCGATACTTGTGTATCAACATTTCTCGTGTCCAACAGGGGATGATTCCTTCTTCTCTTCTTCTCCAGTCAGAACCCTGGTCATCTCGCAGCACATGAGTATATCATGGTTACTCGATCGTGCGTCATACACCTCACCCACTCGAACTCCAGTCAACTCGAACAAGAGTGAACACAAAGACTGTTATCAGTTTCCTACGTATAATATACACGATCACATAATCAAAGAATACAATCACTTATTCGACAGTCACATCACATTTCACTACATCACAGATTAAATGCGTGGCTCAATGTAGAGCCATAACGCTGTCTACTTTTCACCATGTCCACACCGGACGATGGATCAATCCCGACTAACTTGTCCCGAGCTCACTTCCTATCACCTGAGAAGTGAGTTCCAACGTTTTTCACGTTGTGTGGAAAGCCCCTGCTTTCCACGTTCTCGTGTTCAATTCTCAACACAGTCGTAACCTGTACTCTGTGACCTAGGCTATAACTGAACCATGCCATGACGTCGTCAGGCTCATGGCACCCCACTTACATATATATTTATCAGGTTCCAGCTGTATCGGCCGATTTGTATTCGCATTCACTGCACCTCTTTATTCTCCTGACCCCACACACTCATATCCATTACTGAATGCTGTAAACCATCCTTGACCACCTGAGCCTGCCCATGTCTTCCCTACCTAGTTGGATTAATGTAACATGTATAGCCAAGGCACTTAAAAGAGTTTGTATTCAGTTCTTGTAACATCAGGACATCAAAATCGTAGACCAGTTTCTCCAGTATTTGACCTCGTTGCTTTGCACTACGGCGATTCCAATACCCAGCTCGTACTTTTTTTTAGTCCCAAACGATCCGTTTTCCTTCTACCCCTTCTGGCTCCCCCCTCTCCCCTACCTCTTTTCCTCCGCTTCATTATCTCCCCGCTGGCTGTTGTCATAGGTATCGAGCACAGAGTTTAAAAAGTGGTCTTGCGTTAATAAACGCTGCTCATACTTGTACCATTCTTAACTGATTCAGTGCCGACCTTCACTTGGTTGTCAAATAATCTTAACTCTGGGGCCCCTTCTCCACTTTAGTGCTTTCAATTTTGAGCCTAATTGAGCTGTTGGAGAAGCAAGGTTTCAATGCAGTGACACATACATCGTCGGCTCCATTATGGTTAGAAGAATTAAAATTGTTGGGGACAGATTTGTCAGCGTCCTGATTAATACCTTGCTTCCCCAACAGCTCCATTAAGCTCAAAATTGAAAGCCAATTAATAAACTATCTGGGATGCTTCCATCCAGCAGGTATCAATACTGTTGTGGACGCTACTGTATAACTATGCCATCTTCCCTCTATATATTCATATTTAACTGTTCACACGCCTCTATTTATTCATATCGAACTGTTTGCACTATTTATAACTATGCTGTCCTTCCCCTATATTTTCATACCTAATTGTCTACACACCTTTATATAATCATATCGTACTGTTCACATATCTTTAGCAACACATATCCTATCTGGCCTTCTGGCAGCCTAACTATACGTTAACTTAGTAGCCAAAAGAGCGCCTTTGTAAACCTGTACAAACCACCATTTCTGCTCCCACATGGGAACCTAGCAGTTGTGTTTATTTTATGTTTGTTTCGTTTTATTTAAAAAAAATCTAGTTGTGTTGTCCCGTCATTGACAAAGATTCCTAAAATCGAAACGCCGACAGTCTTTTGTGTCTCATTGTACTTATATTTTGTTTTATATTTAATTTTATTATTTTATTTTACATATTTATTGATTGTTTCTGATTTTGTTTGCTTCACACTGTGTTATCCCCTGTATATGGGACGCAGAGGTGTTTCCAAGTCACCAGGGCCGGGTTATATACTGGCCAAGACCTATTGACGCGTCCTCGTCGAGCGTCCTGGGCAACAGGTCCCTTCGGGGTCCTGGCTAAGGTCAGTAGGATCGCCGATTCCTCCGAAGTCGGAGAGTGTCTGCCTGTACGGCGAGGAACCACCAGTCTGCACACCAATAAGCCAGACATGGGACAACGGATACTCACGCAAACCTCAAGTCCTGTATGACATCACACTGATGTTGGACAACAGGATGCCTTCATCCGACATACAGGACTTCGCGTTGGAGCTCAAGCCAACGAACACAAGCAAGCAAGCAAGCATAAGCCAATGTACAGAAGGTAGTTTGCCATCGCTTTCCTTCTTAACAGTGACAATATTGATAGATGACCGTAGCCACCTCCCCCCCCCCTAAAAAAAAAAAAATTAAAAATTAAAAATAGGAAGAACTTGGAAACCATAACCTACATCTGTCGGCTGCTCTTCAATTTTGATGAGATGAATACACGATTTGCCAGAAATATCAGAGTATCTGTTGGTTGACAATATAAACAACCTATGTTATGATGATAAAATGGTTTTAATCGGTAAAATGAAACACATCAGTAATAAACAAAAGATTTAACTGCAACGGAAAGTTAAAGAATTTGTCTTAGTCTCAATAAAGAAAACAAGAAGTATAATACTAAAAACAAAAAACGCAATGTCTTCATAATTGCAACATCTAAGTGAAAGAAGCAAGTCTAAGACAAGTCGCTGCATTTATATATTTAGAATTTTAATAAACAATATAACTTAACACTATTGCATATTTTAATAAAAGCTGATAGAAGATGTGGTAAAAAAGTTCAGTGTAGAATTATTGTCATGTCATAGAAATTATAAGTTAAGTGCGAATGCAAAGAACATGTCCTGCACCAGAAAACAGTAAGAGTAAACACACCGTCTACGCGTCATCTCACAACGGACGGTTAGCAATATCACTTTGGGCTTTTACCTGGGGCGAGAACCATCAAGACATCAGCACGCCGTGTATAGAACCTTTGAAAATAAACGCTGCAGAAATAACCGTTAGTATTTTAATTAAGTACAACCACCAGTTGACGACCAGGTGCAGTTGAGGACAGGCACACGCAGTAGTCCACACCAGCATTAAACCCAATTAGAGAGAGTCTCACAAGGTTAGGCCATGGTATTTTTAGAATTTGAGAGAAAGCGACATAATGGGACATAGGAAATACAGCCTGTTATCCATGATGCTCGGAGGTCCGAGTTGGCTGTCATGTGATAGGTTATAAGCAGCGCTTACCTATGACTATAGGTAGAACGGTGAGCACCGGGCGCCAGAGTACGGTCAACTCGGCCGGCCTTTGGAATACTGCATTGCGTGTGTGTTATGAATAAATAGAGCTGTGAAATAAAGTTGGCACTTCTTGTCCGGAATAGTCAAAGAAAAGATGGCCATGTCAAGTGCTTTGATTTGACTGTAATGTGGAGATTAGTTGTCCTGAAGTGAGTGTGACTCCAATGCTGACCGGCTGTGCTTTATCCAGGGATGGTCATTTTAAGGAACAGTCAGCTGTTCGAACCATCCTTCTCTAGTCAAGGGAAGGTCAGATGTATCAAGCTGTCAGAAGGTACAGACCGTCAGTACCATCATATCCAACAGATATTGACTATTCGAGCGCATGCGCAGGATGCAGGGTCGGCATCCCCTTAACGAACTAAAGCTAAACAGCGATCTTCAGCAACAACAGCGCCAGATAGCGATTACTGACGCACAACATGCAGAGAAAGGTTAAAGGGATTTTTCCTAAGTATGCACCAAAAGATATAGTGCACAAAGAAACTAAGGGAGATGAGACGTCAGAGGACAACAAGGAAACATACGCTGTGGTGCCGTATTCAAGACTAGACGTGTTTTCCTTGTGTGGATATAAGTTCGTGGCGCGATTGGATATTTTAATGCAAGTGTATTCCATATTCAAGTGCTGAGAAGAAACTATGGATCGAAGAACCGTGGACCTAAAAACGAGATGAATCTACCAGGAACATAACATCAGAGATCGAAAGAGCAGTGAAATGGAAACAGGCTGGGCGCTGAGGTGAAGGTTAGAGACATTGACCATAGCAATTCTAGGGCTCAAATAGATAGATGTTAGTCCTGTCGTAAGGGTGCGCTATCGAGACAATGAATTGTATGAGCATGTGGATACACCCAATAAAACAGGTGTTGTGTTAACTTGTCACCGGAGACCCGTCAGTAATTCATTACCAAGTTGCTTTTGACTTTGAGCGTTTGTGTTCTTGGCGATGAGTCTAGTTGAATAATACCTGGTGTGGATTTTGTCAATAGCTTATATTACGGCATAGCTGAGAGGGATCTACATGAAGCACATGGGGACTCTTTGCGGGCCAAGTGAATTTCAGCATTGTCCTTACGAGATCCACAAATGAATGCATTACACGGCAAGAATATTCCACAAAGCTGTGCACGGAAAGAAAGTTTGCACGCTGAAATTTAGTGACGCAATACGCGACACTTGCCGGAAATTGTAACACCACTTAAGCACCGGATTGACAACAGGCGAAAACTGCAAATATTGAAGCAAATTTAGAAAGTTCTTGATATTTTGTGATGCCTTACAGAAGGTAAGAGAAAGTTAAATTTACCTATAGTATCGGACACACACACCAAGATCTTACGTGTCAGAAATGAATAAATAACAACGCCGTTAGCCACAGGACTGTAGTAACATTCATTTACACACCAAAGAAATTATTGCACATCAATTGCACCAATTGAAACAGAACGTTGGACGCCCTATATGAAATACGAAACGATATGGCTATTCATTGAAATAAATGGAAATCATTTCCAAAAAAGATGCTCAGTTTGGATGTGGAACATAAACTGTTACTACACAATTAATAGAAACCAGTAATACGTCCTGACACATATTGTAGGAATTAGTCGATACCATACTCGACAAATTTTGGAGTATTGTCGCAAAGGAAGGTGACTTTAGTATCCGCACGAACATTTCCGCTGCTCCGTCATTCTCAAAGTACAGTGATCAGACATTCGATTGCAGCCTCAGCAGAATTCATACACATTGCTGATTGTGAAATGAACTAATGATGGGTCATCAGGAGCTTGTCAAACAGCGTCGATACACAACAGGAGCTTGTCAAACAGCGTCGATACACAACAGGGCGTCAATATATTACTGTCGCCTAATACCAAACGACACTCGAGATTGTTACTTATCCTACTATAAGTGGACGAGGCACATATTACATACAACATGCTGTGGCAACGCAAAGGTCTATAATTATACACCGCCATCGATCAAGTGTGCTGCAGAAATCGGTAACAGGCACCAAGCCTAGGGTGTCAAGTATAAAATAATTACACTATCGTTTCAACACAGATAGGAACAACATTCAAGCGCTGCTTCAGTTTACAGTACTACACTAATTGTAGTATTTAAAAACCGGACATACCACCTGTTTAATTGTTTCACCCAACGCTTCGAAAAACGCCAACAACAGTCAATAAGGCCTGTATATTTTCTTTTCCTATTTGTTGATTGTTGTGTTCATTCTGTTAACTAGGTGCAGCCATGTGATAGTTGAATATGTAACAATGACTAAGTTAACACAAAAATAAGTGGGTGGTTGGGAGGCAGCTCTTCTCAAATATAGTACGGCCACATCAGTATTTAAGAAGACGTTATTTACCCACAATTGTCAGGAAGTCACGAAGTTAATTTGTGGCAATCTCACGTTGTTGGTATTATAGTGTATTGTAGTAGTGTTACAGCGGTCTTGTATGCGCGATTGAAGATCGATAGTTGATCAATAATTTTTGTGTTTTATATATGCGAATATACGTTTACGTGACTCGTCACTCGTCGGCTGTTAATTGTCTAGTGTTATTATATTCTTTATATCGAATATAATTTTAATACTATTTTCTGCTATTTACATAGAATAACAGTTAGGATAAAGTTATCGCAATAAACTGCTGAATTTCTTTTTGTTCGAATTTACATTGTTGTTAAGTTTATAGTTGACATTTTCTCCGATATTTGTATTTTTCTACATTGTCTACTCTATTTTACGCGCGTCTGAATATTGTCGAGTCCTTTGCATTCCTATATCCTATTTCAGCTAGAGTAGTGATAATTAAAGTAGAACGACATGTCGACACTTCAAGACTTCATAGACATAGGTGAGAAGTCTGATTTGACCGGTTCGGACCTTAGGACATGGGCAAAACAGAATTGCAGAGAATTCCAGAAGAAGAAAAACGACTTCAAGCAGCACGTGAGAAGGAGGAAAGACAAGAAAGATTAGCAGCAGAGAAAGAAGCGAAACAACTTCACGCTGCACGTGAACGTGAAGAACGACAAGAGAGATTGGCTCTTGAGAGGGAAAGCAAAGATAGGGAACTTGCGTTTCAGAAAGAGTTAAAAGAAAAGGAAATGGCAATTAAGCAAATGAATTAGCTTTGGAACTTGAGAAAATGCCGGCTAGAGAAAAGGTATTAGATTTCGAACGTGAGAGGATAGCAGCTGAACAAGAGAAACTAGTATTGGAAAAAGACATGAAAGGAAAACAAATAGCCGCAGAAAAAGAAATGAAGCAAAAGCAAATAGCAGCAGAAGCAGAAATGAAACAAACGCAAATAGCCGCAGAGGCAGAAATAAAGGAAAAACCATTGGTATTTGAAAAAAGAAAGACTTGCAACAGAAACACTCTGGAAGGACAAAGGGGTTGAAGGAAATTTAAAAGTCAAGGCAATGGAAATGGATCGTGAAGCTGAGATTGAACGAGAGAAAATACAAGAAAAACAGAATGATCCTGTGAAGAAATACCAAGGTCTTTTTCGTAATTTCCAACAAGGTGATTCGGTAAGTTCTTGGATTACTAATATCGAAGTGTTAGTAAAATTTTACAAGATTCCGGAACAGGACATACTGATTATGTTCCATCGACACCTCGCGCTTGAACCTTTAAAGGTAATTGAATTAATACCTGAGAACTTGCGTACCAACTACAAGTATATGCGAGATCGTGTTCTTGCACATTTTAGTTTAGACGAATCGGGGTTGCGTACAAAATTCAAAACACTTACTCCTAAGTCTAACCAAACGTTTCTTGACTTTGTTTCTGAAACATCTTCATGCTTTTATAAATGGCTTAAACCAGCTGATGTTGGGTCTGATTTCGATAAAATTCGAGATCTAATAATAAGAGACAGACTTCTGTCTGCAGTACCAGAAACAATGTCTGTATTTCTGGTAGAAAATAAGTGTAAATCACATAGTGAGATGGAATCAAAAGGGGAATCAATTTTTAATGCACATCGTGACATATTTGCCAATTGTGCACAACCAGAGCTTATCATAGGAGCGAGCGCCAAATTCCAGAAAGGCAGTGGTAAGTTTAAGAAATTTAATAATAGGAATAGACGTAGTCCATATCAATACTCCAATAAAGAAGGAGACAGACCTAGAAAAGGTCACTTCACACTGTTTCAGTACTGCAAACTTTATCATGGATCACTTGAGATGTGTGATCAACACCCAGGATATCCAGCTTAATTGAGAGACATCACACCCAAGAAAAGATGTAAGTATGACTCCTACAAGAGGAGTATTAAATGTTTTGCTTTTAGGGCGTATTGGCATACCAGTAGGTCATGTCCCATGAAAAATACCTGGAAATAGGCAAGTACCGCTTATGTGTTGTCCAGTAGTAGCGATTCCGATGATCTAGAGGACACACACGCAGCTATTATAGAGTCATACAACAACAGAACAGGTAAGGAAGGTCACAATAATGATGATGACCTCACATCAGCCCACAAGAGGCATATACATGAAGCGAATGCGGCATGCACTCATAAAAGTACTCTTATGATCCACGAAGCGTGGGTTGATGGGTCACAAACAACCTGCATTAGAGACACATGATCTGATATTACGGGAGTTAGTCGCAAATTAATAAACGACAGTGATTACACAGGTAATAGTATTAATTGCAGAACATTTGGGGGTACAATAGAAACATACAACACTGCATGGGTCGAGATAAAATACCCATACTATGAAGGTGCAGTTTGTGCAGCAGTACTACCAAACCCATGTGCTGGGTTGATAATTGGTAACATCCTTAATGTCAAAGATTAAGTTCAAACTATAGAACACAAACTTGACGTGGCACTCACAAGAACCCAAGTGCACATGTCACAAAAAGAAGAAAATACACATATGAGAAAAAAATACATTCACTAGTAATAAACAACATATAAAACTATATTTATTACCAAGATTCTGATTTGGCTTAAATCAACTTTATCACGGGTTACATGTACCATCACGAACACATTCTCACAAACGAAGGTATATGTTTATGACATTACGAATATGTACACAAGTATTGAGAAACATATTGAAAATATCTTCACACAAATATATATATACATATAACAAACATTTACTCGCAAGTCAAGAAAATTTATACACAAGCCATTGATCGATATACATTGATCTTGATTTACTCTATATACTTGGCATATGTCTCGTGCAGATTCACAAAACATAGCTTATTCTCATTGTTCACAGGACTGAAAACTATAACAGTATTAAAATCAACAAAATTGTAAAATTCAGATATAAGCATACATACAGTGATGAAACGGCATAATTATGTAAGAAAGAATAAAGGAATAAAGAAGAAAAGAATGAGTGTGAGAATGAATGAAAATCTTAAGTAATCATGTCAACACATAGTACACTACAGACACATTAGGGTCTTATTACTTAGTTATTCCAATCTTCTCTCATATGAATCGATACTATTCAGAAGTGTTCACACTATCTCATAGTTCTACAATTCATCTTGAAAAATATTTCGGTTCTCTATTCTTCAATTAATTGTGTTAACTATATCCTTATTAGAGAACATTAATAATTCTATGAATATTATTTGATGTAAATATTTATTCTTGTTGAATCAAAGTACCATATTATATTTCTGATTTATTCTTAAAGTCTTGAATCTTTGAGATTTATGATTCTTCACAAGACGATATTTATGATCTGCGAGATTCTAGTCAGTTACATTCTTAATGATCTTCTTAGTCGATAAATAATTGATAGGTCTGATTCACAGTTATTCACTTTTGTTTAATATTTATATGTATTGTTCACAGAGTGTTAGAAAAGTGAAGATATATGTTAAAGATTGCACCTGGTTAATTAGTAATGTGCACAGCAACCAACTAGGAAAATACGATACGTTAATTATTATATAGTGTATTCAGATAGATACATGTGTGTGTTTTTCATTGTTGGCAGAGACATCATGAAATGATGAACTGACTTATGTTGGGACATATTGCAACTATCTATTCCCACATACTGCATATGCTGGAAGAAGGAAACCGTTACTCTCGTCAAACATCTTGTTTTACTTCACGGAAGTGATTACGATGTTTCCAGGGAATTCAGGAACTAAGTATCGTTGTTAAAAACAATTTACGTGATTGATATGATAGAATTAATATGTGAATATTATAGTGTGTATAAATAGGTATATAGAAATAATTAATTAATTAATTAATATTTAATCCTGTTATATTGGTAATTATCATATTAGAATGTTGGTATTCGTTAAATAATGGTTAGATAATTGATAACAGTTATAGTTTGAATTGATATGCATCAAACATGTGGTAGAATATCCACTTGATAATAATAGAAGTACCCTTAAGTTAACATGTGAACAGCGACAGCGTCTACCTCACCTACAGCCATTGAATGGAAAGAAAATATAACGAAAGATATACACATAACCAGCGACAACAAGGATCAGCAACTGATACAGACTGCATTGTACCTATTACTACCCTCGTCCACAACTCCGGGTTTTGACCTAGAGTGAGGACACTTGTTCACTTGAACAAGTTAGGAACTAATGGTATCATTAGTTGGTCCGGCCCTCCCATAGGCCGGTACCACACGACGTTCACCGTGAGTGTGAAAAGGAGGGCGTGCCAGTCATATAATTTTTTTTTAGGGCTTCTAACGGGAACCATAACGTCATGTTCAGCGATTGATATAACTTGTATTGTCAGCGATGCTATTTGTCATAGGTTAATAAGTTCAAGCTATATGTATAAATGTTTAAATGATTAAATCATTTAATCTCCGAGGGGGGGGGGCATAATGCCAGATAGCGATCACTGATGCACAACATGCAGAGAAAGGTTAAAGGGATTTTTCCTAAGTATGCACCAAAAGATATAGTGCACAAAGAAACTAAGGGAGATGAGACGTTGGAGGACAACAAGGAAACATACGCTGTGGTGCCGCCTTCAAGACTAGACGTGTTTTCCTTGTGTGGATAAAAGTTCGTGGCCGCACCATTCGCCTTATGGCCGTACGACCCTTTATCGCACCGCCTGCACCATAACAATCATCATGTGCTCTGTCAGCCGGCGACGGTGTGCATGTCTCTCAACAGCTCTCGATCCGTGATGGTCTTGATCAGTTCTGCTGTTGGTATTCCTCTACAACATCTTCTCAGTCCATTCTGAATGATTTCTCTCGGTTTGCATCTGAATCTCTTCCCACTGATCTCCCCATTCATCAAGATGCTTTCCACTGTCCTTCTTCCGATGACATGATCAATTGTTGCATATAATGTTCTACGTTCATTAATGATTTCTCCTCCAGAGAGTCGTTGTTAGATACCGTAGCCGTGCAAGGTATTAGTCTCAGAACCCACTTCTCCGTTTCTTCTAAGTTTTTTTTTTTTCAATTAGCTCCGTGGCGTTCCATGATTCCCTTCTACACAGCAATTTGTGTACTATATAACACTTCAACACACTCTTTCTGACATTAAATGATAGTGATTTATTGCATAAGATGCATTTCATGTTCTGAAATGCAGCTTGTGTGTGAACTACTCTGCAGGCGTATTGGGCGGTTTATGGAAATGCCTACATGGCCCCACAACTCTAGAAAGGGGAAATCCCGGTTGCACCTCCAAGTGGTACAGGCAAAGAAACACACCACAGTGTGGCTAACTCAGCTCTGGGGACAGTTTATCCATCTCTGCAGCTGAACACAGCAAGGCACCTCACCTGTCCTATCAGACAGAAATGGCTGTCAAATACAGACGTAAAATACTCCATATGGATGTGGAAGACAAAGGACACCACTACATTATCTTCCAACGAATTGATGTATTTCAGATCAGAGTCAGAAAGCCACGTTAATGGCTGTCTTAGGACAGCAATGTTCAATAAGGTCTGTCACCAGCCACAGGTGACATCAGACCGTCATCACGCTACTGATGACAATACTAACAATTAATACCAAAATGACTACTAACATGACTAACTGTAAAATCTAAACATGTAATGTAAAAACACAGGCTGAGTTAGGAACATTAGATAATGTTGTAAGAGAATTATGTTAAATGTATTCAGCATAGCTGATTTAACGTCTGCATTAAATATTATAATATTCGTACTAAGATCTTTATATGTGCCTCCATTGTGTCTACATTACTATCTAAATGAGGAGATGGATGCGTATCTTGAAGTGAGGCTTCACGATGGACGATCAGATTATTATTTGCTTGATTTGTTCTCACTCTCCGTGTCCTTCCTCTATGAATTTATAAACACAATTGTTTAGATCTTCCATCCCGTGTTGTTAGTTTAACTTGCATCTGCTTTCATGTGTGGGACAATGTCGTCAGCAAGGTCCGGATAAACTAGACTCTATGTCTGAGAAGTCTATTGAATGTCATCCCTTGTCATACTTGTTTTTGTCTAGTCTATGGTCAATAAGAATACAAGAGATGACAAATGGCGTCCCTGCCACATTCCTTTTATTATGTCGCATGCTTTTGTTAGTTTACACTCATGGACTACTTTGGACCTCATGTCTCTAAATATGTCTTTAAATTAATGATTGACAGTAATATTAAACCTCTCTAATTTGCAAACTCCTGAACTTCTCCTTTCATTGCCAGATTCACCATATATGCGTCACTTCAGTATGCTGCTATTTCTTCAGTTTCCTTGATTCTACTAAATATATGCAATTATTCGGACGGTGTCTTTACATTAATCTTCACAGCTCTTGTTAGGATGCCATCTGTGATAGCAGCTTTCCCATTATTCAGAAGTGCGATGGCTTTATTGAACTCTTCTTTATATGGTTTCTCAGAGGTGGTATCCAGCTCCAGGTAAGCAGTTTGGATATCTGCAAGGTCTTCTGGGAATGGTATCTACAGGTGTTCTGCAAATTATTCTAGCCCATCTGTTTGATTTATCTGTAATGTGATTGTAAACTTTCTTATTTTTAAAATGTTTTCATATGTCTAATTGGTTGATTATATATTCCTGCTATCTTTCTTGTAGAATTGTAACGGTCAATGAGGTTTCCCTTCAATGCTTCTTCTTCTGTCTGTCTGGCTAGGTAATGTATTTATTATCTTTTCTTCCGCCCGTACTCACTTCTTAAATGCTATATTAGCGAATGCGTATTTTGTCCTGGGCTCTGACTATTGTAGCTCTGGACTTGTTTTATTTAAGTCTTGCTTTCCTACTTCTGCTTTCCTTTATTCTTTTAATGTTTCCAGCGTTCTCCATAATGCATGTTTACGTTCCCTATTGCCAACTACTTCTATACACGATTGGATCAAAATATTTTAGACTTAAGCCAGCAGTCTTCCGAACTAACGTCGTCTATTAACTGTTGCAAAACCTGAAAAGCATTATAGACTGTTTCCACAAACTGTTCCTTTGTGTCTGGACATCAGAAGAGTTCTACAATGTATTGATTTATGTGTGTATGAGATGTCATGTATCACTCGAGCTTCCATTTCATTTTACTTATCTGCAGAATGTGATGTGCCCGTAAGTCTACTCATCTAACAATGCTTACGTCATGCAGAGTTTATCAATCATGCTTGCTGATGCATACATGGACAATACGATTTTCTGTTTTGTGAAAGCCACGTCATTGTACGCATACGTTTATGTAGAAACACTTTTCTGCCTGTGATACTCCGATGCGCTGGCAGAAATTATATAATGACTTAGCACTGACTTTACATTGTCATTCATCACCGATGTCCATATCCCGCTTGATCTCTTTACAGCCTGTGTTATCTCATACAATTCTAACATTCAGTTCACCTATAACAATTGAGATATTTTTTTGGTTTTATTTTCAAGACTGTCGACATTTCTCTTTAATTTCATGTACAATGTCTCCTTATTGCATTCAGCCATTTTATTTTTGGGTACATTTGTAACACTGGAAAATATTCATTTTGACTCTTGTTTGTAGTTGTAATTGTTAATGTTATTATTCTCCAAAACAATATTTGTTAGTGCTTTCTCTGCCTAAATCACATGCTTGTTGTCTATTCAACAGCAACAATGACAGTTGCCCCTTCTGTCGCCTGCCGCGTCTTGCCTTTTCTCCTAACACAGAAGGCCGCCACAAACAATACAGCGCCAAGTGCACCCAGACCAAGCATTAGATCCATGGGCAAAGTGGCAGATGCCACAACAGCCTTAGGAACACCTGGTAAACAAGATACAATAATGTCAGATGTAAAACAAGACACTCTATTTTAAATATGAAACATGACACATTATTTTAAAATTAAACCATGAAACAATATTATTACAAAATACAACATGACACACTCTTCTCATCTCATCTCATCATGTTCCTCTTGTACTTTGCCATGTAGAGGTGAAGTATAAACATCGTGAGAGTGCCCGATTAGGGGCTTCATATATCGATATGACACACTGTTATTACAAAATAAAATATGACAGTCAATATTGCTTTATGAGTGAGCTGATTAGAATGATATATTTTGACCTTTACATTCTCCATTGTTTTCATGCTGAACCACATAGTGACACATTGATTATGAAAACTGATCATGACGCCGTGATGTTTTAAACAATCTATTATCACTCTGACTGACAATTGTAATAACAGTATAATACATCTATTATCTATGACTATTATTGAGTGGCTTTTTATTATTGAGAGACCGAAGTCTTGACAGACGATAGTTTGTAAAATTGGGTTACCTCTCCATAACACAAAGCCTGGGCTGAATTTAGAGACCATGTGCTGCCCATGCACATGCAACCTGTCTAGTTTACTCTAAAGGAAAGATGACACCAATATGTCTGGAAAAAGACATGCTGGGGAAGCTGCCGGATCAGCAAAGCAATGCTCTAACTGTCCGCCTGTTGGAGCTTCGATCCTATACCAGTTACCAACCAAGGCTTGGGGCCTGGTCTGCCCTGCCATGACATTTAGTCTTTAGGTTGCATTTCCTCACACCAGGATAAGGCTTGTATCCTCCCAACTGCGCTCTTCCGCCTGAAGCCTTTGGCACAATGTGGGGTGTCAGATTTGATAAGTGTCTCCCAGAATAGATATATAATTGAATCTTGCTTATAAAGTAAATACAGACCTTAAGAGTGGATATAGAATTGGATCTCGCATATAGAGTAGATACAGACCTTTTGTGACTGTTTATAATATTATATGTTAACTCTCTCTCTCTCTCTCTCTCTCTCTCTCTCTCTCTCTCTCTCTCTATCTCTCTCACTCTCTCTCTCTCTCTCTCTCTCTCTCTCTCTCTCTCTTTCACACACACACACACACACACATACACTTCCTCCATCTATCATTGCGGAATTACAAAAAAGCATACTTCGCACATACTTATTAGAACCGAACACCGATGCCGTTTTAAACAGTATAATCTCATTCTGACTCATAAATATAAGGTTTATCTATAGTTATTAAAACTATGGACACATCCACGACATTATACATGTTGCCGCTGCGCACATCGAGCCTGCGTCATCTAATCTATACCACAGTCTCAGCTCGAATCTACTAATTCGGATAGACCTTCCTCTACTGCACGCGGTCAAAAGCGTGCTCCTCGCACTATGCGATCCGTACATTCAACCGTGAAGAGAGTGTGAGATTTAGTCACTCTCTCACACTCCTGACAATTGCGCACTATTTGAAATGAAAATGATGACACAATATTTTAAAAGTAAATCATGAAACACTATTATTAACAATGTAAACCATGATACAATGTTAATACAAAGTAAACACGACACAATATTATTACAATGGTAAACATGACATAATGTTAATACAATGTAAAACACAACACAATAATATTACAATTTACAACATGACACAATAGTATTACAATGTAAAAGACGACATCAAATTATTACAATCTAACACATGACACAATATTATTACATTGTTAGAAACGACATAATAATATTATATTATTAGATACGGCACAATATTATTATATTGTTAGATGCGACACAATATTATTACAATGAAATATAAGACACCAAATTATTATGTTGTAAGATATGACACAATGTTATTCAAATAGAGACCAAAACACACTATTAGTAGAAAGAAAATAAAAGACAGCGTATTGTGTAAAACATGGAAAACAAGACACAATGCTATCCACACACACACACAAATCATTATCAGGTGTGAAACAAGTCACAATATTATTAAATTGTAGAAGGGGCATACTATTATTAAACGTAAACTAACTGACGTGACCCAGATGACGTCATGGCAGAGTTACACCATGGTTCGGGTCGGAGTGTAGAGGTTATCATGGTGTTCAGCAAGAGAACACCAGAACGTGGAACGTGGGTACTTGTCACGCAACGTGGAAACGTTGCAACACGCGTCCGATGTGACAGGAAGTGGGCTTTGAACGGGCAGTCTGCGTGGGTCCATCGTCCAGCAAGGACATGGTGAAAAGTATACAGCGTTATGGCTCTACATTGAGCCACGCTTTTAAATAGTGATGTAGTGTACTGTGAATTGCTCGTCGAATAAGTGATTGTATATTTGATAATGTGATATTTGGTTGTGTAGAATATTATATGTAGAAAACGTATAAACAGTCTCTGAGTTAACTGCTGTTTAAGTTTACTTGTGTTCGAGTTGGTGTAAAGTGTCAAGTAGTGTAGAGCAACCATCAGCAAGTCATATGCTGAGAGATGACCATGGTGCCGACTGCACAAGAAATTACCTACAGTCATTACCCCTAGGAAGGTGGGCGCACTAGACAGAGCTATTGCCATATATGCCGCAGGCTGGCAATGAACTTAAAAGAGTATTCAAGAAGCGCAATCGGACTCTGGCACTAACAATATTATTAAAAGATAATATCAGCGAAGTAAACAACGCTATAGTATTACAGATTATTACATTTGTAGAAACGCAATTTGAACAGACTACGTCTGCTCCTCCAATCACTTTTATTTCTCCCCAATCTATTGTATTCCTTCAGTTAAACATGAGTCAAGCTTGCCAATAATTCACAGCCCATCTTTTAGATATCAATAAGACTGACTCCGTGTGTGCACGACCTCTCCGCAATTATAGCCTTTCGACATTTCTCTTTATCATTGGCTAGTTGTCCTACCCTTGACACTGTTGTGGTATTTGACCATTAAGAATGACGATGACCATTCATTTCATCCAGTGCGCGTCACAGTTTGGAGTCGTGAGTTCAAAGATGGCTGGTAAGGCCTTTTTTTGGCTCGAAATGTTCTTTGACAATGTAGGCAAAGAATGTGGGACGTTCAAGGAGGACGATCTCATGGGGTGGTTTAATTTTTGTCTAGTCTTTTGTTACAGCTCTTGCAATGCTGTTTGCTTCTCATTTGACTGCACCCTTGCGTAACCAAGTACGCCATGGATTTCGGTCTTTAACAGCATTCTTCCATGTGTCGTGATGAATTCCGAAAGCTTTAAGTGAGACCTTCAGAGGCTTTAAAATGTTTCATCTGGCCGTCTTGGGAGTGTTTACCACAAAGCAACTCACCGTAAACATTCGTGTAGGGAGCCTGTGAACTGGCATGCGAGTCAGGTGACCAGACCAGCGAATCTGAAACTTCACTAGTAGAGTGGGGATACTGGGCATGGACGCCCTTTCTAGGACTTCAGTGTCTGAGGTCTTGTCTTGCCATATGCTCTTTAATATCTTCCTAAGCCAGAATGTGTGGAAGTGGTTTAATTTCCTGGTGTGTCACCGGTAAACAGTCCAGGTTTCACAAGCATATAGCAGTGTAGATAAGACGAGTGCTCATCAGAATTTCAGCTTTGCTTACAGGCCTAGTCCATGTATGTCCCACAAAGTCTTCCAAAGGCTGCGCTGGCCTTAGAGATTCTTGTATACACTTCGTCGTCAAGTTTGGCAGCTAGTGACAAAGTGCTTCAAAGATAGGGGTATGTCTTCACAATAATGCTATGACCAAATCTTTGATATTCGGCTTGATGTATCTTATCTCTGGAGCTGATTGCTACATAACTAGTATCATTTAAGTTGACATTGAGCTAAAAGTTAACATAGGCATTCGAGAAAGCCGAGACGTTACGTTGCTAGCCTGCCTCTGAGTTGGCATAAAGAGCACAATCGATAGCAAACAGGAGCGCTCTGACGGTCTCACTGGTATTTTTGGTTTTAGCTTTTAGCCTTCTGAGACTGAACAACTTTCCATCAATGAGGTAGTTTATGTCTATTCAGTTGTTTGAATATAAATGTTATAGACGAGTTCTAAGAATATTTTGGGTAAAGAAAAGAACAAAAGCATCCATACTTCAAGAGCTGAATATTGAAGAAGGTTGGCTATTAAAGACGATAAAATAAAGAACATTGAAATATTTTGTCACTTGAAACGCAACGAAAGTTTGGAGAGAACAATACTGGAGGAGTATATGCCTGGGAAGAGAGGAAGAGGAAGGTCAAATAGAATATGGGTGTAGGATGTGGTGGAGGATCTCCAGATGGGTGTATCGGACACGGGACATATTGCTTATGATCGAGAGGTTTTCCGGAAGGTGGTTATGGGAGTGAGGTTCTGCAAAGGACATGCTACTGAATGAATGAATGAATGTTTTCGAAAGCTTTGGTAAGCATAGCTAAAACATGTAACTGAACACCGTTGGTACCAGGATACAGTCTTTAGGATACAATATTCAATTCATTGGTGACAGGAAATGGCTCAGGCCATTTGCCTGGACTCTCGCCTCCATACAATCATGAAATAGCCGCACGTAAAATAGTCAATGGTTAGATTATTGAACAAACATTGGATCCTGATATAATTGCAAAATAAAGTCAAAAAAGGACTGATTGTGAGTGAGAGAGGAAAAGAAACAGAAGTACTGGTTACTAGCTTTAAATTATTTCACGTTGGCAAGCAGAGAGCTAAGATGCTGGTTGTGGCCCTACAGCTCGACCTTCAGCTCTGAGAGATACTTGGTAAAGTCAGTCTTGAACACAAGATCACACACCCTCTTGCCGTCGAGTTCCGTGACAGCATACGCGTCTGTCCCGTTGTGAACACAATTGTGTCTTGTCTGGCCGGTTATGTACACATATGTGTCTGGTCTATCCCGTAATGGACATTTCCTGCTGGTACCGCACAATGTACGTTATCTTAATAATAATATAAATGTATGTCACCATGTACACAGCTCCTAGATTTAATGAATTACAAGTCTCGCGCTCACTTGCCATAACATCGCTCGACCAAACCATTTCGCGGACCTTATAAGAAATAGTCTTCCGCTCCTGCTATATACTTTTACCCCCAAAGACATTTGCACTCACATATATTTTTTTTTATTCGCATATCCTTTACAGGACATCGCTGTCAACAGCAGCATCTTTCAGCTGTCTGTTGATTTCTTGACAAGATTACGCTCAGTAGTTTGCCATTGCTTTCTGAGCGGCCGGCTCAGTTATACCGCAAGTCACCAGCGGGGGACGAACCGCTCCCAGTTCTCGCCCGCTACGAGACTCTGCGTGATAAACGGCATTACGGAGAAAGTGTTGTAACCCCTCGGCCAGAGAGACCGGGCACTCACATATAGTCTAATATATAATAGTGAAGTATTATACATAGTCTGGAGTGTGGCATCATGTCTATGCATAGAAATTGCCTGTTTATGGATTGTTCAGAAATGTGTCCTTTATGATGCGTACATTTTGCACATTTCCACAAGCGCGGATAATGGTTGCACTCACTTTTATTGTTTTCTTCTTCTGTATGATATCTACTATACTACTTTAGAGGGCCAATGCTCTCTAGGTAAACATAAGACAAGCGAAAAACCATCACACTTTGTGTGAAACCGTAAGTGTGCATCTCTTCGTTCGCAGACTAAGATTAAATCCCTTTATTACACGTTTGTGCAAGGTTGTTCGTGATTTCTTGCCAAGTTTGTGTTCAGTAGTTTGTCATTGCTTTCTGAACTGCCGGCACTTATACCATAAAAACTAACGCAAGTCGTTCAGCTGCCAAATCGCTCGCAGCGGTGTTTCGATCGGGGTATACGTGTTTACGAGTTGTGACCGTAACTCCTAAGCTATGTTAAAGAGCGGTACATATATTCAGGATATCAAAGGTGAAGACAGACAACAAGATACATACTCTCTTGACATGAGGTTAAGGCAGACAACAAGATACATACTCTCTTGACATGAGGCTCCAGAGAAGCCACTCTGACATCCCTTGAGGCAGGCCCCAGTCTTAATGTCACAAGACGACGCATTTGCCTGGGCGGAGGGCGCACAGGTAGGGCTGCACGATTCGCTGCAATTCATACCAAACTCGCCAACGCCACATTCTGTAATTGTCCAGGTTACACTCTCTCAGTCCAGAATATGGCTTCTACATTTTACATGGGCATCAATAGAAACGTAAAACTACACTAACCGTTATGTTACAAGAAGGAGGGCATTTGTGTAAAAAAGAAGCTGAATGTTCCAGAAAGGTGTATTAAAAGAACCATGAATTAACATGGTAGTCAAGATGTCATTTATGATGAAAACTCCACTATATTGCTGCTCAAGATTGACGGCAAAATATACACTACAATAAGATCATGGATTGTTCCCGTCCATTATCTGTATTGGGAAAGGTTACCTTCCCTTAGTTACATAATGATATCTTTCCATATTTATATAGTATTCTGTTTCCTTAGTTAAATATTGTTCTGTTTACTTATTTATATTGTCAGCGTGTTGGGGAATAGAGACAGGACATATACAGGACAATAGAGATATCAGAGACAGGACATAGACAGGGACATAGAGATATGTCATAGAAGGACAATAGATATTCCTTAGACAGGGCAATAGAGATGTCATAGACAGGACATAGACGGGGCAACAAGACCCAGCTATAACTAGGACATAAACAGGACACAGGGACACAGAGACAGGACTACATCCTTGACCGACACTCAATCTTGCACTGAAGAATCTGGGACAACAAGACCTGACAGCAGTACGGCGAGACAACTGATACAGCCCGACTATCCCGGGACACACGGGGTCAAGGACCACGTGAGTGGGAGACCAAAGACCAGAGGGAGAGACGGAGACTGGACGCGTTAGAGGGAAGACGCATGTGTTTAAGATGCGAGTGTATTGATTGCGGGTGTGAGAGCTAGCCTTGCCGAGCTAAGATAGCGAGTACTGAGTGCGGGGTTTTGTGATTGTATGAGTGTTAAAGCTGAGTGCTAATTGATATAATGTATATGGTGTGATAATTAAAGTTGCCATGTGTGCGGAAGTGTTGTATATTGCACGCATCTTGTTGATATTGCGGGTGTACATAAATAAATAGGATTTGATCCACATGTTTGATATTTATGAATGCATGTAAAGCAACTCATATCGCGTGTAGAATGATGAACGAAGGGTGCCTGTGCTTTTCCTGAGACGCTGACATATATAATATTCTCTTTTCTTACTTATTGGGTATATAGTCGAAGCAAAGGTGTATGTGCTTTGTGTTTGAAACCTTTGACAACAGCCAGCGGGGAGAAAGTGGAGCGATGGAGGCACTGGCACATGAAGAGACAAGCGAAGCCTGGTACATATGGTACCGTTTATGATGATAACAATCGACCTATAACAACTGACCAGGACAAAGGAGAGGCTTTTCTTGTACGATTTGTAAACAGACAGATCAGCAAGATAGAGCTATTGAATATACGGTCAGAGAAGCCTTGTTACCGGTCACTAGCCAGGAGGACTGAGATTAATTAAGGTGGAAGATATTAGATGGGTGCTGAAGTGGGCTAAAGACACAGCGCCAGGTCCGGATGGTGTGAGGTACTCCTATATGAGGCACATAAATGATGGGGACTTGTAGGAGGTGGCTCTTTGTTTCAACCTAAGCATCAATTCGGCAGAAATACTAAACGATTTTTGCATAGCTACCTGGTCCCGCCCCCAAAGCCTGGTAAGGCTCACTCCAGACTTAATGGATACCGAATCATAACACTGCAAACACGTATGGCAAAGTCCTCGAAAACATAGTAGCACGCAGGCTCCAGCGACATTTGGAAAGTCGTAACCTGCTTCCCAAAGGGCTCGTGAGTTACCAGCCTGGGAATGACATTTGGGTCAATGCTGCAACGTTTGCATTTGATGTCTACGAGGGCTTCCAGGATAAACAAGAGACAGTGGCGGTAGCTCTTGACCTGGAGGATGCGTATAACAGGGTCAGGTATGATCGGTTGATATACACACTGTTGGACATTAAGGCCTGCCCTTGCGTTGTTAGATGGTTACAGCAGTCCTTTATGAGCGTAAAGTTGCACTGCGCATTGGTTCCTGGACCTCTGGCCCTTGTACTATAACTCCTGGCTCGCCACAGGGATCTGCCTTGTCCCCAGTGCTCTTTAATGTCTACACCGCAAAATCGCAGCTATTGAGACACCAGGTGTGGGGTGGATTTTGACATTTGCAGATGATGTGCTGGTGTGGACACAGGGCAGAGACAAGGCCAGTTCTGCGGAAGGCTTACAGACGGCAGTAAACAGGGTGGTAGAGTGGTGCAGGGACCGTTATAAACCCAGATATGGCATCGGTTGTGTGGTACTCCCTAGATAACCGGATCGTCAAGGCAGATGGCCCAGGTAAAATGTTGAATGAATGTCCTCTTAGTCGAGAGAGTAAATTGGAGTACTTGGGTATCACCTTTGACAGGTGTTTGTCTTTTAAGGATCATGTGGAGGCTTTGGTGGTGAAGGCTGGTAGGGGACTTAATGCATCGACGGCGATGGCAGCAACCGGGTTACATCTGAGGTTTGTTTGGGGCTGCTGATAATTTCAAAGAGCCAGCTTGAAAGGTAGGAGCGCATACAGAATGCTGCCATGCTGGTAATCCTGTGGTGCACAAAGGATACACGCATCATAAGCATGAGTCATATCCTGGCGCTACCAACAATGACAGATAGGCATAGGGTCCTTCAGGCCAAATGGTACCTGAGAGTTGCGGCAGATAGGGATCACACGCTGCATGCAGCCATGGATATGGTCAAGGGTCATAGACTAAAACGAGGCAGGTCCCGTATGGCACAGGCAGAAATACCTATACATCAGGTGTGTGATCTAGAGACCATCAATTGTGAAAAAGAGTGGGTTGAAGTTCCGGAAGACATGACGGACTGGCACAGTGTAATAATAACATTGGGTCATGAGTGCAGAGAATGGGCAGCGGGCCGCAATGAGTTTGAAGTGAAACAGCTGATCCAGAGTAACACACATCAAGGTGACATAGTCATCTACATCGACGGGTCAGTGGTGAGAAACAGATGTAGTGGTTGGGGATTTATTGCAAAGGCTAATGGACGAGTCTTCAAAAAGGAGAGATTGACATATGAGACTACGACCTTCAGCATGAGAATGGAGGTGAAAGCAGTAACAGCGGCATTCCGATGGCTAGAGAAGACTACTGCAACACACATTGTATTCATTACGGATTCAAAGAGTATGCTTTTTCAGGTGGAGAAAGGAATGTTTCGTGTGGAATTGCTATCAGAGGTCACATATTGTGAGAAATGTATGGATAATTTGCCCTGGCCGTGAGGCGGAAAAGGGGGGGGGGGGGGTATGAACAGGCTGATAGGCTAGCAGGGAATGCACCTCTTGGTGGTATCTTGCCTATGGACAAAGGGGAGGTGGTAGTGCGCTTGTGGGACTAGGTGGAGAAGGCGGAGGAACAGATTGAGACCTCATATGTGGAAAGAATGAGATTGTGGGGGATCGGCAGGGGTTCTGGATGATTCTCAAAGCTGAGAGAGAAGACCAGGATAACTTTTAATCAGATAGAGGTGGGAACGATTAGTAGTATGACTCTTCCCTGGCTGTTGAACGAGGGGGCGGAGCACGTATGGGAATGTCCTGAGTGCAGTGATGTCGATTCTTAACTCAAACCAACTCAACTCAACTCCTTATTTATATGATACTAGCTGACCCGGCCCGGCTTCGCCCAGGCCCTGGCGGGGATCTATCTATCTAACTATCTATCTATCTATCTATCTATCTATCTATCTATCTATCTGTCTGTCTGTCTGTCTGTCTGTCTGTCTGTCTGTCTGTCTGTCTGTCTGTCTGTCTGTCTGTCTGACCCGGCCCCGCTTCGCCCAGCTCCTGGTGGGGAGCATCTCATATAATTCATATAAGTAGTCATATAAGCTCCCGTTCCCGACTATCTGTCTGTCTGACCCGGCCCGGCTTCGGCCAGGCCCTGGTGGGGAGCATTTAATTTAATTCATATAAGTAGTCACATAAGTTCCCGTTCCCGACTGTCTGTCTGTCGACCCGGCTGTCTGACTGTCTGTCTGTCTGACCCGGCCCGGCTTCATCCAGTCCCTGGTGAGGAGCATCTAATTAAATTTATATAAGTAGTAATATAAGTTCCGGTTCCCGACTGTCTGTCTGTCTGTCTGTCTATCTGTCTGTCTGTCTGTCGACCCGGCTGTCTGTCTATCTGTCTATCTATCTGTCTATCTATCTGTCTGATAGATCGGGTCAGATCTATCTATGTATCTATTTATTTATATAGCTATCTATAGCCAGGGGACTTAACCTAAGATATATCAATGCTACTAAACGGTATGTCCCTTTATAGAATATTTCTTATGTTAAGTCATGTAATTACAAAATGAAATTTTAGTAAGTAAGTAGCCGATTTTACACTAAGAAACTATTACAGTCGGTTGCACAGGAATGAAAGGAAGACGTGTAGAAAATTTCATCTCAATCGGATGTACCGTTTTTGAACGCTTCCAATACATATCCAACCACACACATACAGCGTCTTTTATATATATATAGATTCTATTTCTTTATTTATATATGGTTCTCTTTCGTTATTTATAGTGTTATATTTCCTTATTTATATAGTGTTATATCTTTTTTTTACATAGGCTTCTCTTCGTTTATTTATACATTGTTGTATTCCGTTATGTATATAGCTGTCTGTTCCCTTATCTATATAGTGTTATCTGTCCTTATTTATTGTGTTCTCTTCATTTATTTATATATTGTTCTCTTTCTTTATTCATAGAGTCATCTATTTCCTTATTTCTATAGTGTTATCTCCCCTTATATATACTGCATCTTTAACTGTTCCCTTCCCTGATCTATATCGTGAACTGATAATAGTAGCCTTGCCTGCTTTTGGTTTGTGCTAACAAAGTGTCCTTTCTTGACGTGCACATGTTTTTTCCCCCACAAACCAGGACAATGGATGCACACACTTTCACTGATTTCATGATCTGAATCATGCCTACTATGATGTTTTGGGTTTCCTATACCCCATTGGTAAATACAAGATATAAGAGTTAAATCATGCTTTGTGTGACACCAAAATTGTGTATATCTATGATCAATTCCTCTATTTTACGGTCATCAAAGGGCAGTACATGTATTCCGTATGTCAACGGCAAAGGCAGACAATATGATACATACCGTCTCCACACATGGCTCCAGAGAAGCCATCCTGACACCCCATGAGGCAAGCCCCGGTGACGTTGTTACACGAGGACACGCTTGCCTGACCGGAAGGCGCACAATTCGGGCTGCACGATTGGTTGCAATTGATACCAAACTTGCCAACACTACATTCTGAAACTGTCAAAGTGCAGAATATGACCTCTACATTTTACACGGACATCTCCAGAAACTTAAGATCATTCACTTATGTTACAAGATAGCGGACATTGGTGTGAACAGAAGCTGAATGTTGCTGAAACGGATTTAACGGAAATACAAATTAACATATTATCTTGACAGTTCCATTATATAGCTAGGACCGTGCGGTAGATTATTTCAGTATGATGCAAGTCTTCGAAATGCTGTTCCTTACATGCTTTTTTTTTTCTTTTTAAAATGCAGCCCCCCTGTGAAGCCCCCTTACGATGCCGCTTGACGCGGCCGCCTATCTGTATCATAGCAAGGTACCGCCTTGTATATAGCTATTCATATTGACGGTCAAATATAGACTACAATAAGATGGTGGTCTATTCAATAGTGGACTACAATAAGATGGTGGACTATATCGTGAACTATTCGATTAATTTGAAGCGATTAGGATAATGCCTCCAAGAAGTGTACATACTCAGAATTAAACATCATAATGGTTGACATTAATGATAAAGTTGAAAATTATCAAGATGGATGTAAGGTATGGAAGTGTGGCGAGGGGCACGTAATGAAAGAGGTTGCCGACTTGAACAGTGGGTAAAAGAACATGGTATGATTATAGAAAACACCTAGCATCAACAACATCCAAGGAGATTATGGGCATGGTAATGTTCTGACAGTACGATCAGAAACCAGATTGATTACATCCTCATGAACAGACAATTTCAAAATGCCTTCAAAATAATGGCAAAAGCTATTCCATATGCCGACTGCTACTGCCACCATCAATTGGCTGGCTATATGCAATATACATATATTATTCTAGAAAGTCAAATATACACTAAGATTCGCAACAGTTGATCTATGTGAACTAGAACGTGAGGAATAGAAAGAAAAAGCAGCGGCTGCAGCAGGATATAACAATGTGAATTGGAAACAAATAGGTATATTAAGCTCCTGCGAGAAGAAACGTACTAAACATCAGCAACGTTGCACATGCCTTACAAGGAGATTCACGTATCACGAAATACAGGTGAAAATCCGAAACCAGAAGCACTCAATAAATATATAAAATGAATAATAAAATAAAATAAAATAAAATAAACTACTCACAAACGCGTACAATACGACACACCGGACTACCGAAGATTCGATTCTCAGAATCTTTGTCAAGGACACCACAGATAGCTAACACAACGAAATACAGCAAACAAAGAAAAATCACACACGACATATCCCTGTGCCATGTGGGGCAGAAAAGGTGGCTTGGCTAGCTGCGAACGCGCTCGTTGGCTGCAGAATTAAAAGTGGGTTGCCAAATAGGATTTAAGTAGCCAAAAATATGTGAACAGTCTGCTACGAAAATATAAGGGTGTGGGGACAATTAAGTCTAGATTTGGGGGAGGGGGGGGGCAGCATAGTAATAGATAGTGTAAACAACTATTAACCGCATTAAAACACTGCTACCACCGCTACTTAAATAGCTCCGTCAGGCTCAAAATTGAATGCCAGCTAATCAACAAATTAGGATGCATCCATCCAGCAGGTATCAATACTGTTATGGACGCTACGGTATAACTGTGGCATCTTCCCCAATTGTTTACACTATCTATTACTATGCCGAGGACTACTATGCCAAAATTTTCACATCAGTAACAACAACAACCAGTTATCATATGAACACTTTTGTAATGACATCCAATAGGCCTACGCCGATCAAAGATCTCAAAAATGAAACCCCTGACCGTGACCACGTATTGTTATTATCGTATTGTCAGATGTCACACTTTAATTTGTGCTGTTTAAGAGGCAGTCATCTGCCATCGTAAGACATGTTGGACCGCCTGCATGGGTTGAAATCGCTAGCGTCCTAATAAAAAAACTAAGAAGCTGCAAGTAACAAATATCAGCCAAAAAAGGGGCAACCACAGTTACGAAGACGGCCGAAATATAAAGACATATCCCTTCATCACTCAAAGCTCAAAATATAAACATTGTATATCAAGCCAGCGAAGATGTTCCATCATTGGGCATCAAGTCATCGGTAATACAACAACAGTAGTATACCCGGAGCTTCGCTACCAAATTTTTGAGGATCGTCATCTTTTCCATGATGTTTCAAGAACTGAATACAAACTATTTTAAGTGCCCTGGCTGTGCATGTTACATCAACCCAACTGGGCAGACTCTGGTGGTCAAGGATGGTTTACAGCATTCAATACTGGATATGAAGCTTCCGGTGTCAAGATGGCGACGGACGGTCATGATGTTTTTGTGATCTTTAACTTTTTCGCGTACCAGGTGGATTTATTCATCTCTTGCGTGTAATTTGTGTGCCAGGATGTAAAACCAGGAGTTTCTACTCAAGATCTGAGCCGATGCTACGGAGTTTCGTGCATCAAGCGAAGTAATCATTGAGTGGATTTTTTTCAGCGTGTGTGGTTACTGTGGTTTTCGGTTTTTCAACATGGCGGAACAACGTGTGTTCTCCGAGCGGTCGGCAGTAACCCTACTGAGGCGACGTGGGAGACGGGCAGGCAGAAAATGACAAGGTAAGCGTGGTAGTTTAAGGCGTTTTAGACTCAAGTGTCAACGTTTGAGACTCAGGAATATCCGTATTCTATATTGGTACTGTGCCAGCGTAAAACAACGGGGCTCTATTCTATAAACCCTGGGTTACAGGAATGACATTGTAGCGCTCCAGTAGACGTGACTGGCCGATCAGCTGCTCCAAATTGCCGGCTTCAAATGTTTCTACAACAGACTACATCTGGGAACGCGATTCTCATTCGCGACAGCATGGTGGCGTCAGAGTTAGACATGTCCAGTTGGGAC
This sequence comes from Cepaea hortensis, assembly GCA_963921405.1. NCBI lineage: Eukaryota > Metazoa > Mollusca > Gastropoda > Stylommatophora > Helicidae > Cepaea > Cepaea hortensis. Next base: position 83,085,976 of record OY992895.1, on the reverse strand, counting down.
AGTGACGATATACAAATACAGGCGTTAAGAGTTCAATCCAGTCTACCATTCATGTTGGTTAATGTTTATGCCCGCAACGCGAGTATAGATTCCCAGAAGTGGCAGTGCTTAAGTGACATATTAGGTCACGAGAGAAATATTATTTTCTGTGGCGATTTCAACAGATCATAGGGAAACATTTCCTTCAACACACAGGGGGAAGCGCTCGAGACTGCACTTGAAACCATTGACCTGGTTTGTATCAACAGTGTCTGTGTAACCAGGACAGCAAGCCGTCCATGCGATGAGGACAGTGCTATTGATCTGGCGCTGGTTTCTCCTTCACTCACTACAGTGTGTAGATGGAGTGTCCTTGGACACCACGGCAGATATTCCAAAGAACATCGGTGACAAGACACAACCCTGTTTCACTCCCGTTTCCACTGAGAACCAGTCAGAGTTTCCTGATTCTGTTCTCATGCAGCAACGTGTCTCCTTTTAGAAAGATTTTATGATATTGGTATATTTTGTAGGAAAACCATAGATGTCAAGTAGAGTCTAAAGTGAAGGACTGTAGATACTGTCGAAGGCTTTTTTGAAAGTCGACAAAGTTGGTGATTAATTTCGACTGGAATTCTACAAAGTCTTCAATGATTATTCTCTAATGTGGTCTATACATAACTGTTTTGGTCTGAAGCCAGCTTGTTCTTCTCTGAGCCTTTCATCTATAGACTTTTTGAATCTCTCAAGTAACATGCTACAAAAAACGTTTTCATGGTACTGACAGTAGGGTGATACCACGCAAGTTATTACAATCAGACATATCACCTGTTTTGACAGTTTAAAAATTACACCATCCTTCCACTGTTGTGGTGGGGATCCGTTTTGGCAGATTTCATTGATCAGCTGTAACAAACGTTGTAAGGTATTCTCATCTGCTGCTGTGAGCATTTCACCTGAGATGTCGTCTTCACCAACAGCATTGTTGTTCTTCAATTTTTTTTTATGGCTGCTTTAATCTCTTCCACGGTGAATGACTCACAGGAGGCATCTAGTGTTGGCATGGTGATTTCTCCATCCAGGTTGGGAAAACTGTCAGGCTGCGGTCTATTTACTATTTCTTTCAAATGCTCTGCCCATCATTGCTTTTGGTGGTCATCGGCTTTGATATGTTTGTTTGGTGTAGGTGAGTGATTGCATGGTTGTTTCATGATGTGGAATACGGTTTTGTTGTTTCCAGTTTTGGCAGCCGATTCGGCGTCGGCGGTCAAGCTGTGTATAAAGGTCTGTTTATCTTTCCTTGCGCTTGATTTCACCTCTTTATCCAACAAGGAGTAATTTTGCTTATGGGTTTCATATGAAGCTGTGTCTTTTTTAGAAAGAAGTGTTAGTTTTGCTTGCTTTCTTTCTTGAATCTTCGTCCAGGTGTTATTGCTTAGCCATCTTCTTCTTCTGTCTTTGTACATAACCGACTGTGTTTGTTGCCGCATTTAGCAAGGTCTCTTTTGGGAAATTCCAATTTTCTTCAATGTTATTTTCACTATTCGCATTGCTCGTTATACTTTCTTTATTAGCGTAGATGTTATGTACTTCTGAGTTGAATGCGAGTTGCTGTTCTTTAGTCAGTATGGAATGTAAGTTTATTTTCTTGATTTTGGTGTTTTGTATAGAGTCTTAAGCTTCAGTTTTAGCTTGGCTATGCAGAGATTATGATCGCTGCCAACATCTGCCCCTCTGTACTGGCGTCTTGTACTGATGAACGGAATTTGACACTAATGCCAAAATGGTCTATCTTATTTTTGTGTGTTTAATGTTCTTATGAATGCCCTTTGCAGGCAGTCCTCATGCCCACAGAAACGTACATCAGCACGTTGCTATTTTGATGTACACTCCGTAAGTACACTCGCCATTTTGTTTATGCTCTGTGCATGCGCATGAGACACCTAACGCCACCTGACGAACGGGAATATAAAGTTCGATGTTGCTGTCACATAATGACGCCTGTTGAAAACACCAACTACATTTACCTGCCATCCCACAAAACTGTGTAACTTACTTATTAACTCGCCCTCGAATATACAAGAGGTATATGATGATGAGGGCAGATCAGAAACAAGGACACATGAGCATTTTGAAGGAACACAAATACAGACAACAGAAGCTGAAGATACCCAAGAATTCATAGGAAAATTAAAGAACCGGGGTCAATAACATAATTTTCTAAGACAGTAAAGCTGCTGGTGATTTGGGTGTAGAAGTCATAACAACGTTGTTGAATGACATCGATGACTGTTAATAGGTACATGATAGTATCGTGAATTTTGTTTTTCCGCAGCGAAACGAAAGAAATCTGGTGCAACGAGACGTTGAGAATGTCACACAAATAATGTAATTAGTCATGTGTCGTACTAATGAGAATTACACAACTCGGAATTCTTAGGTAAGTGGGAACATTTTTTTCCAATTTTCATTTACTCTTAATTGTTCTCATTTTTAAATCGTTTTATTCTTCTCGCCCTGTTGTCACGTTTTAATGTAGTCACAGGAGATCTTCGTGACTATATGTTGTGTTTTGTGATTTGTGTGTGTTTTTTTTTTTCTATTTTTTTTTTTAACGAATATTATTTTTAGTATAGTGGACCTAGATATGTTGTGTGTGTTATTTCTCAACATAGTAACTCTGCCTAGCAACACACTTGGTCCATCTGTCAAGTCGCTTGTTGATGTTTTCTAAGGACATGTTTTCGATTGCGGCCCTAAACCAGTTTTGCACCGCCTTCATTACATCGTTGTCATCTCCAAACCTGTGCAAACTAACACACTTGGTCCACCTGTCTTCTTGTTTGATGCTTTCTAAGGAAAAGTTCTTTAAAGTCTCCAAACAAGTGTAATTCTGATGTTGCCAAGTTTGAGCTTCATGCTGGATGTTCCATGGCATCATATATAAGAGCACGTATTGAAACCACTGTTTGCGCCACTGTATGAGGGCAGGCATTGTCGTGCAACAACAATACTCCCTTTGAGAAAAGTTCCCGGTTAATCATCAATGACGTGTTGTCGCGCATTTTGAAATCGTTGTGCACATTTATACGCTCTCTTCTTACAAGACATGCAGGGAATACCAATTGGTGAGCATGATGTAAAAACTATGCGTTATATTGATGAAATGGTTTTTGATTGCTGGAAATACAATGCTGGTAACAAGAAATGGTAGATATAATTGCGAAATAAAGCTAAATGAAACGATTTAGTCTGAATTGAAAAACAGAATAAAACAACAAACTAATGGCAATTACAAAGAGAAAACAATGCCTCCCAAAATGCATTATCAAATTGAATGGAACTGATCTGAAACAAGTCAGTGTATTCATGTTTTGGATATTTCATAAGAGCAGATGGAGGGCGTATTGAAGCAGACAGCAAACTAGGGTCTTACAATACACTAAGAAACTTTGTGATACAGCTAAAATATACTAGACACATAACTTGCACTAGCAAAAATAACACACGCATTCAATCAAATGCAAACAGACAAAACACCAGCATCATTCATCCAGACCAAAACTCACTAGCGGTTGAGAGAGAGAGAGAGAGAGAGAGAGAGAGAGAGAGAGAGAGAGAGAGAGAGAGAGAGAGAGAGAGAGAGAGAGAGAGAGAGAGAGAGAGAGAGAGAGAGAGAGAGAGAGAGAGAGAACCAAATGTAGTATTTTCTCAATGTGTTGGCTCTTGTCTTGCGATACAGTACATTCTCACTAGCTTCGAAACACCGGACACTGGACAACGTGTCATGTCGACAAACACTGTATTTGCTGACTGCACCCTGCCACTCCAGCAACCCGCTGGCAGAGATTTGCATTGTTCGATATGCGGCTTACTCAGTCCCTAGACGGTGTTAGTCTGTCGGGGTGATCCTAGTCTTGCCGACCATGGCGTGTATTCCTCGGTCCATGTTTACATCTAGACGTCTTAACATAATGTAATTTCTTATCACCATATCAACTAAGTACCATAGATTTTTCCAAATTACAGTTTCTCTCTCTTCTGCGAATATCGTCCTACCACACTGCGTCACACATCAAACGCTGTTGTGAACTATTGCCACACACACACTTGACTAATACACTGGCAATTCGCCCATTGTATCAAATTCTAGTAGGCGTGTAAAAACTCTCTTGTCGTAAAGAAGATCACTTGTTCTTTTGCCCCCTCATTCAAGCGTTCACCGCATCCAGATACCTTTCTCGTTACTTGTGAATACTTGTAAAGAAATGCTGGTATCCCTTGAGCTTTCTAACAGATGTTAACAGCTTGAGCCCTGAGTCTCGAGTGCTATCACAAATCTTCTGAGCTTCTCAGCTATGCGTGGTCACACTTTGTCCACGTGCGACTTAATTTCGCACGAGGTGTAGTCCGCTGTTCACTCGAGGTGAGTAGTACTCAATTGCACTAGGTGCCCCAGAGTTAGGTAACTCTTGTCTTACCTTGTTATTCTTTGTTAATTTCCTTACTCTAAACTCACTTCTCCTTAACTAACTTTTGTGTCATGGCACTATGCTCCTCTCCCCTTCCAACTGAAAATGTGTTTACACATTTTGACAGTCTTGTGGTCATCTGTCTATATTGACATGAAAGAAATGATATGCAGTCTGGTCACTATTATGGCTAGATTCTCACATACCCTTTCGTACCTTCTTACAATAATATTGCATGAGTAGTTCTATCAAGTACATCACACACAAAAATATTATTATTATTATTGGATACGCAACTACCAGTTCATCCGACGTGAGCATCGTGGGGATTCAGTCTCCTTTTTGTTCAGAGATCTGATATCAAATTGCCATGAGCTCCAATTCCTCCGTGGACATCCTCATGCAGTCCCTGTCGTCAATCTCTCGCATGGAATATCGTAAACTCTTCTCACAAGCCATTACGCTCTGGGTGAAGATGCGTGTGTAGTCTGTTCAACATACTCGTTACAATTTCTCTTTGTGGACATGGGTGTATCTCTTCCAGTAGATTCTGACAATTGCCAATACCTCTTTTATTTTGTCTTATGTGTCACTCACACTATGACTGTTCATTCTGTACTATTCTCTGTAGGGTTATGCCAAATATTTTGACTTCTTCCTGTATATTTATACAGTTCACGTTTATGAACAATAACTCTGTCTTTTATTTATGTCCTTCTTTCCTCCCTCGTTATAATGCACTTTTATTATACTTCTCGATACATTATGTACTATACTTTCAATTGGCCTTCGTTTATTACGTGTTCAAGTTCAGCAATACCTTTTAAGTAATATGTCACTAATTAGAATAGTCATACATATTACGTTTAAATAATAATTCGTAATTTAAAAAAAAAATCCACAGTACAAATTGATTGCTATATCTTATATTATTATCATTTTATTTACATCTTATTTACATTATCCTATGCAGTCCATATATTCATATATCTTTGTTTACTTTCGTACTACTAGCTTTAATTTACTTTGAGTTATACTCTGTTTCATTTTATTATATGCTTACATGATTTCAGTTTCATTATTGTTAGCAATTTTGATTTTAGCCCTATGTGTCTTTGTTGTTTAGAGTTTTAGTATCTTATATATATATATATATATATATTCTTCTTCTTCTTCAGCGTTCCGAGCCATTGAGGTTCTTTGCTGCAAATACAATCCGTCTCCATTCGTCTCTCTGGTGGACCTTCTCTTGCCAGTCGTTGATTCCAAGTGCTTGTAGGTCTGTACATGTATTATCTCTCCACCGCCTTCTTGGTCTACCTCGGGATCTACGGTCATTTATTTCCTGAGTGTAAGCGAGTTTTGTTTCCCTATTATCTTCCATTCTTTCTATATGCCCCAGCCATTGTAGTCTATTAGCCTTCATGATACCAGTGATTAGCGGGGACTTAAACAGATCATAAATGTCTTTGTTACTTCTTCTTTTCCACTCTCCACTTTGTGTATCCCTAATGGGTCCAAAGATGCGTCTTAAAATTTTGTTCTCAAAGGTTTGTAACAAGGCTTCGTCTCCTTTCGTTTTACTCCAGGTTTCAGAGCCATACAGCACAACTGGTCTGATCAGTGTTTTGTATATTGTGATTTTGGTGTTACGAGATAGCGCCTTTGATTTTAGTAGATGTTGTAGTGCATAGTATATCTTATTTCCAGAGTTGATTCTAGTTTGTATTTCTTCCCTTATGATGTTGGAGCAGTTGAAGATTGTACCCAGGTATTTGTATGTTTCCGTTCTTTTAATGGTCATATTATCTATTTGTATGTGGCCAGAGTTTCTAGCCATTCCGTCTCTTGAAATTACCATATATTCTGTCTTATCTTGGTTGATAACCAGCCCCATCTGTTGGGCTTTTCCCTTTAAGTGAGTCAATATTTCCAATGTCTTTTGTTCACTTTGCCCTATAATATCTATATCATCTGCATAACCAAGCAGCTTGGATGTTCCTCCAATATCACATTCCTCCTTTACCTTCCTTAGAACTTTCTCTAGAGCCAGATTGAAGAGTAGCGGCGATAGTGCATCACCCTGTTTCAAGCCAGATGTTATTTGGAAGGGGTCTGATTTCCTGCCTTTATATATATATATATATATATATATATATATATATATATATATATATGCCACACACACACAGATGAACATAATTTAAGCACAAAATACAAGGACATAAAATCAAAAGACATAAATGTGATATAATTAGAAAATAATAGTATGCCATATAATTTAAACACAAAATACAAGGACATAAAACCAAAAGACATAAATGTGATATAATTAGAAAATAATAGTATGCCATATATGAGATATTATAGTTAAGACATAAACAATATATATATATTGTTTATGTCTTAACTATAATATCTCATATATGGCATACTATTATTTTCTAATTATATCACATTTATGTCTTTTGGTTTTATGTCCTTGTATTTTGTGTTTAAATTATATGGCATACTATTATTTTCTAATTATATCACATTTATGTCTTTTGATTTTATGTCCTTGTATTTTGTGCTTAAATTATGTTCATCTGTGTCGAAATATTTTCACTGGTTCTGTTTTATCCATGTATTTATTTCCTTTTGTATAATGTCTATTGGCTAAAGTATTTTTAATTAGTTTAATTTATATAATGACCTTATTATTCATCGATATAAGTTTGATGTAGGCGTATACCCTTCACATCCATCCGTCCACGCTTCACATCCATAGAAAATAACAGGTTCTATGTAGCACTTCAACACTGTTTTTCTCGTTTCAATTGATATAATTTTATTGGTCAGTATGTTTTTCATGTTGTAAACGGCTACCTTCGTAAATGACAATTTTTATTCTAATCTCTTCAAGGCATCTCCCATGTTATGACTGTTCCAAGATAACTGTTCTGATTCACTTGTTTAAGAATATGCCAATTTACTTGTATATTACACTGTGGTTTTGCCTTCTTCCTAGTGACGACCATAATCTGTGTTTTCTTGCAATTCAATTCTAACCTTAGTCGTTCACGGTGTACAACAACATCATCTACTAAATGTTGCAGGTCCTGTTCATTGTCTGCAATCAAGATTGTAATAGCTGCATATTTAATCTTATTGTTGCATCGTCCCCCAATGATAATTCCTTCCATATCTTCTATATTTTTGCAAATATTTTCACTGTGCATGGAAAAAAAGATCTGGAGACATTACACATCCCTGTCTCACACCTCTCTTAATAGACTGATATTGACCTACTTCATTATTAATTCTGATGGCAGCTTGTTGTTTCCAATATATGTTTTATACAACTCTAAGGACGTTTCCATCAATTTGTAGATCTTCAAGCATCCTTATCATGTTGACATGTCTCACTTTATCGAAAGCATTTGTGTAGTCAATAAAGCAAAGGTGTAGATATTTGTTTACTTCTATAGAACGTTCAATTATTGTTCTAAGTATGTACACATCATTTACAGTACCCTTGCCGTCTACAAGCCCACATAGTGGGTGACGCTGCTACAATATAGCTGCACACTATAACAAGTGTGTAGAGAAGATGGCCACCACACATTGATATCAGAAAGGGGGGAGGGGACGAGGGGAAAGGTGTGTGGGGATGTGGGGGTATACACTGTAACGAGTTATTACAATTGGGAAAAGGAAACTATACTATCAACCGTAAGCAAAGACACAATAGTATTAAAATGTAAACCAAGAAACACCTAGCGAAGGGGTTAACAACTTTCTCCGTAATTCCGCATATCCATGTGAGGAACACAGCTGCGCAAGATTAGGCAGCGGATCGCGTTGCGTCGGTTACTTATGGAGTATGTGAGCCGGTCGCTCAGAAAGCAATGGCAAACTACTGAGCGTATTCTTGCCAAGAACATCAACAGCAGCTGACAAATGCTGGTGTTGACTGCAAAGTCCTGTAAGGGATATGCAACTTTAAACGTAAAACCCGACATAAGATTGTCAATTATAAAACAAGATACAATATCATTAAATTGTAAAAGAAAATTAAATAGTAGTAAATGTAAAACAGGACAATGTAATTGAAACATAATACACAATAATATATAACGTATAACACGATTACAGAGACTACAATTATAGGACAGCGGAAACGCCATTTAAACAGACACTATCTACTCCTGCAATCACTCTTATATCTCCATAATCTATTGCGTTCCTTCAGTTCAACATGAGTACAGTATGTCTATAATTCACAACACATCTTTTAGATCTATCTCTCTATCAATAAAACTGACTCCGTGTGTGCACAACCTCTACCCAATTATAACCTTTCAACATTTCTCTTTATCATTGTCCAGAAGTCCTGCTCTGGTCACAGCCAGTTGTAGATTATTTATCAAATCCTGAATCGATCTTAGACATAATTGTAAAATACATTCAAAACAAAGGACTTATTCTGAATGATATTTTTTTAAAAAGCACAGAAGTAATCGGTACTAGCTTGAAATTATTTCACGGCGGCAAGCAGGGAGCGGAGAAGCTCGTTGGGGCCCACCCATCTGACAGCTCTGAGAGATACTTGGTAATGTCAACCTTGAATGCTATATCACACAGTCACTTGCCATCATTGAGTTCCCTGACAGCATACACGTCTGTCTCGTTATGTACACATGTGTGTCTTGTATATTCTGTAATCGACGACAACTGCTTGTACCTCAGCAATTACATGTTTATAATAATAATAATAATAATAATAATAATAATAATAAAAATAATAATAATAATAATATAATAATAATAGAATTATATGTTGCTATGCGCAAAAAGCTCCTAGACTGACTGAATTTCAAGTTTTGCGCGCGATTACCGTGTTAGGACCACCCCAAATGATTTCGCGGACCGTTTACGGCCAGCTAACATAAGGTATCCGACCCTGCGCTTTACTGTTAACTAATAATTAGCACTCACATAAGTTTACTAGTTAATATTGTAGAATTTTAAATAATCTAGATTGTTACAAAAGCAATGGAAAACTACTGAGCGTAATCTTGCCAAGAAATCAACAATCAGCTGAGAGATGCTGATGTTGACAGCGATGTCCTGTAAAGGATATGCGAAACATTTTTAGATTGTTACATCTTGTCTATACGTAGAAATACTCTGTTTATGAATTGTGGAGAAATCAGTCCTTTTCATTGTGTGCATATTTTGCACATTCTCTCAAGCTTGGACAATGAAATTACACATTCATTGTTTCTCGTCCTGAATCATGTCTACTGTGACGCTTTTATATGGTATATACTCCATTGAAAATTACAAGTAAGAGGAAGAAGATAATGCTTTGTGTGAAACCAGAACTGGGCATGTCTATGTTCACAGAGTTGTGTAGCCCCTCTCTTGTACGGTTGTCAAAAGGCAGTACACATAATCAGTATACCAAAGGTGAAGACAGACACCACATTACATACCCTCTGTGCACATGTCTCCAGAGAACCCACTCTGACACCCCTTGTTGCAGACCCCAGTCGTAGTGTCACACGAGGACACGACTGCCTGGCCGGAGGGCGCACAATTCGAGCTGCACGATTCGTTGCAATTTATGCCGTACGTTCCATTACTACATTCTGAAATTGTCCAAGTTACACTAGCTCAGTGCAGAACGTAACTTCTACATATTACATGGACATCAATAAACATGTAAAATTACATTAACCGGTATGTTACAATATTGCGGACATTGATGTAAACAGAAGCTGAGTGCCGTGGACACATGAATTAACAAGAACATGAATTAGCATCTTTGGACCCATTAGGGATACACAAAGTGGAGAGTGGAAAAGAAGAAGTAACAAAGACATTTATGATCTGTTTAAGTCCCCGCTAATCACTGGTATCATGAAGGCTAATAGACTACAATGGCTGGGGCATATAGAAAGAATGGAAGATAATAGGGAAACAAAACTCGCTTACAATCAGGAAATAAATTACTGTAGACCCCGAGGTAGACCAAGAAGACGGTGGAGAGATAATACATATATAGACTTACAAGCACTTGGAATCACGACTGGCAAGAGAAGGTCCACCAGAGAGACGAATGGAGACGGATTGTATCTGCAGCAAAGAACCTCAATGGCTCGGAACGCTGAAGAAGAAGAAGATGAATTAACATGGTATACTAGATGACGTTTACCTTGACAGATTTATAATATAACTGCTCATATTGAATGCAAAGAATACCATGCATGGACAGACAGAAAAATCAATGAACAAGTCCTTCAAGAAACAAATGAAGATCGTAAACTGATTAGAGACATTAGATGCAGACAGTCAACAATTTTTGGGCATGTTATGAGAAGAAATGAATTGGAGAACTTGGTAACAACTGGCAAGATTGAAGGAAAGAGACCAAAGGGAAGACGGAGAAGTAAATATCTGGATGGCTTGGCTACGTGGCATGGTCGAGACAGAAACACGGAGCTGATCCACGACTCTGGTGATCGAGTGAAATGGCAGAACATGACCGCCCACGCTTACCGGCATGGCACATAATGGATGGATATTGACTGTCATATATACACTACAATAACACCCTGGATTGTGTTTGTCCCTTACCTATATCGTGATCTATTATATGCCATTGGGCAATTTTTGAACTCTTCTTCTCCCTTATCCATACCGTTGATTGTTATCCGTCATGTCTGTAACCTGAACCGTTCTCTTACTTTCTTCAACATTAATCTTTCAGATGTGATGAAAATAATGTTTGTGATAATATCAACAAGAACGGAGGTTAAAGCATGATAAGTGAATGTAGGCCACACTCCGAGAGCTAGTTAACTTTGTGCAGTTTGCTGTGTTGATGGGAGTAGTCTACATGTGATTACAATTGTACAAGAGCACAGGTCTGTGTCATAATCACCACATTACCGACAGCACTGCACTGATATTCTGCCAGGCAGGTCAGAATGGAGCCCAATGGACCTAAATGACTTTAATTGTTTATGTGTAGTCTGTGGGTGACTGTTGCTATCCCTGTGAACACTGCGATCTTCGTGAACACCCACATACACTCAATACTCCGTAACTGTGTCACCACAGCACCCATGGCACATGTTGTCATATTTGAACCCACATCATACTAGGTGAACAGACTGAGTGAACTATTACTGCGCCAGTTTCTTTCAGCAGCATTTTGAAATTGAACACAAATGAAGTTATCTATGAACAATACATACAGGTGTAGTTGTCTATGAACAACTAAAACACAACCTTGTCATATTCCGGATCTTATGTGGAAGGGTTTTGAGTGTCCTGCGCTTGTTCTCACTATGCATTCACTGTTGTGTAAGCTTCTACATAAGTTTGTTTGGTGTGTACTCACTCCATATCGTTTAAGGATTTCCAACAGCGTGTTTCTGTCTACTCTATTCAATGTCTTTTCTTGGTCGACAAAGACTAAGTAGAGTGTGTCATTAAATTCGATTGATTTTGCTATAAGTTATTGTCATAGACCTTATCTTTATGCTACATTGTTGGACGATAGCTACTAATACACACAAGTCCAAGACAGACAACATCTCAATCTTGTAAACCCATAACACTTCGAGGTCAGGAGAGAAACACTATACCATTGATTTATTTGTATAAAAGCCGTATCTTACATGAAAGTCCTTATTGACTGAATAATTATGGTTTTACAAATACGCTCGCTCACAACGCGCATTTACAATCAACCTATGTGTATACCGAACGCACACATACATCTGGTTATCTTATTTGAACATATGGCGTCCTAACCGTCACATCGATGACTTAAATCATCGACGTATATTTTATAAACGGTCGCTATTCGTCCTAGCCCGGACTCGTTCATACACAATACAGTTACTGCAACACTTCAGTCTAACACTTTCTAACTCATTCAGTCCAGGCCTTAGCTCTGTCATATCCTATCTAATGCCCGGCACATACTGTCTAGTCCAGTGTCTCCCAACGTGGGGCCCACGCCCCACAGGGGGGCAATTTGACTGTTAAGGGGGGCAATTCGAAAATGGAAGTAATCGGCTGAATATAACAAAACGGGGAGACTTGAGACTGAAGTTAACTAAATTGGAACCTGACATAAGATCTATTTGCAGCAAGCATCAAGCGCAAGGATCTCACTAAATTTAAAAAATAATTGCTCAATAATTAACTAGTGATTTCTTCCTAAAACCTATCATTCAAGTTTCTTTAGTGAACATTTCAATTTTTGAATATTAAAAATAATGTATATGTTGAGGGGGGGGGGCATGGGGCGGGGGAGGGGGGCAATATGAATTTTAGAAAGGCTTAAGTGGGGCATGGTACAAAAAAGGTTGGGAAACACTGGACTCTAGTCCTTTCCACGTTCTCCCTGTTTTTCCCTTCTTATCGTTCACCTTTCACGGGCAGGTCAAAGGAGATTTGTTTACTCCCACACATCGTCTTGTTGTCCAGTATTACTAAAGATGGAAATGCCTGTGTATTGTGTACAGTTTTTTTTATCATCTTCATAATATCTGTTATTACTACTCTATACCATTTTTTACTTCTTATCGTCCTCTCGTCCTATCACCTCCTCTTTATCACCCCCCCCCCCCGCCATCTCCTCTTCCCCCCCCCCCCCCGCCATCTCCTCCTCCCCATCATCTGCTTCAAGTCGTGTGATTAAAACACTTATGAGAGTTATAATGAAACGAATAAAAAATAAAACACAACCAAATATGGGAGATGAGCAGTGTGGATTTAGAGAAAGTATAGGTATATCACTCCTGAGCCATATAGTGAAAATGTACGCAAAACTATTGGGACACAGAACTAGACCCATAGTTGAACAACAGTTAAGCAAAGTGTTATTGGGTTTGCGGAAAAGTAAAAGTTGCACTGATGCGCTATTTACACTTAGATAAATATGCCGGGGTAAAAAACAGCATCGAAAATAGGGCCCAGCAGAATATTGTGTTTGTAGATCAGCAAAAGGCTTTCGATTGATTTTTTGTTTTTTGTTCGCATATCCTTTGCAGGACATCGCTGTCAACATCAGCATCTTTCAGCGGATCGTTGATTTCTTGGCAAGATTAGGCTCAATAGTTTCCCATTGCTTTCTGAGCGACCGGCGCGCATACCCCGTAAGTTACCGACACGGCGCGAACCGCTACCGGCTCTCGCACACGTCACGTTACTCACGAGAGTATACGAGATTACGGAGAAAGTCGCTATCCCTTTTTTTCGATGGCTTAGACAGATACAAATTATGGACCATCCTTTGAAGACTACGGGATTCAAGGACACTTGCTAGAAAACATAGCCGTGTACAACTCGAGCCGAAGCGCAGTAAGAACACAAGAAGATATATCAGATATGTTCACAGTCAATACAAGAGTGAGGCAGGGATGTGTGCTCTCTCCTCTTCTATTTAATATCTACATGGACAGAATATCCAAAGACGCAAGTCTTAACAGAACAGATTCAGACAATTTTGAAATCTTAACTTCAGATGAAACAACTGATCCACAGGAAATAATTGAAATTCTATTTGCAGATCACCAGTGCCTGTTTTATAGCGACGAGGGCTGACTGCAAAATCATATTAACAATCAGAGGTCAACATAAAGCAGATACAATACGAGTATAAACACAGCCAAAACCGAAGTAAGTATAGTTAGCAGATCGCCGGTGCCATGTAGCTGATTCCCGGCTCGTCTATACAGCCACAAGGACAAATGTAAGCAGGAATATGTAACAAAGGAGAATATCAAACAAGCCAATGTCCTTGTCATTGTCGTCAGTGTTTATTATTGAAAGTCATCGCCGCTGTTTATACAATCAATTACCAACAGGTGCGGGCTGACATGCGATGATTCTAAATCACTCTACATAAAGTTCAACACTGTAAAATATCTCCTACACAATAGTTAGCTCTAATCACCAACTTACGGCCTGGCTTGACCTTGACATCAGCATGTGCTGTGCTCCACTGCCATTCACTCGGCGTACAGATTATCGAGCGTGACTGGCTTGTGTAATTAGCCGCTCAACTTGGGCGACGGACTGTTGCCTCAGGTTGAAGTATCTTTGCAACCTTGGAGTAATGTCAACTTCATGTTGCTTGACTTCTGCACTAGTTTTCACAACCTCCTTTGACGAGGACCCTGGCAAGACTGATTCTGTCTCGCCGCGTCTCCTCCGTGTACCACACAACTAGTGTCACGTGATACGCAACTTTCCGGAGACACTTCCCTTTGTCCCTGATCATCATCTGTTGCTCCCCGACTTCTCTCAACTTAATCGTGTGTTCTTTGTTCATAGTAATCCTGTGAACGGTTCTCACTATGCCGATTCTTCTTCTCTTGTAAACATGTTCTTACTCTATCCGTTTACCGCTGTCTACCTCATATCGGTCCATGGCAGCCGGGTCCACTAAGTATACAGATAAATAACACAATTCTGAAACAAGTTAAAGAATTCAAATATCTTGGACGTATGATAGCAGAAGATGGCAGATTGGACAGAGAAGTCGAAATCAGATGTCAAAAAGCTAGTGCACTTACATATCAACTATCACAAATAATGAAACATCCAAATATACCCATGGCGGCAAAACGACAGATAATAAACAGCATATTCACACCGATCCTATGTTTCCAATCTCAAACATGGACTTTAACACTGTTAATGACTTCGAATACTCGATTCTGGGAAGCAAAGACAGTGATTATGTGCTAAGACTAAATTCCAATGGAGTGTATAATTCCAGGTGCACTATTTAATATGAACTGGAACATTGTGAAAGACCAAAGGGCTAACCTGAATATGTTAAACTATTAGTCCTCTGATTTGGGACTTCCATTAACGGCAACCTAGAACCCGTGGGAGGGAACCCAAGGAGTTAGTACCGAGTGATACCAGCACTTTGCCAGGGGTACCAACCTCGAGCTGCTATTACGCCAGTCGGTCCCATCCATGAGGAGGATCTGCATCAGTCGGGTGCGAGACCGTCTAGCGCAGACTGCAGCGACCGAATTAGGGACGGCTCGATGATGATAGTCGTACACCTATCCAGCTGATCTGGCCTATAGAGTAGCCTACTGCCTACCTCTATCTATCGTTATTTATTGTAAAATCCTAATGTATAATAAATGTTTAGTGTGTTTGTTTCCGATCAGAGTTGAGTCAACTCCTATGGATGGAGCGTTATAGGTTAATGTCCACTGAAAGGAAGAGTGTAAGAAGGGGTTGTCCATAGACTGGCGGGGTAGGTAGACCAGAATCCAAGTACCCAATACCCAGAACTGAACCCACGGTATATAGTGTAGCATAGCTCCCCTCACCCAGGGACTTTGTGACAGAGCTGCCAACTTAACAATCCGAAACCGAGTAAGAAATGTTGTTATCAGACAGATCGTGGGATCAACACATTGTGCCACATTTATTGAATGATAGAAGATCAATTGGCTTGGCCATCACGTTAGAATGCAACACCATCAATTGCCATCACTGGCCCTACATAACAAATCATCTGCCTCGAGACCAAGAGGACGCTGAAGAAGAAAATGGATTGCCGACATCAAAGACATTGTACAATCGCACGGAATGACACTATCCAATGCCACCCATGGGGTGCTGGAACACCAATTATCACCCCCCCCCCCCTCTCCACGACGCTTCAGGCAAAAATGGAAGATAATAATGATGATGATGATGATGATGATGATGATGATGATGATGATGATGATGATGATGATGATGATGATGACAGGCTCTATCAACGTCACATACATCTTGAGAACAATAATATGAAGAATGATTGTAATGAACAGAGGTCTGTATGTGTGCTTTATTGACTACACTAAGTGTGTGATGTGAATGACGAAAAATGATTAAAATGTTGGAACATCTAAGATTGAAGGATAATTTTAATGGATTTGTTTTGTTTTGTTTGTTTGCTTATTTGAAAATATATATATGTTAAAGTAAAACATGATGGACTTATTACAATTTTGAATGATTTAAACATTGATGAGAAAGATCCTGGAATAATAAAGTAACTGCAGACACCAAATAGCAGAAATTAAATTGGGAAATATAGAGAGACATAATTATGAACACATACTCTAGGAGTTCGACAGGAATGCATTTTGTCACTGGATATATTCTACCGCTATAGAGAAGAAATATTGAGAGAATTCAAAGAGAAGCCGGGGATATTAATCGAAGGTTATAATATAAACAATCGACGTTATGAATTATTGTGACGTGTAATGCAAAATATCTACAACAATGGTTGAACATTTTAATAGCAGAGATTGTAAAGAAAGGACTCTCCTTGAATATCAAGAATTCTGTAACTATGGTTATATCAAAGAACAGTTTAAGATCAAAATGTCAAATGGATTTGGAAGGAAAAATTATTAACAACGTGGGTAATTTTACATACCTAGGTGCAATTATAAAATCAGATGGAAGGTGCACAACAACGACTAGGAAGAGAATAAAACAAAATAAAAACCATATTCAGAAAATGAAAAGAAAGTATGCAATCGGTCACTATCTTTGAATGTAAGAAAAAGCGTGCTGAGATACTATATAGAACCTGTTTTGCTGTATGGCCGTGAATCTTGGAGGTTATGGGTGTTCGAAGATAGTTCCCCAGACACAGTTTCTGCACAATGAGCAGACTGGCTGAACAACATCTGATGGCTGAGGAAATGTTGTTACTGAGGAAAATCAAAGAATACCCTGAACAGACAGAAACACCAATGACCAGTCCTAGAAGAAACAAATGACAACCGTAAACCGATTAGAGAAATAAGACGTAAACAGTCCCCATGTTTGGAGCCGTTAAGAGAAGAAATAAATTGAAGATCTTGGTAACTACAGGCATGACTGGGGGAAGAGAACAAGAAAAAGGCAGAGAGGTAAAAGCCGGGATGGCTTGACCATGTGGTATCGTAGAAACAAGAATACTGAGCTGATCCATGACTCTGGTGATCGCGTTAGATGGTGAAACATGACCGTCTACGCTTACTGTCATGAAACATGATGATGATGATAGTTTCTAGGCAGGTGTTTATAATATGAATTTATCCTGCACGTGGCCACATAATATGTAACTACCCGTGTCCCAGAAGGTTAGCTGTCCAGTCCACCACCCTGGGATAAAGGAGGAGCACGCTATCCTTGTCTTTTGTCGTAATAGTACATACATTCAACAGTGTGAATGGAGCAACCATGCTCTAGTTAGAGGCACTGCGCTTATCTAAGGCAATCCACCATCGTCCCCCAATCATATGTTGACATCTAGCATTAGTTAAAGACATATCACACACACACACACACACACACACAAACACAAGCATGCGCGCATGCACACACACACACACACACACACATCGGTCGGGACTTACCGTCCGTGCATGATTCTCCAGAGAAGCCAGCAGCACATCCTGAAGGACAGCCTCCAGTGCTGACGAAACAAGTCTCATTCATGGCACAATTGCATAAATGCTCACAATCGCGTCCGTAGTTCTGCGGGTCACAGATGGAATCTGTAATCAACATGGGGGAACTGGGTGAAACAGTGATGCGTGATAAAAACACCGCCGCTGAACAAGCACTACAGGAGGCTTCTAAGTGTCAGAATACGTCCACATTTCTGGAATTTTTCTGCCCTGTAACTGGCTAACACTCTCCTGGACAGGGTCCACCCGATTCATGATTTTCTCCTGTCGTGTGTTCATACCATTTCGAGTCGTTCGAGTAGTTTTCCCACTTACCCCACAAATGCTCATTATACCTGCTCACAAGCCACACCTCCCTCGGGGATGAGAACATCGTGCACCCGGTGCTTTTTTCCCTCACACATAATCTAGCACCTTCGGTCGTGACAAGCCAGCTGTTCCCAAGACTTTCGCCTCTGTTGTCTCCCATACACTATGCGGCGGTACACGTCATTGCTGCAATGAGGCTTTCTCTGTAGTTTTTTCATGGCTCTTGGAGTCATACTCCTGCTCGACTCTGGAAAGCAAGCTCTTCCTCTGGGCTACTTGGTTAAGGGGTCTGGCTCCCCAAACCTAACCCCGTTTTTGCTGTGGAGGACGGTCCATCACCATTAGCAAATTTCCTCGAGGCTGGAAGTCTTTTGTCTGGGTCTGTTATCGGATTATATTGTAACGTGCAGTCATAATAGTTGTTGTTGTTTGTCCATCAAGAATGATGATGACCATTCATTTCATCCAGTGGGGTTGAAAGTATGGAGCCGTGAATTCTAAGATGGCTGACAAGGCCTATTTTGGCTCGAAATTTTCTTTGACAATGTGGACAAAGAATCCTTGACGTTTCTGGAGGAGGATTTTCTGCAGTGGTTTTTCTGTTCTGTCCTTTCTTCACAGCTCTTGCAGTCCTGGTTGCCTCACAAGTGACTGCACCCTTGCGTAATGATGTACGCCACGAATTTCGGTCTCTGGCTGCAGTCTCTCAGGTGTCATGATTAATTCCAAAAGCATTCAGTGAGATTTTCAGAGTGTCTTTAAAGCGTTTCCTCTGGCCGCCTTGGGAGCGTTTACCACGACGCAACGCGCCGTACAAAAATTCGTTTAGGGAGCCTGTGATCTGGCATGCGAGACAAGTGACCAGCCCAGCGAGTCTGATTCTTCATTAGTAGAGTGTGGATACTGGTCATGGTCGCTCTTTCTAGGACTTCAGTGTCTGGGATCTCGTCTTGCCATTTTATCTTCAGTAGCTTCCTAAGGCAGACTGTGTGGAAGTGGTTTAATTTCCTAGCGTGTCGCTGATAAACAGTCCAGGTTTCACAAGCATATAGCAGTGTGGATGCTGTGGGGGCGGCGTGGTCTAGAGGTATGGTGTCCGCCTCGAATGCTGGAGGTCGCGGGATCAAGCCCCGGTGAGGACCGGGATATTTTCATGTGGACTTCTAGTTAAAATGTCCCCTGGTCTCTGGGTAGTGAGATAGGACGCCCGTGTGTATTGTTGCGCACGTAAAAAATCCCTTGGCAGTTGGAAATCGAAAAAGAGTAGCCTAACGGCGCTGCCAGGGCAAAATTTCATGTTAAAAATCTATCTAAAGTATTTCAGGATCTTCGCAGGTGCTACGGAGTTCGTGCACTGAGCTGAGTTTCTCCAGATTTAGGTTTGAGTTAGGAGAAGAACGGAGCACTTATGGGTTGCCCCCGTTTGCCGTGATTTTGATCCGTCGACTAAACTAAACTAACTATAGCAGTGTGGATAATACAACTGCCTTGTAGACTTTCGGCTTTGTTTGCAGGCTTATTCAATTTCGGTCCCATACATTCTTGTACAGTCTGCCAAAGACCGCGCTGGCCTTGGAAATTCTTGCATTCACTTCATCATCAATTGTGGCAGCTTGTGACACAGTGCTGCCAAGATAGGTGAATTTGTCCACAACACTTAGTCTCTGACCATTCACTTTGATATTCGGCACAGTGTGATTATTCCCTGGAGCTGGTTGGTACATAACTACAGTCTTCTCCAAGTTGATATTGAGCCCAAAGTTGACACAGGCATGTGAGAAAGCTGAAACATTATGTTGCATGTCCGCCTCTGAGTTGGCATACAGAGTGCAATCATCAGCAAACAGGAGCTCTCCGACGGTGTCGCTGTCATATTTGCTTTTAGCTTTCAGCCTTCTAAAAGTGAATAACTTTCCATCCATGCGGTAGTTGATGTCTATTCCTATGTCGTTCTTCTCAATAGCATTCGTCAACATAGCTGAAAATATGAGGCTAAACAATGTTGGTGCCAGGACACATCCTTGCTTCACTCCATTGGTGACAGGAAAGGGCTCAGACAGTTCACTATTTTTCTGTACTCTTGCCTGCATACCATCATGAAATAGCCGCACTATTTAGACAAACTTTCGTGGACAGCCATATTTTGCCATAATCTTCCATAGTCCTTCTCTGCTGACTTTATCACAATCCTTGGTAAGGTCAATGAAAGTGGAGAACATTTCGCAGTTCTGTTCCTGACATTTCTCTTGCAGCTGCCTTGCAGCGAAAATCATGTCAACAGTTCCTCGTTCTTTTCTGAAGCCACATTGACTCTCAGGAAGAAGACCTTGATCGAGGTGGGCAGTGAGACGATTGAGAAGAATTCTGGCGAGTATCTTACCTGCAATTGAAAGCAAGGAGATGCCTCTGTGGTTGTCACAGGATTGGCGGTTAACTCTAAGTTTGGAAAGGTTGACTATTGACGCATCCTTGAAATCTTAAGGCATGGTCTCTGTGACAAAACGTCAGTGGCCCATGTCCTCAGGCCTTCTTTGGGTTTGGGTAAACAACTTTCGGGAACCCTCAGTTCTATTATTCGCACAATCACCATGGAAGATAGTTCTTTGGGTTACTTTAACAACACGATCTTTCCCTGGAACGATTAGATATATGTCTTATCTTGGGGGAAAACCCGATAGGGCCTCTTACACCAAATACACACCAGTGCAACTTCTGGTGCAGTTCATGTCCGTTCCAACCCCTACAGTTGGGTATTTGCAGGATGTCTATTTGATTCAAAGATTAAGACAACACTGAAACGTACTACTGGGGAAATTAAAAGGTAATAAGTGGGTTTTATTTAATACTTATAGACCTTGGTCTACAAGGCTAACTGGTGGTCTCGACTGGAGAGACGAATTGGCTAAACGGCAGTCTTGCCATATTGGGAGGGGGTGACCGTTAGCCAATTTGGCTAAGCGTCTTGATCTGGGCATGGCAAGGGAACAAATCTGAACAATAAATATTTCCCAAATGATATCGCTTGTTCTTGGCAGCCGATAGACGAGGGCTATCTTTCTTCCTACGGCTTTACCTCTACTTAGTAGCATCTCCCATTTAAATATGAACACATTATATAGCTACGGTATGCCGGAAGGAGGGAAGGGCTCCGTGTGGACGGTTTCCACCAATCTATGATCTATCTTCTTGAGCCGGAAGAGGCTATCCACTGTGTTATTTCTTCCATCTTTTAGCGGATAGGGTGGCCGGGGGAACTGACTAGTTGCTGGTCTATAATATCATCTAGTTCTACGTGTAAGGTGAGGCACGGACGGTACATTGCGGCGACAGCTCAGACAAGAGCAGCGGCCGGAAGGAGTAGTATCTTCTTTCCTATTCTTGCTGGGAATGGGGAACGACACTTCTTTACATACCGATAATTACCCACACAACAACACAAGAGCTTTATCGTGAGAAAGGCATTGTTTGCAAGTGAGAGATAAGCCTGGAAATGAATGTGCCCAATAATAATAAAGGCTTGGTATGAGTGTGGAGAGTGAGTCTTGAAGGCAAAAAGTACCTAGGGTCAAACGACAGGACTCCGTCAAGCTAAAGGCCTAGTCTAGAAAAGACGCCGCCAATCCAGGACCTCTTGTCAGGTCAGGCGAATTCACGCAGGTATGGTGAATAAATATATATATATAGGAATATTATATATTTTGTTGATAGCAGCTGATGTGCTGAGACCATAAGGAGTCTCCATGTCGGCTGTACCAGAAGTTTAGGCTGGAGTCGCTCACTAAATTTTGTCATCTACAGGGTCCTCCTTTTGACTGTAAAGTGAGCTGAAGGTCTCGACAGAACTTCTAGGCCTAAAGCTATGGGCAACTGATGAGGCCGGTCAGGTCATTGGCCATACCAGGTAGAATGTTTATAACTTGGAAGGAGGCTCAGGACTAAAATTAATCGAGTGACAAAATCACAACTCAAGTCTTCTCATCGACTAAAGGTCAAGTGTTTGGTTTGGCTACTGATTGGACCTACGCCTAATGCCCATCCTTGTCCGGGACAGTGAAAGACTCTGAATCATTCCCTATACACAATCTGGTCTCAGGACATTATTACCCAACCACAATTGTGCCAAGTGATCCCATAGCACTTTCTCAGACCAATTGAATGACTCTATCGTGTGGGCCACGGAAACCTGAAAGCCTGTTGTTCGAACAACCTACGCTGGAAAGAGAGGCCAAAGGATTTGTCCGGGTGAGGTGGTTGTGAAATAACTGGACAATATTCAGTTCTGTGGTCTATGATGTTCAGAGTGATGTTGCTTCATGTCTGGACTAGAGTTATCTCCTCTGTTTGTTTTTTTAAAGACTTTTATAGGTTCATCTGTCTTGATGTTTTTCTGTGTTGTCCTTTATTACGGTATTAAATTCTAATTATAGTGACTGGGACGATCGTCATGTTCTGTTTGTGTCAGCCAGAAATACACTGCAGGAAATAGACCCCGAGGTCGAGAGAGAGAGAGAGAGAGAGAGAGAGAGAGAGAGAGAGAGAGAGAGAGAGAGAGAGAGAGAGACTGTGAGTCCGGGGAACGGAGGAGGGTTGGCAAGCAAAGACCTATCCCAGCCAGGGCTATAGAAGATGAAATGATTATTTGGTGGAAGGGCTAAATAAAGCTAAAAAACAAACATGCATTGTTGTCTCTACAAAGTCTGTAGTTAGAACTGATGAGAGCGGATTGCGAAAACCGCAAAGCAAGCCGAAGATGGTCTCCATGAAAATAACACGGCGATGAATGGCTGCGACAGAATGGACCAAATGGTTGGATATTATAATATCCATGATAGGAAAACCATTAAGTGGTGGAAGAAGATCTACTACTAGATCTTTGAAATTGCACAGATCAATGCTCACATCCTACATTCCATATGGCAAACAGAGAAAGGAGGATAAAAATTGTTATAGAAGGATTTCAAGTAAAGGAAAGTGCTCATCGCAAAGTAGCTCAGAGTATTCCTGAAAGTTTGACACTCTGCCTGCCGAAGAATTTCAGTCTGTTGCAGGAAATTATGCCGAAAGATTTACATGAGCCAAGCATTTAATTTAATGAATTATAATAGAAATAATATAATATAAATAATAGAATTTGTCGGTGTCAATAGAGACTGTGTTTTTTGTAGCACTCGAACTAAACGACACATATCATCTTTTGTTTGCTCCGGCTGCACTAATAGACCAGACTTGTGCGCCAAAGTTTGCTTTGCAGCCTATCACAAATAGACTGCCACATATAGTAAATAAAAACAAACAGACATGACAATTAAATGTAAATCTGCCAAGTGTTTTCCTAACTTTTGTCTGAAAAAAGAAAAATACATGATTCAGAATCTGCGGCAAAACTTCTTTTCGGATGATTGATTCGGAGCAATTGTATTTATAGTTTAGAAAAGTGTTGTTTGTGCAGTAAATTCAACAGGATTAGCAGTGATCAGGATATTGGATAACAACGCCCCCTTGGTAAGTACAATGTTTACATTATTTTTACCTACTTTTGTCCACATATTTTACAAATTATATTATTATTTTTATTTTATTTACAACCTAAAGCAGAAATTCTCCTACCAACATATTCCTTGTGCAATCCCCTTTATTTTGATATATAATACAACATTTCTGCTACAATTCTAACCATTTTTATAACATTATTGCGACATACACCAACTTCCAGATTGCGGCCATTAGTTTTTTTCATTTTTGTGACAAAGACATGGTTCAGAATATGCACCAAAACTTCCTTTTGGGTGATTTAAATGAGCAATACTGTTTATATTCTTGAAGACAAGTGGTGTTTGTTTGATTATTCAGTAAATTAAACATTATTAGCAGTATAGGAGTGTAGAAAACACATTCTAAGTGCAATGTTTACATTATTTTTACCTACTTTTGTCCAATTATTTTACAAATTATATTATTATTTTTATTTTATTTACAACCTAAAGCAGAAATTCTCCTACCAACATATTCCTTGTGCAATCCCCTTTATTTTGATATATAATACAACATTTCTTCTACAATTTTAACCATTTTCATAACTTTACTGTGAGAGACCCCACCTTCCAGATTTCAGCCATTATTTTTTGTCATTTTTTGTTAAAAAGACATGGTTCAGAATATGAACCAAAACTTCTTTTTGGGTTACTTTAATGAGCAATACTGTTTATATTCTTGAAGACAATTGGTGTTTGTTTGATTATTCAGTAAATTAAACATGATTAGCAGTATAGGAGTGTAGAAAACACCTTATAAGTGCAGTTTTTAAAATAATTTTTACCTCTTTAATTTCAGTTGTTATTATTAAACCTCTCATTATTGTCATAATATTTGTAACCTATCAATTAATTATTAACCCTGTCATGTTCCTTGTGCAATCCTCTTTAATTTGATATGTAATACAATAGATCTGCTACCATCTTAACCATTTTAAAAGCATTATTGTAACACACCCCTAGTTCCAATTTTCTGCCATAAATTTCTGTTTGGTCACAGCCCAGTTTTTGTTTGGTAGTGAAAGAGTTAAACATTGTGACAGGGCTATTTGGGACCCTCCACGTAGCGTGTTACAATAACTGGGGGCACGTCGCGGGATATTTGAAATCCTAGTGGAGTTCTGGCTGATATAGTGATAGGGGACAGATATTCTTGTCTACTATCAATAGGTTCTGCCTACCGTGCCTGGCTATTGTCTATACTCTTCCTGACACAGACTGACCGACATACGACGTGTTGTGGTCATGTAATATATCTAGTTGTGTACATGAAATAGAAATTTAATATACAATTACATAGTCCCTTACCCTTTGAGTTTAAGATGGCATCAGCTAAATTTAATGTTGCTGAAGTACAGGCTACAGGGCGTGAGATGGGCTATGATTGGGCGGAGTTACAGAAATATGTTCAGTGGGTGGAAAGAGACTTCAGACAGGCTGTACGCGAAGCCAAGAAAATTGAGGCTGAGGCTAGGAAGATGGAGGCCGAGCAGGCAGTCAGAGACCATGAGTTCCGTATGAGGGAGTTGGAGCTGAAAGCTCAAACTGCCAAGGAAAACGAGGGTGCAGTGGGAGGCGCAGTTCTCCCTGACTCAACAACTTCTAGTGGCGGTCCATACCAGGCAATGAAGTTCCCATTGCTCCCGTTCAATGAACACAAAGATAAGATCGACCAGTATCTTCACAGATTTCAGTCGATGGCTTTGGCTATGGGATTGGAACGTGGGAAATGGAACTTGAAACTCTCACAGGGCCTGAGGGGGACAGCGTACGAGGTCTACTCAAGGTTGCCACCTGGTATGGAGAATGACTATGAGGCCCTGGAAAAAGCATTATTGAAAAGGTTCCAGATGACAGCCCATACATACTGACAGCAGTTCAGAAAGTCGAAGAGAGAGCCAGGAGAGATGTTCGCAGCCTACAGTGTTAGACTGAAGTCTTACCTTTTGAAGTGGATGTCATTAGCTGGATTTGCTAACGACTATGAAAGTTTAGAAGAATTAGTGGTCGTGGACCAAATGAAGAGGATGATGCCTAAGCCATTGCAAACCTTCTTGCTTGAAAATGGGCCAGAAAGGTTAGACATAGTAAACACATTAGCGGAAAGGTATGTGCTAGCTCATGGGGATAATGGGGAACTGTCACAACCCAATCCCCGACCACCAGACACATGGTCTGGAAAGAAGAAGAACCCTAAAACAGCTCACACCAAGAAGGAGGATCCTTTCGATAAAGTTCCAATTAAGAAACCCTCTGGTAATAGTCCACCTGGATCTCCTAAAAGAAAGTGGAGTGAAAAGTGGTGCAAATCTCCTACACACAATACGGCTGATTGCAGGCGTAAACAGAAAGACTCTCACTATGCTGCCTGTCTTGTAGAAACCGGGGAAGGGTCTAACAGGGAGGTAGAAGGGAGGGGTCTTGAGAACAAAGATTCAGAGAAACCACCAGTAGTAGAGACGATACTTGTGAACGGACAACCAGTCGAGTGTCTCTATGACACCGGTCTGCAGTTTGAGGCCGTAATTTCCTCACACTTAGTGAGCCCAGAGCAGCTAACCGGGGAGTCTATTGAGATTCAAACGGCGACCAAGAGTGCGGTAGCGATGTCTCTTCCGATTGCGAAGGTGGACATTAAATCGAAATATGTTACCGGCACTATACAGGCAGCCGTTCTGCTCGATCCGATCTTCCCAATTTTCTTGGGTTGTCGCTACGTCTTTCTAGGGATCCCAACAGAACCCATGTACGTAGGAGCAATGCAAACCAGATCTCAATCGGGAGATGAGCAGACGCCGGCCTTGATCGTGAATCCCTTGCCTGGGGAGTTACGAGCTGCTCAAAGCCAGGATGCTACTTTGCAACCTTGCTTTAACCAGTTGCCAAAAAGTTCTGACCCACCAAGACGGGGTCAGTATTATATGAAGAATTGGTTACTGTACCGGAGAGCCGGAGTGGAGGAACGCCAGCATGGACAGCTGGTAATTCCGAAGGCCTATCGGGAACAGCTTCTTCATATGGGACACACCATTTCATTCAGTGGACATATGGGTGTCGGGGCAACACTCCAGCGCATTTCCTGCCATTACTACTGGCCAGGGATGACTGGAGACGTGCGTCGGTACGTCAAGTCGTGCCCAGAGTGCCAGCGTGTGGCACAAAAACACTGGACGGCTCCGGTAATCCTGGGCGACATGCCCATTATGAACTCTCCTTTCGAGAGAGTTGCCATCGATCTTGTTGGTCCTCTTCCTCGGACTAGGAAGAGGAATATGTACATTCTTACGATGGTGGATTGCTGTTCCATGTGGGGTGAGGCGATACCGTTGGCCACAATCGACTCTAAGCGAGTGGCTGATGCACTGATGGAGACCTTTACTCGGTTGGGATTTCCAAACCAGATCCTAACGGACAATGGGTCTCAGTTCTGTGGTAAGCTGATGGAGGAAGTCTTTCGTATCTTCCAGACTAACCACATTCACACAAGCCCATATCACCCTCAGTCGAATGGGCAAGTAGAGAGGTTTAATGGTACCTTGATGACCATGCTTCGGAAGCTGGCTCAAGAGAAACCAGACAGATTGGATGAGTATATCCCAGCCGCCTTGTTCGCCTATCGGGAGGTTCCCCATGGGTCGACCGGGTTGCTACCAGCCACTCTACTATTCGGGAGGCCAATCAAGGGTCCCTTAGAAGCCTTATTGAGATGTTGGACAGAGGAGGAAACTTCCGAAGAAGTTGTATCCTCATATAAATACGTCGAAGAGTTAAAGAAGAAACTCCAGACGGGTTGGGCTTTGGCAGCTCAGAATCTGAGGGCGGCCAGAAAGAGACACGCGGCCTACTACAATAGAAGGACGAAAGATAGGTCTCTTAAAAGGGGGAACGGGTTCTGTTGTTACTTCCCGTAGGTTCCAATAAACTCGAGATTGGTTGGCAGGGGCCTTTCCCGGTGGAAAGGGTTGTGTCTCGTACCAACTATGCCATCCGGATCAGGGGGAAATCCAAAATCTTCCACATTAACCTCCTCAAAAAGTATGAAGAACGATCTGATGGTACTTCTCTCCCACTCATGACTATGGTGATCGCTATGGAAACTGAATCGGGCGAAGACGCGGATAGGGGGTATCCTTTACACCCTGGGGAAACCTATAGGGATGTACATATAAATCCTGATCTGTCGGCTGAAGGAACAGACCTAATAATCCGTTTGTTGGAGTCCCATCAGCAGATTCTTACCGATCGGCCAGGGCGGACAAGGTTGGTCGAGTTTGATATGACTCTGACTACCCCAGACCCCGTTCGCCAAAAAATATATCCAGTGCCCTTTTCGAAAGAGAAGGCCCTGGAAGCCGAAATCCAGAAGCTTCTGGACGATGACATCATCACTCCTTCGACTTCTCCTTATAATGCCGGGGTTGTCTTGTTGAGGAAGCTCAGTGGGCAACTCCGTTAAGGTATTGAGTATGATTATGTATTGACTGGTACCGGAAGAAAAGAATGTTGAGAAGGTCAGACTTACACCCCGTCCTAAATCCAAAAAGGATGTTAGGTCTTTCTTGTCTCGTGTGGGCAGTACAGAAATTTCAACCTTATCTGTATGAAGTACCGTTCAAGGTACAATCCGACCATCAACCTCTGACGTTTTTGGCAACTTCTAAGAAACTGAACGCGAGGTTAATGAAATGGTCATTGCTCCTACAACCGTATCAGTTCACGGTAGAATACATCCCCGGAAGGGAGAATGTGGGAGCGGATTTTCTATCACGGCATCCTACGGTTGAATGTGAGGGTGGGGCCATTCGAACAGAACCTCTGGCAGTAGAAAGTTCGTAGGGTTCGACTTTCTTAAGATGGGGCCTATGTGACAAAACGTCAGTGGCCCATGTCCTCAGGCCTTCTTTGGGTTTGGGTAAACAACTTTCGGGAACCCTCAGTTCTATTATTCGCACAATCACCATGGAAGATAGTTCTTTGGGTTACTTTAACAACACGATCTTTCCCTGGAACGATTAGATATATGTCTTATCTTGGGGGGAAACCCGATAGGGCCTCTTACACCAAATACACACCAGTGCAGCTTCTGGTGCAGTTCATGTCTGTTCCAACCCCTACAGTTGGGTATTTGCAGGATGTCTATTTGATTCAAAGATTAAGACAACACTGAAACGTACTACTGGGGAAATTAAAAGGTAATAAGTGGGTTTTATTTAATACTTATAGACCTTGGTCTACAAGGCTAACTGGTGGTCTCGACTGGAGAGACGAATTGGCTAAACGGCAGTCTTGCCATTTTGGGAGGGGGTGACCGTTAGCCAATTTGGCTAAGCGTCTTGATCTGGGCATGGCAAGGGAACAAATCTGAACAATAAATATTTCCCAAATGATATCGCTTTTTCTTGGCAGCCGATAGACGAGGGCTATCTTTCTTACTACGGCTTTACCTCTACTTAGTAGCATCTCTCATTTAAATATAAACACATTATATAGCTACGGTATGCCGGAAGGAGGGAAGGGCTCCGTGTGGACGGTTTCCACCAATCTATGATCTATCTTCTTGAGCCGGAAGAGGCTATCCACTGTGTTATTTCTTCCATCTTTTAGCGGATAGGGTGGCCGGGGGAACTGACTAGTTGCTGGTCTATAATATCATCTAGTTCTACGTGTAAGGTGAGGCACGGACGGTACATTGCGGCGACAGCTCAGACAAGAGCAGCGGCCGGAAGGAGTAGTATCTTCTTTCCTATTCTTGCTGGGAATGGGGAACGACACTTCTTTTCATACCGATAATTACCCACACAACACCACAAGAGCTTTATCGTGAGAAAGGCATGGTTTGCAAGTGAGAGATAAGCCTGGAAATGAATGTGCCCAATAATAATAAAGGCTTGGTATGAGTGTGGAGAGTGAGTCTTGTAGGCAAAAAGTACCTAGGGTCAAACGACATGACTCCGTCAAGCTAAAGGCCTAGTCTAGAAAAGACGCCGCCAATCCAGGACTCCTTGTCAGATCAGGCGAATTCACGCAGGTATGGTGAATATATATATATATATATATATATATATATATATATATATATATATATATATATATATATATATATATATAGGAATATGATATATTTTGTTGATAGCAGCTGATGTGCTGAGACCATAAGGAGTCTCCATGTCGGCTGTACCAGAAGTTTAGGCTGGAGACGCTCACTAAATTTTGTCATCTACAGGGTCCTCCTTTTGACTGTAAAGTGAGCTGAAGGTCTCGACAGAACTTCTAGGCCTAAAGCTATGGGCAACTGATGAGGCCGGCCAGGTCATTGGCCATACCAGGTAGAATGTTTATAACTTGGAAGGAGGCTCAGGACTAAAATTAATCGAGTGACAAAATCACAACTCAAGTCTTCTCATCGACTTAAGGTCAAGTGTTTGATTTGGCTACTGATTGGACCTACGCCTAATGCCCATCCTTGTCCGGGACAGTGAAAGACTCTGAATCATTCCCTATACACAATCTGGTCTCAGGACATTATTACCCAACCACAGTTGTGCCAAGTGATCCCATGGCACTTTCTCAGACCAATTGAAAGACTCTATCGTGTGGGCCACGGAAACCTGAAAGCCTGTTGTTCGAACAACCTACGCTGGAAAGAGAGGCCAAAGGATTTGTCCGGGTGAGGTGGATGTGAAATAACTGGACAATATTCAGTTCTGTGGTCTATGATGTTCAGAGTGATGTTGCTTCATGTCTGGGCTAGAGTTATCCCCTCTGTTTTTTTTTTTATAGACTTTTTTAGGTTAATCTGTCTTGATGTTTTTCTGTGTTGTCCTTTATTACGGTATTAAATTCTAATTATAGTGACTGGGACGATCGTCATGTTCTGTTTGTGTCAGCCAGAAATACACTGCAGGAAATAGACCCCGAGGTCGAGAGAGAGAGAGTGACAGTGAGTCCGGGGAACGGATGAGGGTTGGCAAGCAAAGACCTATCCCAGCCAGGGCTATAGAAGATTATTTAAACATTGTGACAGGGCTATTTGGGACCCTCCACGTAGCGTGTTACAGTCTCGTTCACCCATATGTTTGTAAAGACTTGGTGAAGCTGCTCTGTTAGGGCCGGCCCACCTGCCTTAAATATATCTGCTGGGATGGAGTCAGGACCAGGTGCCTTGCCACTGGAGAGTTGCTGGAATGCTTTGTTTACTTCCACTATGGTTGGCAGGTCATCAAGTGTATCATTGGTGGGAACTTGAGGAAGGCAGTTGATGGTTTCATCATCGAAGAAGTAAGTTGCATTTAAGATGTTGCTGAAATGCTCTGCCCAGGTCGAAGGATTTCTTTCTTATCGGTGACCAATGTTCCCCCATCTGCACTGAGTAGGGGAACTATGCCTGGTGATGTAGGACCATAGACCGCTTTCAGTGAGTCGTAGAAGTTGTTCATATCATCTCTGTCAGCAAAGCCTTGAATCTCATCAGCATTGCTGCTCAGCCAGGAGTCCCGCATGTGCCGAAGTTTCTGCTGCACTACTCTCTGAATTTTCTTGAAGGCATCTTTTTTTTTTAATGTTGACATCGGGTCATTCAAATGTGCCTTGAGGAGAAGATGTTTCTCAGCCAGCAATTGGTTGATGTCTTCAGAATTTTCATCAAACCAGTCTTTATGCTTTCGGGTGGTTGGACCCAAGATTTCTATAGCAGTGTTGTAAATTATGTCCTTTAGGGCTCTCCATTCTGTTTCTGCATCCTGTTTAGCTGCAGCATTGGGCCTGAGGCGGTCTTCCAGCATATTTTCAAACGACAGCTGCATTTTCTTGCTATTTAGGAGGGTGACATTTACTCTATTTCTTTTTTTCATTTTTACCCTTTGAGGACGCCGCGGTGGTTTGATGTGTATATTTATTTTCTAGATAATGAGACAATGGTCTGTCCAACATTTGGCACCACACATGGATTTTGTCACCAGAACGTCTTGTCTGTCAGTCCTCCTGACGATGACATATGATACCGGAGAAATACCTTCTGAATTATGTAATTCTATATTTATTGCAATCCCAAAGAAATCAAGATCCTTGGAATATGATCAGCATAGAACAATTAGTATAAAGAGTCACATCACAAAGATTTTGCTAAGAAGTATCATGCAAAGAGTTAGGAGGAAAATACAACTTGACATAGGGGAAAAACAATGTGGGTTTGTAGAAGGAAAGGGTACAGTAAATGCTGTGTATATGCTGTGATCAGCTATTGAACGTTCTATAGAAGTAAACAAAGATATACATCTTTGGTCTATTGACTACACAAAGGCTTTCGATAGAGTGAGACATGTCAACATGGTGATTATGCTTGCAGATCTACACATTGATGGGAAAAAACATTAGACTTTTAAAAAAAACATATATTGGAAACAACAAGCTGCTGTACTGATTGATAATGAGGTGTCACAATGTCAGCCTATTAAGAGAGGTGTAAGGCAGGGATGTGTGGTTTCTGCAGATCTGTTTTCCCTGTATAGTGAAAATATTTTCAGAAATGTAGAAGATATAAATGAAATCAGCACTGGAGGAAGAAACATCAATGACTTTAGATATGCAGATGATACAATATTGTTTGCAGACAATGAGCAGGGTCTGCACAATTAGTAGATGCGGTTGTTGCACACAGTCAACAATTTGGGTTAGAATTAATTTGTAACAAGACACAGATTATGGTCGTCACTAGGAAGAGCGAAATACCACAATGTAATATATAAGTAAATGGGAATATTCTTCAACACGTGAATCGGTACAATTATCTCGCAACAGTCATAACATCTGATGGGAGATGTCTTGAAGAGATTACAACAAGAATCGCCATGACGAAAGTAGCCTTTAGCTAGATGAAAAACATACTGACCAATAAAATAATAGCAATTGAAACGAGAAAAAGTATTTAGAGGTGCTACATAGAGCCTGTTCTTTTGTATGGATGTGAAACTTGGACAATGGGCAGTCAAGCTGACAAACATCTGATGGCTGCAGAAATGTGGTTGCAGAGGAGAATGCAAAGAATTCCATGGACGGACAGAAAAGCCAATGACCATGTACTGCATGAGACAAATGAAAATCGTAAATTGATTAGAGAAATTAGACGTAGACAGTCAAAATTGTTTGGACATGTTATGAGAAGAAATGAATTGGAGACTTATTGACACCTGACAAGATCGATGGGAACAGACCAAGGGGAAGACCGAGAAGTAAATACCTGGATGACTTGACCACATGGCACGATCGAGACAGGAACACTGAGCTGATCCACGACACTGGTGATCGAGTGAAATGGCGAGACATGACCACCCACGATTTCCGGCATGGCACATAATTGATTGATTGAAATCTCAGACAATATAAGAATCAGACTTTTGAAATGTACACATATGAAAGTCGCTTTCTATTGACGTGATCCAAGCTTAGGTATATCTGATTTGGGACTTTCAAAGCCCATTCTACTAATACCGGCTATTAATTACTCGTATCTATCTCCCGTCTGTTCCTATCTCACTATGCGTTTATTTCACTGAATAACGCATCGTGTCGTTTCCTTTCCCAGGAGTGCTTTCATTCACACCTTTCTCTGGTAAACGACTCCATTCAGTGGCTGGTCCGTTTTATGCTTCTGCCCGACTGGGAGGTCAGTTTATCCTCGTGAACGCTCCAGTCAGTCTGACAATATCTTTAAACTTCTCTCTCTCTCTCTCTCTCTCTCTCTCTCTCGCTCTCTCTCTCTCTCGCTCTCTCTCTCCCTCTCTCTCTCGCTCTCTCTCTCGCACTCTCTCTCTCTCTCTCTTTCTCTCTCTCTCTCTCTTTCTGCAGCTGTCTTTGGTCATGTGATGAGAAGAGAGGCATTGGAGAGCATCGTGACAACAAAGATCGAGGGGAAGGGAGGGAGAGGCAGACCAAGAGAAGTGATACTGGACAGATTAAGACTGTGACATTGAGCAATATCATCGGCAAAGTTGATCCAGAACACAAAACACTGAGATCTATGGAGAGCCATGAACGCCTACGCCAGCTGACGGGGCACTTGATGATGATGATGACGTGTACTGCTTCTCGACTCGAATGGGACTGTCAGCTCGCAGCGGTAACTGCCGAGGCCGAACGGAGTGCAGCACAATGTCAGGTCACAACTAAAACTGTCGAATCAGTGCCGGGTGAAGACCATGACCTTTCAGGTCAACATATGGCTACTAGCCCTCCTCGCCATCTAAGATGGAATGTAAGTGTGAAGCACAGTCTTCCAAGTCTCCAAGGTTATATCCACCTCTGACGGAGTAAATCCACATCGGCCTGGCAATGGCCCCTCCGTTAGACCACCTCCTTGCTTTGTCCACCATGGCTACCAGAACAGAGAATACTTTATTCTGACGTAGTATAAATCGGCCCTCTCAAAGGGCTACTTTACATGCAGACAGCACATGCTCTATTTTCTGTTTTTAACCTTAACGAGAAGGATTTGCAGGTCAGTTTATTTATCCCACTTGACCAGGCTGGCGTCTGATGATAAGATAGCGTAACGTGATCTGACAACGAAGCATGTACCAGATATTATTCCATGTCAAGGACCTCTGCATTGACTCCTCCCAAAACACACAGTGGCTCTACTGCGAAAATTGGGCAGCACGATGAGTGAAGTAACATACACACAGGGAGATGAAGAGAAAGACAAACTGTCGACAGTGATATAGCGAATAGTGGTTTTACGCAGACTTTGTACCTTTTTTTATAATTTTTTTTTTCGTCGCCTTCTTTTGCTTCTTCTTCACACACTCGTTTGGTTATTCTTCTTTTTCTTATTCTGATCCTCCTGCTCCTTCTTCTTCTGCTTCTTCGTGTTCTTCTTCTCCTATTTCTTCGGCATATTAGGGATCTTCTTCTTCCAAAAATTATACAATAGATATTAGACAGTCATATAACAGTTGTACTAACACGATAACACGAACTCACGAAGACGTCACGCCACGCATTACCTCCGTAAATTTCAACCTCACACAGTGTTATTAGATTTAGTGAGTTATTTGATGCCACCACTGTCATCTTCACGGGTATGGGAGAATGAAGAATCCTGTAAATCAGTTTCCCGTAGGTTCTGTGGTCTTTATAAATAAACACTTGTTGGTTCACGGAGTTGAAACTTCCCAGCGTGAATCCCATCAGTCGATTGTGATGACCTTCAAATGGAAAATGGAATCAATGCAAGCATTTGTATAAATACGAGAAACTGTTACATTTATATCGCTGAAAACGTCTAACACCATCTTCTATAAGTAGGTCGAGTCACCACAGGTAATGGGTACAATGTGGTTGCTTTCCCATTGATGAATGTGTCCGATATTTGAGCTCCCACGCTTGCCTCTCTGTAGTAGAATTGTGAGAACCTTTCATTGAATGGCCGGCGTCCTGACCTAGAGGTTAGCGACTTTTCTCCGTAATCTCGTATACTCTCGTAAGTAACGTGACGACGGTGAGAATCAGCAGTGGTTCGAATCGCTTCGGTAACTTAAGGGGTGTGTGAGCCGGCCGCTCAAAAGCAATGGCAAACTACTGAGCGTAAACTTGCCAAGAAATCAACATACAGCTGAAAGATGCTGATCTTGACAGCGATGTCCTGTAAAGAATATGCAAAACATTTTTCATTGAATGCCTGCCTTGTCACGCCTTGAGGTCGGTGCGTATAGTGAGTAGTAGTCTTCCATTGACTGTCCTGCTCGCCAGGAGTGAAATCCTCTTGGCTGAACACAGATACGTTCAAGAGAAAACATAGATAGATATCTCTGTGTATCTATTTTTGTGTGTGTTCTACATATCCTTTACAGGACATCGCTGTCAACATCAGCATCTTTCAGCTGTATGTTGATTTATTGGCAAGATTATACTCAGTAGTTTGCTATTGCTTTCTGAGCGACCGGCTCCATACTCTCATAAGTCACTGGCGTGATTCGAACCGCTTCCAATTCTCGTGCACTAGAGTATTCGGGGTTACGGAGAAAGCTACAAACCCCAGGCCAGGTAGCCAGGCCTCTGTGTATCAGCACTCTATAAATCCTCGGTGCCTGGAAGGGCTCCAGCACTTACAGACTAAAGAAGGCGTCAACAACCTAAGGCATGCGAGCCAATTGTGGCAAGAAGAACTAGTCTCACTGGCATGCTATGTTATTTGAAATACATTATATGATCTCATAAAATATTTCAATTTGCAATTGCCTAGAAGCATATCATTCTTTACGGCGGTCGCACTAGCTCAATTGATAACGGCATCCGCTGTTAAAGTCACGAGCACGGTTAGACGCAGGTCCTCCACGTCTGGGCTCGTCGCTGGCCAACATGAGGAAAGATTGACCATATATTCCTCCTTGCTCTAGGCCAACATGTGAAGACGGTATCAAATCGCACACCCTTGGCAAGAAAATTTTGTGTAACAATATGTTGTTGTTATTATTATTATTATTATTATTATTATTATTATTATTATTATATAATTCTGTAAATACCATTCCTAATCTACAACTCTTCAAATCTAAGAGAGAGTGGAAGTTGGAGTGTTCGATCTATTGCAAACTAACCGATTTGCGTGGAGCAACAACTGACCTCGGCGGAGTTATCTTCACCTCTATTACTTAGCCTTCTGTCGTCTTTTTTAGCCTGTGACCTCCCACCGGACCACAGACCCTCAACCAACCCACCCAAGCCCTACAGGTCAGGAGGACAGCCTCTAGATCAGTGGTTCCCAAGCTTTTCAAGCAGAGGGCCATATCTAATATTTTGGGGAGTTAAGCGGGCCACATAGTTATAAAATTATAAAAGCTGTGCAATATAATTCTTACCTTTCTTAACTTTCGTCAACAAAGTTCTAAAACTTTAAAGGCAGTCAGTGTCAGTATTACATTGAGGTCAATTTGTGGTTTAAAATCAAAAGTTCATTTAACAATACATTTTTTAATCAGTTTCGAAAATCGCTATTAATGTAATTAATTTACAATTATAAATGTTCTTTATAAGCAGTTACTTAGGTTTAGATGCCAGTTTATCAATGTCTGGGCACAAATCTGTCGTGCCCAAAGTCATAAACGCAGATATAGTCTGTTGCATCGTTATGCAATGTTTCTTGCCGTCTTATATTTACACCCACATAAGGAATATGTCTTTGATAGGTCCAAAAGCAACTTAAATCATCGAAAGCGGCGACATTTCTTTGATGTTTTGCTGAAAAACTAGTGATTTCTCGCTAACAAACTTAATTTTACAGTAATGAATGCCCCGCCAATTCACACGACGACACAAGGCATATCCGGATTCATATGGGAGAGGGTGCAATAAAAGGAGTAGCTTAAAAGTCGACAGGGTCGGCTGCATTGCACCGGGTTTTTATCCCATATGGCCCAGTTTCTTTTCGCAGCGCGGAAAGCGTCGCACAAAGCACGAACTCCGTAGCTCCAGCGACGACCCTTGGGAGTCTCCGAAAAAATGCACTCGTGAAATGAAGGACGCAGCCCGGAATCGAACATACAACCTTCGGAGCCTGAGTCAGACGGCTTGACCACTTCACCACGGAGAATCCCGAGATGGGTTAGTTAGTTAGTCTTTCCTCTTGAGCCTAAGGCGGCGCATAGGGCAGAAGTCCTGACTCTCCATGCTTTGCGGTTCGCTGCTACCTGTTGTAGATCTTGGATATTTACTTGGCCATTGAATGAGCCTTCTCTAATGATGGTTCTACGCAGGGTCTCTCTTGGTCTTCCCCGTTTTCTTTTCCCTATTGGTGACCATATGAGGGCTTGGTAGGGGAGTCTTGTCTTGTCCATTCTGAGTACATGGCCTATGTAGTTCCAACGGCGTCTTCTTATAAAATTGGATACTGTATCTTGCTTAGTCTCTTGTCTTATTTGCATATTGGTTCTGAAGTCTGTCCAGTGGATGTTTAGAAGTCTTCTAAGACATTTGTTCTCAAAATGATCTAACTTTTTATCTAAAGATACCGTTGATTTCCAACTTTCACATCCATACGTCAACACTGGAATCACACAAGAGTTGAAGATTTTAAGTTTTGTGTGTTTGCTGAGTGTCTTTGACTTCCATATGTTTGACAGTGTATTGAAGGCACCAGATGCCAGTGCGATTCTAGATGATATTTCTGGTGTTGAGTCCCCTGTAGATGTCATTTTGCTTCCTAGGTATGTGAAGCTGTTGACTTTTTCAAGAACGTAGCTGTTCAATTTGGTGTCATCTGAACTGTGGGTAAGATCAATAGTCTTTGTTTTTGTGGTGTTAATTTGGAGATCAATTTGCCCTGAAACATTTTGGAGGTGGTTTATTTTCTCTTGGGCATCCGGGTGTGTTGAACTCAAAAGCACTTTATCGTCGGCAAAGTCCAGGTCTTCTAGAATTTTGTCAACCCAATGGATACCTATATTTGTGTTGTTTGTGCATTTGTGCATGACCCAATCGATAGCTATTCCAAAGAGCAGGTGCTCGAGATGGGTGCAATGTGTAATATTAGTAAAGACAGAATTTACAGAGGCATGAGGTAAATAATTTGTAAATTGACAGGGAAGTAGAAGGAATATATTTCGTACCTTATTTTTCATTTCCTTCTTGTTTCTTCAGCTGGTGGTTAATAATGTGTACACAAGTATTAATGTTAGCTTTTTATATTGAGTTCATGATAGCTTCCAAATAGCTGTGCGTGAATGTGCGTATGGAGTGACCAGAAATGATACAGCAATTTAGTCATCATGTTTCCATTTTTAAGGATCTGTTCAGCTGTCTGTGTAGTTTGTTCACACGTACACATTGGTGACAGACCCGTTTCGTGAAATATTGTCTACTCTGCTGTTTACCGTTCAGAGACGGAACATGATTACCTGTTTTGCACTATGAAAACAGTTGTCAGTGTCTCTGTAGTGGGCTTTCTTAACGACCAAGATGTTGGTCCTCTTTTCATTGGAGTTTATAGATTGATTCGTATGCACGTGTGTTGTCCCCTAATTTGACAACGTGTTTGCTCTCACGTATCTTGTTATGCCACAATATGTCAGTTTCCACCGCAATATTACTCTTCTGTTGGTATTCAATGCCTTTAGTGTGTGTGTGTTTTTTTTGTTTTTTTTTTTTTTTCAATACAGTTGTTTGTCACCGCTGAGGGCTTGCGGAATTGAAAATTCATCACTGTAAAATACAAACTGTTTCCATTGACATTATGCTGATGCTGTAATGTTTAGGGCCTGCAATTCGTCTGAATAGTTGGAGCAAAATATCCCAGTAAGTGTGTACGTAGATTAATGTCTGCTATCTGCTCAGACCTTAATCTGTGTCGGACGATTCCAATAGATTGATGATTGCTCTCGGTTGCATAAAATTCAATCCATCCTTTCTTCAATAGTCCTCTTCCTCTTTCAACACATGGTCCTCAAATTTTTTCCAGTAACATTCATCAATATTTAATAGCGCCGATTGGGTTAGAATCTTGACTTCAGACAATTTGAATGTAGTATTGGCAGCTGCCACCTGTCCTTTAATGTTAGATCACACAAGTCCTATAGGGTTTTAATGAGAATGATACGGCGGAAGTCTCAAACACCTATGGCCATGCTCTTCTATCAACTTGTCGATTTGATATTTCTCGCTTGTTTGCGCCTGTTTTACAAGGGACAACAACTGTAGCTTGAAATATGTTTCTGGAAATGGTATATTTTCCCTTTGGAGCCATACCTTAATTGCTTCCTTTGTGCTCGATGCCGTAGGTATTTTGTCTTCTTGGGCAACAACATTGTGATATGATGCATTGTCCATGATTAGACAAGACGGTCTATCAAGGGATGGAAGTACTGTATTTTCGAGCCAATCTCTAAATACATTACCATTTATCTCATTATGATAATCCCTATTGTCTGTATGCTTTGATACGAACACGAGCCCAGCTGTAGTAAGCCATTATGAGTACTACCAGCATAGGCTATGATTAAACGCTGTCCTTTACTACTGGGCACATAACGCTTTATCTTTCCATCCATTGATTGCCATTTCTTTTTCACTTGTGTGGTGCTCATTGATCCACGTCTCACCCAAATATACTATGTCATAATTTCCTTTGCGCATTTCCATTATTTCACGTTGGTATCTACTTCTCGTGAATTCTAAATGCGGTTGCTCGCAAATGATATTTCTACCTCCCTTGTCTTTCTAAAAGTGAAGCCTAACGTCCTTATAATTTTCCACAAAGTTGTTTTGGATAGCTCTATGTTATTGTTCTTTCTCAACAAAACACTCAGTTTTCTTACAGTCACTGTTTCTTTGGCATCCATCATTTTTATAATAACTCGCCTGATGACATCCTTATCAAAGCTGTCTACAATTGCCTTTCTACCTACCGTTTTCTTATCGCGTGTTGGTTTCATTCCAGATTCTTGCACCCATCGACAAAATGACCGTTTACTCAAATCCAATGGATGCACTGTTCTTTTTTTGGGATTTGTAACAGTATGAAACATTCTTTTGTCGGGATTTGTAACAGTATGAAACAGTTTCCTGCGATCAGCTTCTTGACAACAATATGTGTACAACTTCATAGCGATGCTTTGAAGTGTACACAATTTCACTTTTAATCCAATTGAACAATATTCACACATTCAAATATTAGCTATTAATATTATATTAATGGTAAGATTTATTTATATGTTTATTTTTATAATCACGTTTCATGAAAGAACCCACATCGGAGACACCTCTGAAAAATCCCATATAAATGCGCGCAGTTTGTGCCAAAACGAAAACCGCGAGACAATTTCAAAAAAATCGCGGATGTGTCTTGGTGAAGCTGTAATACTTTTAAAATGATGGACTTAATCTCAGAGCCGTAAATTATATACCGCATATAAACAAACATTGAAATCTGCTGTACAATCTCCAGAACAAGAATTTTTTTTGTTGGATGGACATAATGATAAGGTTATATGCTAAATCTCATCATTTTCCCTCAGTTGGTTCCTGAGATATTGAATTTTATATTGGGGCAAAACAAAAGTAAACACACTATAGGTTACTGATGGTGTGTCTGGAATGTTGCTTGTCTTTTATAACGGTCATTGCGGAAAATGGAGTGAGACAAGGATGCGTGCTCTCTCCTCTGTTATTTAATATCTACATGGACAGAATATCCAAAGAAGCAAGCCTTCGCACTTGTCAGAGTCTTGCATAACACAAGACAAGTAGCTCGTTTTCTGGCAAGTGTGAAGTAATATCAAACTATCAAATCACACGAAGTGAATATCCGAAAGTATTATTCACACGTTTTATTGACGCGACGCATTTATCATCGCACAAACATCGCGCACTGACAATCCATAACAATCATTACAGCATAAACAATATCACTACAATACATAATAATACATGCAAGCAATAAACATCTCACTTACAGTCAAACTATACAAGCGTTCGAACCAGTCTCCCACTGTCATACAGGCTAGCTCTCAAGGCAGATTCAAACTCAACTCGCATTCCCTTGCGACCTGTCCGTTCAACGATCTAAGCCCGTCTGCCAGTTCTGGCGTCTTACACGCTTACACGCACACGTCAGCTGGTGTCCCCTGCACGGTTCACGGGGTAAACTCAATTGCTGTGCGTGGCTACCTATCCGGGCGTCAGTAACGACGCCGCGTTCTCTCTGCCGTGTTTAACATTACTCAGGGTTGCGTGTTGTTATGTTGTCTGGCGTTGGTACAGACAACGCGTCGCAACCTCGGATGTGAGACCTTGACACACAACAGATTTAGAATATTTAGAACTACTCACACCAGATGAAACAACTGATCAACAAGAAATAAATGCACTTCTATTTGCAGACGATAAGTGCCTGTTTCACAACGATGAGGGCAGACTATAAAATCATATTAATAATCTGAGTTCAACATGCAGCAGATACAATATGAGTATAAATACAGCCAAACCGAAGCAATGCAAGTTAGGAGATCTCCTCGTCCACTAAGTATAGAGATAAATAGCACAACTCTTAAACAAGTTAAAGAATTCAAATACCTTGGAAGTATGATCACAGAAGATGGCAGATTGGACAAAGAAATTTAAATCGGATGTCAAAAAGCACTTACATATCAACTATCACCCATACTGAAACATCCAAATATACCCATGTCCGCAAAACGACAGATAATAAACAGTATATTCACACCAACCCTATGCTACCAATCTCAAACTTGGACTTTAACCAATTCACACTTTCGCAAAATTAACATCTGCGAGATGAGATGCCTGAGGAGAGCTGCCAACTTAACAATCCGATACCGAGTAAGATTGCTGTTATCAGACAGACAGTGGAATCAACACCTTGGGCCACATTTATTGAAAGACAGAAGATCAAGAAGTTTGGCCATGTCGTTAGAATGCAACACCAGCAACTACCATCACTGGCCTTATATCAAAGATCATCTGCGACGAGACCAAGAGGACGTCCAAGAAGAAAATGGATTGACGACATCAAAGACATTGTACAACCATAGGGAATGACACTATCCAGTACCGCCCACCGTGCGCTAGAGCGCAAATTATTCCTCTCCATGACACTACTTGACGGCAGAAGTGGAAGATGATGATGATGATGGTTTTGGAAAATGACTGATCGCATCTGTAAGTCGAACCAAAACGACAATGTATCTCTGGGTGAATGAACGCAAGTGTTTAAATTGTTCGACAGGCAAAAGTCGCCAGAATGAAATCATATGATCAGCTGAAGTTGAAGCAGGCAGCTCCAGACAATTACATCTCAGTGCAGAATTGCATTTCCAATCAATTACTTCGTGCTAAACGTATTGCTGTAATTGACAGAGCTTGGCATCAGGAAATACGAACAGATTTATGAAGAGAACAACAATATCCTCCTCTATTGTGAACTCTTGAAATCTCGAATGACAGATATCCAGAAGACTTTTAACTTTTACTTTGTACTGTAACAAGTCAAATTTCATTTCCACCACCAGCGTCTTCAGAGTTGGAAACTCCTCTAAAGTCCCCTCAGTCAGCTATCCGATAAAAAGTCGTTGTCTCATGTTAAATGAAGAAATGTCATCTCAAAAATGTGTGAATAGTTTCGTTTTTCCCTGTATCCTCGCATTTAAAGCGTTTAAACGAGACGTGGTGTCCACCAAAAATGCCAGGTCATCAAGCCAGTCATCGTTCAGCAGACATTCCCGTTCTGTATGCGATTCATTTATTTCAGACAGAAACAGAAGACACTATTTTTCAGTGCCCAGAAACGAGACATAACTTTCTCTTTAGACAGCCATCTGACATCACAGTGTAACATTAGCTCACTGCATTTCTCGTTCAGGTATGATAGTAACTGTCTGAACTCACGTCTGTTCAGCGCCTTACTTCGAATTTTGTTCACACTTCTCAGAACAACGACTAGGTATAAACATAAATTTCTCCGTCCAATCTTCGTTGAATTAACGACAAGCAACGTCTTCACATTTTCGTTTTTACCATTGTTTGATTTCAGATTTTCCACACTCATGTTTATGGGTTGCAACGGTAAATTTTTATGTGAAAACATTTAATTTCAACACAATACTACCGACTCTACTAAACAGTTGGAACAGACGACAGCAAGGCTCCCTGGGCACTCTGATTGGTCGACAAGGCTGGGATATGGGAACTTCATAACGTTTTGTTACGAACTGAATAGGCGCATTCGATAATATCTGAGCATAACAACCACGAACGGAGTAAATTATCGCACGCTCCGAGTGGATATTTTAAATTATTAAAATATATTATATTAAACAACGAGGTCTCGCGTGCCACTTTCTGACAGCTGGCGGGCCACAAGTGGCCCGCGGGCCGTGGTTTGAGAACCTGTGCTCTAGATGAACGTCGCGGACACATACAAGCCCGTGGCACAGCTAAGAAGACCGTGACAACACTGCAGTTGGTTTAATGGTTATCTCTGGCAGTCTTTCTTCGTCTGTCAAGACGGCAAGGTGCCACTCACTCACATATATCTCCAACATGCTTCAACAGCCACCCGGAGATGAGGATATCTTTGAGCGGGAAGTTGGACCCAAGGATGAGCCCCTTCACACGCCATCGTTAACGCGCATCCCGAAGCGGCTCTTTGTCGACATCAAAGCGAGCGTCCTTTTTCTCCCACTCGGGTGCATCCAAGTAATATTCGAGGCAGCCGCGGCGAGCACATCATCGACAGCCTTGATATCAGCTGTATCGCT
The DNA here is from genome assembly GCA_963921405.1 of Cepaea hortensis. Lineage (NCBI taxonomy): Eukaryota > Metazoa > Mollusca > Gastropoda > Stylommatophora > Helicidae > Cepaea > Cepaea hortensis. Next base: position 83,041,928 of record OY992895.1, on the reverse strand, counting down.
GAGAGCGGAATAAGCCATGTCAAGTTTTAAGCATGCACGGTCGAGCCTGTTGGCATCTCAGTATCCCTGAGCCAGCAGCTTACTGAGCTTTATGAAAGACCCACAGTAGCTATACTTTCCGGTGTTCTGGAACGAACCCGCAGTAACTGCCTCAGATGGAACAACCTGGAACAGCCGCATATGCATCTGGGGCAAAGACAGAGAATTCAGTGATTTGTTGAGAAATCCCCTACCTGTGATCTGGCTCGTCTTGACACCACAGACAACATAGACACCTCTCTTGGCGGGCCGGCCATTGCGCAGCACAATCGATGTCTCACCACTGTCAAAGTCCGCGCATTGCACCGAAGACAATACATATTTTATATACGCCATACTGCTATATATTCAATTAATGGCAATCACCAATTTTGATCTCAGAAAGAGCGTCCATGCCCAGTATCCACACTCTACTAATGAAGAATCAGATTCGCTGGGCTGGTCACTTAACTCGTATGTCAGATCACAGGCTCCCTAAACGAATTTCTTTCTTTTTTGTTTTTTTAATGGCGAACTGCGTTGTGGTAAACGCTCTCAAGGCGGCCAGAGGAAACGCGTTAAAGACACTTAAAAAATTTCACTGAAAGCTTTTGGAATTCATCTTGACACCTGGGATATCGCTGCTAAAGACCGTAATTTGTGGCGTGCATCATTACATAAGGATGCAGTCACTTGTGATGCAACCAGGACTGCAAGAGCTGTGAAGAAAAGGCTGGACAGAAAAACCACTGCAGGATATCCTCCTCCTGGAGCATTCTTTGCCCACATTGTTAAAGAACATTTCGAGTCAAAATAGGCCTTATCGGCCATCTTAGAACTCACGGCTCCATATCTTCAACCCAACTGGATGAAATGAATGGTCCTCGTCATTCTTGATGGACAAACAACACACACTCTGGCATATTTGGGATCAACACTTTGTGAAACATTTATTGAAAAACACGATTATGAGTTTGGCCATCTCGTTAGAATGCAACACAATCAACTACCATCACTGGCCCTACATAAAATATAATCTGCTACGAGAGTAAGAAGACGCCCGAGAAGAAAATGAATTGACGATATCAAAGAGATTGTAGAATCACACGAAATAACATTATCCAATGCTACCCATGAGCCCTGGAGCGTCAATGATTCCTCCCCACGGCACTTGAAGGCAATAGTGGAAGTTGATGATGATGATAATGACATATTTGAAATCTGGTTGAATATATTTCTCACCTCGTGACTATTCTGTGACCGTGGTCCAGCTTTGTTGTCAGGGCTACTGGGCTTTTTCTCCTCTCTCTCTACTGCAATGTTCTAAGGGAGATTTGGGTAATACTGCAGTATATCTGCATTGCTTGTGAAGGGTTGAGCAAGGCTATAATGTGACTCACGTCCAATAACTCACAATGACAAGTGACAACATTGACGTGACGAAGCTAATTAAAGGTACAGATACAAGGGGTGTCCTGCGGGCGACCTGATGACTGATCGAAGATAACTAAAGGGACAAAAACAAGAGGTGTCCTGCGGGCGTCCTGATGACTGATCAAAGTTAACTAAAGGGACAGATACAAGGGGTGTCCTGCGGGCGACCTGATGACGCGTCGAAGCTAACCAAAGGTACAGATACAAGTCGTGTCCTGCGGGTGAGCAATTGACAGGACAAAGCTAACTAAAGGGACAGAAACAAGGGGTGTCCTGTGGGCGAGCTGATGTCGAGACACAGCTAACTAACGGGACAGATATAAGGGGTGTTCTGCTGGCAAGCTGATGACGGTGTACGATAGAAACACAAACTGTGACTGAGAAGCTCTACGGATGAATAAATAACACATATATATACAAGCGAACGTGTCGACCCGAGTCTTTATCAACGGGACAAGAAGAACGTGGTAGTTTGCGTATACACCAAGAACACAAATGTGGACACCCCTGTGTTTGTCCGAGAAGGCTATAAATACCTGAAATGTGTGACCACTAGCATAATAGGGACAAGAGCACAGACCTGATTCAAGACAGACGAACGTGTAGGGTGGCAAAACCATGACCATCAACGCTGATCAAAATGTCAAGATGATGATAATAATAGTGGTTAGAAACCATTGCTACTAAACACACCAGAATACACTTACCGTCGGCTCTGTTGTATATAACATATCTGTGTACTCTGCGCTGTCTGGACAGTGTCACATTCCAGTTGTTGGCGAGGAGAGTATGTGAGCATGACAATTTCGATAGCTCATGAGCAGTATTACCATCCACAGCTTTGAAGGCATACAATGTGTAATTCATATTGTTGAAGACTGAAATGTAGTCAGTGGGTTGCCATGCCGCCTCTTTCAGAGCCACGTTGCGACCTGATAATGATATCAATACATTACTTGTTGAATGTTGCCGTGGAATGGTGTTCGGGGCGCTTGCCTGCCAAGACAGTAGTCAGGGTTCAATCGTCAGCAGAGGTAGGATTATTTCTTTCCAACCATAACAGTCCAGGGATGAAGCTAACTTTAAAGTATTATGATTTACATCTCAGTCCTGGAGTGAAGCTATTTACACAGTTTTAACGGTTTACATCTCAGTCTTGGGGAGAAGCTAGCTTTAAATTATTATGGTTTACTTCACTGGCCTTCACTGCAGACAACACCGCTCGGTAACTGTGAAAACACACGTTCAGACTTTGATGTTTGTGAATTGTTCAGACGGTGAGGTAACCACATATGCTCTAATTTTACTATCATCTCAATTTGATTTATTTAGTTTACTATTCTCATGTTAGTCAAAATTTTTTGGGCATGTTATGAGAAGAAATGGATTGGAGAACTTGGTGACAACTGGTAAGATCGAGGGGAACAGACCAAGGGGAAGACCAAGAAGCAAGTACCTGGATGGCTTAGCCTTGTGGCATGGTCGAGACAGAAACGCGGATAATTCATTCCTAATGCGTTTAATTTGCTGGAAGCAGACTTCTGCGCTCACTTCTTCCACTAACTACTGCAGGATCTGGTACTTATTGACGACTGTGAGTATGAGTCGTGCCATAGTTTATTGATTTCTGTGATATACTACATTACACTGCATTCAATGTTCATAAGACATGTATCTCTCGAGTTTCAGTTACATTTCTTTTGTCAGCAAATGGAGATCATAATCTACATCAGCGACTTACCATCTGTTACATTGTGTAGCGATGAAGTACATTTGTTGGTAATGCAGATGTGTTTGATTTGGTTTTCTGTTATGTTTGTTGACACTCACGTCACTTTCTATATTCTATTATACGAAATACCCGTCAGTCTTTTTCGTAGTCATTCACTGAGCAAACATTGGCGAATAGTTCTTTCTCCTTTTTCTTTCGTTACCACGAGTCGGGCGTCCTCTTTTTAAACATTTCAGATAGCAATTATGGAGTTTTCCAAAGCTGAAACAAAGTATTTCAGCGATCTTAGACATTTTATTGGTGTCTGGGCATTGTGTTACAGTTGGCTGGCCGAATCATACTTTAAATCCTGTTATTTAAACTGTCATGGTGTGTGGGTTCTTTCAACTCAAGTGTTCTAAGGGATAATGTAGACGACCCCACAACCAACCCTCCTTTAGGCACCTCTTACGGCATGCATGGTAGACTACAATTGTACTGTACACCACCACATGTCACCATCACGGTCAAAATAGTGTACACCACCACATGTCAACAACACGGTCAAAATAGTGTACACCACCACATGTCAACAACACGGTCAAAATAGTGTACACCACCACATGTCAACATCAACAACACGGTCACGCTACTGGACACCACCACATGACAACAACATGGTTAAACTACTGTACACCACGAAATTTCAACAACACAGTCAATCTACTATACACCACCACATGTCAACAACACGGTCAATCTACTGTACACCACCACATGTCAACAACACGGTCAATCTACTGTACACCACCACATGTCAACAACACGGTCAATCTACTGTACACCACCAAATGACAACAACACGGTCAATCTACTGTACACCACCACATGTCAACAACACGGTAAAACTACTGTACACCACCAAATGTCAACAATACGGTCAAACTAGTGTACAACACCAAATGTCAACAACACGGTCAAACTAGTGTACAACAACAAATGTCAACAACACGGTTAAACTACTGTACAACACCAAATGTCAACAACACGGTCAAACTAGTGTACAACACCAAATGTCAACAACACGGTCAAACTACTGCACACCACCAAATGTCAACAACACGGTCAAACTAGTGTACACTATCAAATGTCAACAACACGGTCAAACTAGTGTACACCACCAAATGTCAACAACACGGTCAAACTAGTGTACAACACCAAATGTCAACAACACGGTCAAACTAGTGTACAACAACAAATGTCAACAACACGGTTAAACTACTGTACAACACCAAATGTCAACAACACGGTTAAACTACTGTACAACACCAAATGTCAACAACACGGTCAAACTAGTGTACAACACCAAATGTCAACAACACGGTCAAACTACTGCACACCACCAAATGTCAACAACACGGTCAAACTAGTGTACACTATCAAATGTCAACAACACGGTCAAACTAGTGTGCAATACCAACTGTCAACAACACGGTCAAAATACTGTACAAAAAAAATGTCAACAACACGGTCAAACGACCGTACAACACCAAATGACAACAACACCGTCAAACTACTGTACACCACCACATGTCAACAACACAGTCAATCTACTGTACACCACCACATGTCAACAACACGGTCAAACTAATATACTACACCTTGGGAGCAAGTCTTCGCTGATCGCATTGAATGGAGAGAAGAGATCAGGAATGTAATAAAGTCAGAGGAGAAAATGATTGCAGATAAGTCAGACACTGAGTGTGCGTGACGTCAGATGATGCGTGATTGTTGAAAAGCCCATGTGTTAAGATGCACCCATTGTGGAGGAACATTTACCGCGAGAATGTGTCTGTTCAGTCACATGTACCACCGCCACGGGTTGTAGTTATGATGCCTTTGTGAAGCACAATGAAAAAAAAAAATAAAAACAACTATCGTCTGCCTAGACGGCAAGGTGTCAGTTCACCTTAGAGTTGTGCTAGTCGCATATTTTATATTACATGTCAAGAAATGGATGCTGTGATAAGTATGACATCGGTCGCCTTTACTTCGTAAAATATGTCATGGTACACGCGTTAAACACGATCTACCGCGTAGTCAATAAAACTGGAAACATATTCCGGTTTTGAAGGGCATTCGAACACAAAACAACCTAGCGGGTAGGAAAATCATTTTTACACGCTTCTTTAATTTTATCTTGAATGGTAACGGTAATTTGAAGGCGATTTATAACTGACATATCAACCACGAGTTAACACACAGATTACTAGAAGGAGCAACTTATAAATATATTGGATTGGACAAGGGACAGCATTCTTCTTCGTACACCTTCAGATGTGAATATGAATAAACCGAAAGAAAGCAGCATTCAACTTGAACGTGCATAGAGTTTGTCTTCCAACGGAGCAATAGTTATTTATGGTCTGCAAATATTGGGCACTACTGCAATACACGCTGAGCTGTCATTGTGACAGTCCTAAAGTTACATTCGTCACTGCCTCCAATGCTTAATTTATTAAACTTGTGTTGTGCCTGTCTGTTGTGACCTGTGCGGTGTCATATACTTTAAGTAATTTGGATACGCAACATCACACACACGGACGTCCTTCTAGGTGGAGACAGAAAGCACGAAGAGATGTCTGAAACAGGTCAAGTGACTTACGACACAACTAAGAGTAACATTACAGCATACATTACCCCCGCTGACGTAAACCGAGCAGAGATGGGGAACTGCCTGGCCTGACAGGGTCATTCCATCTATAGTCTCTGAGAGATCACAATGCATATCTAGGATCATCTTGCTCACGGCATGTTTCTTCCATCCAGAACAGGGCAATGAACTAGTGTTAGAGTTGAAGGTCACTGTCAGGTTTCTTAAGGTGTCACTTCCTAGATGAGCATGTATATCACAAAGATACATTAAGTTATCATATGTAGTAAATGATCATTCTTGTGACAACCTATTCGTTTTCGTCATTATTATCGAAATACTACTTCATCGCAAGCCTCACACTCATCAGCATATTATTGTATGACTGGTATAAATATGGGCACCTTAATCCCATGTCTTCCTTCCCCTTCTGCTTTATCCCATTCTCCTCTATCTCCTTTCTCCTACATCTCCTTTTTCTCAGCTTTCTATATCTTCTTGTTATTCTGTATCTTCTCGTCCTTCTGAATCTTCTCATTATTCTTCATCACATTGTTTTTTCTCGTCTTCTTCTCCTTCTTCTCCACCCATACTTAATATTCCGCTTGCTTCTTCAATATCTTATTTGTTTCCCCCGATATCACAATTAGGGGTTGCGGATATAGTTCGTAATCCCGCATACCGCGTTCGAAACACAGCTACGAGCAATTTGAAAGCAGAAAGCCTTGCGTTGTTTTCATACAGTGATATGTGTGATAATCGTTCAGAAATCAATGACAAAGAAAAAATTATAGAAGCCATCAGATTAGCCCCATTGAACAAATCACCGGGACAGGATGAAATACCAAATGAACTAATTAAAGCAGCAAGAGAAGTAGGAACAGCTTGGCTACATACACTATTCAACTATGTTTGGGTAGAACAACAGACACCATGAGACTGGGGAAACGCTATAATTATCCCAATTTGGAAAATCAAAGGCATCAAAAGAGACTGCACACAATACAGAGGCATTTCACTGTTGAGTCATACTGGGAAAATATTTTGCAAAATTCTTGAAAAAACATTAAGAACTACTTTAGAACCCTAGCTAAGCGAAACACAACTTGGATTTAGGAAAAACAAAGGATGCACAGATGTCCTTTTTGCTATAAGACAACTTATAGAAAAACCAATCGATTTAAATGAAACACTCTACTTAGCCTTTGTCGACCAAGAAAAGGCATTCGATAGAGTAGATAGAAACAAGTTGTTGGAAACCCTTAAACAAAATGTAGTGAGTACACATCTAACAAACCTATGTAGAAGTATATAAAACAACAGTGAATGCATAGTGAGAGCAACTGGAGGATACTCGGAACCCATCACCAAAAGATCTGGAGTACCACAAGGTTGTGTCCTGTACCCTCTCTTGTCCATAACATATATAGACAACATATGTAAAGAAACCAGCCAAGCAGAGACAGCAAGAACACCGCATGACGAGAACACAGAAGAAGAACCATCTGCAAATCTAACCATTAGACAACTCCTGTTCGCGGACGACCAAGCACTAATAGCAAAATCAGAAGCTGAATTATAAGACCAAATTAATATGAAAATGTGTAGGGAACATAACATGAAAATTAGCACAAGCAAAACAGAGGTAATGACTATAACTAAAGAAGAACAAACAACAACAATTTACCAAAACGAACATCCCTTGAAATAAGTAAATAATTTCAAGTACCTAGGAAGTATGATATCATCAAATGGCAGATCAGAAGACGAGATCGAAAATAGATGCAATAAGGCAAATCAACTCATTGGACAAATGGCACCAATACTAAAGAACAAACATGTATTAATAACTACTAAGGAAGCACTCTACAACACAATCTTGCTACCAACTCTATGCTACCAATGCCAAACCTGGACAATGACAGAAAAAGAGAAAAGAAAAATCACAACAACAGAAATGAAGTTCCTGAGAAAAATACTCAACGAACAAGAAGACATAAGATCAGAAATGAAGAAATCAGGACTAAACTGAGGGTTAAAGCAGCACAAGATTTTATTAGAAAGCATCAAGTCAAATGGTTTGGCCATGCAAGTAGGTTACCAGTCAACAGAATACCATAATAAGCAATGATGTACAGACCACACAAAAAAACAGAGGAAGACGCCGACCACGTAAACGGTGGAAGAAGTGAATAGCAGAGTCCATGGGAATGTCGATACATGAAGCCCCTAATCGGGCACTCTCACAATGTTTATATTTCACCTCGACACCGCGAGGTACAAGAGGAACATGATGAGATGAGATGAGATGAGATGAGATCAATGACAAAGTGCTGAACGTAAACTTTCCAAGAAATCACAAACAGCCACAATATGCTGGTGTTTTAACCACAATTACAATCACCTCAACTTCTCATACCAGTACTATATTTCAATAACTACAACTGTCGTCACTGCTACAGCTAGTTACACTACTGCTGCTACAACAGTTACTACTACATTTCTATAACCACAACTGTCGCCACTGCTACAGCTAGTTACACTACTGCTGCTACAACAGCTACTACTACATTTCTTTAACTACAACTGTCGTCACTGCTACAGCTAGTTACACTACTGCTGCTACGACTACAACTACTACATTTCTATAACTACAACTGTCGTCACTGCTACAGCTAGTTACACTACTGCTGCTACAACAGTTACTACTACTACATTTCTTTAACTACAACTGTCGTCACTGCTACAGCTAGTTACACTACTGCTGCTACGACTACAACTACTACATTTCTATAACTACAACTGTCGTCACTGCTACAGCTAGTTACACTACTGCTGCTACAACAGCTACTACTACATTTCTATAACCACAACTGTCGTCGCTGCTACAGCTAGTTACACTACTGCTGCTACAACAGTTACTACAACATTTCTATAACCACAACTGTCGTCACTGCTACAGCTAGTTTCTTGGAATCCGATCCTACCACTCGTGAGGTATTCTCAAATGGCCCCAGGGTAATTTTTCGCCGTAACCAGAGCCTCAGAGACCACCTTGTGCATAGTCGCCTCCCCACGGTTACTTCATCCGTGGGAACCTTCGAATGCCATCGTAGGAACTCTGACATGCCCATACGTTGTTCAGACACCAGAAATTGCATTTCCCCGAGGCACCTTCACCTTGAAAGATTCTTTCACTTGCACATCCCGCAATCTGATTTATGTTATCATCTGAAAACGATGTGACATGAAATACATTGGCCAAACGGGTAGACGTCTTGCTGATCGTTTTAGAGAACACCTCAGAGACATCAATCAGGGCGCTGACAAACCTGTCCCCAACCATTTCAATTCCTCAAACCATAATGGAGCCGACGATGCATGTGTCACCGCATTAAAACCCTGCTTCTCCAATAGCTGCGTCAGACTTAAAATTGAATGCCAGCTAATCAACAATCTGGGATGCATCCACCCAGCAGGAATTAATACTGTCGTGGACGCTACAGTATAACTGTGGCATCTTCCCCAATTGTCTACACTACCTATTACCGTGCTGTCCCTCCTCCCCCCCTCCCCCCCCCCCTGATATCTAGCCTTAATCGTCCCCACATTTCTATATATTTATAGCAGACTGTTCACATATTTTTGGCTACTCAAATCCTTTTTGGCAACCCATTTTCAATTCTGCGCCACAAGCGTCTTCGCAGCTGGTCAAGTCACATTTTCTGCCTCACATGTAAATATCAGGTTGAGCATCATAAGTGATAGGTCGTGTGTTTGTGTTTTGTCGTTGTTTGTCGTTAACTATCTGTGTTGTCATTGACAAAGATTCTGAGAATCGAAACGTCTGTGTGTCGTATTGTACGCGTTCGTGCGTATTTTATCTTATTTTATTTTTATTATTCATCTTTTATATTTATTGAGTGCTTCTGATTTCGGATTTTTCACCTGTATTTCGTGACACGTGGATCTCCTTGTAAGCTATGTGCAACGTTGTGATGTTCAGTACGTTTTTTTTCTCGCAGGAGATTAAAATACCTATTTGTTTCCATTTCATATAGTTACACTACTGCTGCTACAACAGTTACTACTACATTTCTATAACTACAACTGTCGTCACTACTACAGCTAGTTACACTACTGCTGCTACAACAGTTACTACAACATTTCTATAACCACAACTGTCGTCACTGCTACAGCTAGTTACACTACTGCTGCTACAACAGTTACTACTACATTTCTATAACTAAAACTGTCGTCGCTGCTACAGCTAGTTACACTACTGCTGCTACAACAGTTACTACAACATTTCTATAACTACAACTGTCGTCACTGCTACAGCTAGTTACACTACTGCTGCTACAACAGTTACTACTACATTTCTATAACCACAACTGTCGCCACTGCTACAGCTAGTTACACTACTGCTGCTACAACAGCTACTACTACATTTCTTTAACTACAACTGTCGTCACTGCTACAGCTAGTTACACTACTGCTGCTACGACTACAACTACTACATTTCTATAACTACAACTGTCGTCACTGCTACAGCTAGTTACACTACTGCTGCTACAACAGTTACTACTACTACATTTCTTTAACTACAACTGTCGTCACTGCTACAGCTAGTTACACTACTGCTGCTACGACTACAACTACTACATTTCTATAACTACAACTGTCGTCACTGCTACAGCTAGTTACACTACTGCTGCTACAACAGCTACTACTACATTTCTATAACCACAACTGTCGTCGCTGCTACAGCTAGTTACACTACTGCTGCTACAACAGTTACTACAACATTTCTATAACCACAACTGTCGTCACTGCTACAGCTAGTTTCTTGGAATCCGATCCTACCACTCGTGAGGTATTCTCAAATGGCCCCAGGGTAATTTTTCGCCGTAACCAGAGCCTCAGAGACCACCTTGTGCATAGTCGCCTCCCCACGGTTACTTCATCCGTGGGAACCTTCGAATGCCATCGTAGGAACTCTGACATGCCCATACGTTGTTCAGACACCAGAAATTGCATTTCCCCGAGGCACCTTCACCTTGAAAGATTCTTTCACTTGCACATCCCGCAATCTGATTTATGTTATCATCTGCAAACGATGTGACATGAAATACATTGGCCAAACGGGTAGACGTCTTGCTGATCGTTTTAGAGAACACCTCAGAGACATCAATCAGGGCGCTGACAAACCTGTCCCCAACCATTTCAATTCCTCAAACCATAATGGAGCCGACGATGCATGTGTCACCGCATTAAAACCCTGCTTCTCCAATAGCTGCGTCAGACTTAAAATTGAATGCCAGCTAATCAACAATCTGGGATGCATCCACCCAGCAGGAATTAATACTGTCGTGGACGCTACAGTATAACTGTGGCATCTTCCCCAATTGTCTACACTACCTATTACCGTGCTGTCCCTCCTCCCCCCCCCTCCCCCCCCCCTGATATCTAGCCTTAATCGTCCCCACATTTCTATATATTTATAGCAGACTGTTCACATATTTTTGGCTACTCAAATCCTTTTTGGCAACCCATTTTCAATTCTGCGCCACAAGCGTCTTCGCAGCTGGCCAAGTCACATTTTCTGCCTCACATGTAAATATCAGGTTGAGCATCATAAGTGATAGGTCGTGTGTTTGTGTTTTGTCGTTGTTTGTCGTTAACTATCTGTGTTGTCATTGACAAAGATTCTGAGAATCGAAACGTCTGTGTGTCGTATTGTACGCGTTCGTGCGTATTTTATCTTATTTTATTTTTATTATTCATCTTTTATATTTATTGAGTGCTTCTGATTTCGGATTTTTCACCTGTATTTCGTGACACGTGGATCTCCTTGTAAGCTATGTGCAACGTTGTGATGTTCAGTACGTTTTTTCTCGCAGGAGATTAAAATACCTATTTGTTTCCATTTCATATAGTTACACTACTGCTGCTACAACAGTTACTACTACATTTCTATAACTACAACTGTCGTCACTACTACAGCTAGTTACACTACTGCTGCTACAACAGTTACTACAACATTTCTATAACCACAACTGTCGTCACTGCTACAGCTAGTTACACTACTGCTGCTACAACAGTTACTACTACATTTCTATAACTAAAACTGTCGTCGCTGCTACAGCTAGTTACACTACTGCTGCTACAACAGTTACTACAACATTTCTATAACCACAACTGTCGTCACTGCTACAGCTAGTTACACTACTGCTGCTACAACAGTTACTACTACATTTCTATAACCACAACTGTCGTCACTGCTACAGCTAGTTACACTACTACTGCTACGACAGTTACTACAATATTTCTATAACTACAACTGTCGTCAATGCTACAGCTAGTTACACTACTGCTGCTACAACAGTTACTACAACATTTCTATAACTACAACTGTCGTTACTGCTACAGCTAGTTACACTACTGCTGCTACGACTACAACTACTACATTTCTATAACCACAACTGTCGTCGCTGCTACAGCTAGTTACACTACTGATACTACAACAGTTGCTACTACTACAACTACTATTATTACTACCTTATATGTGTGTAGAATAATGTAATCATTCTTTGATTAGTGACAATTCGCCCCAGGCTAGGAATCATCTACACGGACGATTCTGTACTACGAAGCACACGTCATTCTTGTGAGTTCGTAGCGAAGGTTAATGGGCTGATTATTGCGGGAGAGTCTGGCATATGACACCACGGCAATCTGATAACGGAAGTTGAGCCATCTATGGGTAGCACTGTTTGACGAAACCTCCATAACAAAACAGAAACTACCCATGCTAACAGCGAGAAGACTGGGATAAGAACATTGGGGTTAGGTGTTCTGTAGCTGTTCACTTTATTTAATTATATGAACTTTTAATACTTCAGTTTATTCAATAAATTCAGTTAACTTAGTGGTGTATTTCCTAACCCATGGCTGCACAGCTGATCTTAGTGGTGCCTCACTCCCAGAACTGACACCGTGTTAAACTACTCTTTGTATACTTTCTCTTCGTTGCCTATCTGTGCCTCTTATACACGATACGCTTGCTGTGTAACCAACGCAAACAAGCAAAGAAGTTATAAATATGTCCACGGCTTACCCTGATCAGCGACGTGGATTCTGAGCCAGGTGAAATACATGGATTCGTTGAACGGGATCGTTATTATGTCACCAGCATTTGGAGAATTACAGGTAGTGTCGTCGCCATCAGTTATCTCTGTCACATTTGGTGTATAGTAAGCTACATCGGCTGTGGGTAACCAAACATAGGATGTACACATCAAAGATGTTCATTATGTAACGATATGAATATTACAAGATTTTCCTGAACTGTTAAAGTACGTGATGATTTGGTGCAGGATTTTCTCTCTGATTATTAATTTATTTCCGTAGATTGAGAGTTGACTACATCCAACGATATCAAAACTTAATTTAAATATCAAGTGATGATAGAGGGATATATAAAACGCATAACTAAGATTAAATGGAACAAAATTGTAAAGTAAAAGCTTTCCCGCCAAGAACGCGTTTTAAATCTAGTCCCTAAATACTAAAATCCCGGAGTTAAGATGTTTCAAACATGAGATCTCTACAAGTGGTTTAGTCTCCTCCGAAAGATCACACAAGAGGAGTTTCAGCTCAGTGCGGCAGCTGATATTCAATTGTGTGTATTGCACATATTGTAGATATCATAATGAAATGTATGTGCAATTAATCATTAATATCTCTGTACTAGGGACATTCCCACATTCCGTCAACTTCTTCACTAGCCAACAAAGGGATATGTGTTGAAGGTGCCAGTCTCAATCTGATTTTAATTGGACCGCGTCTTTCCCTTAGCTTGGAATGACGTCCAGAACCTCTGTTCATCCACGCTGAATCAGGCTCTACTGATATGGATCTTCTATGTTGCCGCACATCCCGCCGAATCCCAAAGATGTGGATCCTCTATGTTGCCGCACTATCCACCGAATCCCAAAGATATGGATCCTCTACGTTGTCCCACAGCCCACAGAATCCCAATGATATGGATCCTCTATGTTGCCGCACAGCCCACCGAATCCCAAAGATATGGATCCTCTATGTTGCCGCACAGCTCACGGAATCTCAAAGATATGGATCCTCTATGTTGTCACACTGCTCACAGAATCCCAAAGATATAGATCCTCTATATTGTCGCACTGCTCACAGAATCCCAAAGATATAGATCCTCTATATTGTCGCACTGCTCACAGAATCCCAAAGATATGATCCTCTATGTCGTCGCACTGCTCACAGAATCCCAAAGATATAGATCCTCTATGTTGTCGCACTGAACACAGAATCCCAAAGATATGATCCTCTATGTCGTCGCACTGCTCACAGAATCCCAAAGATATGGATCCTCTATGTTGTCGCACTGCTCACAGAATCCCGAAGATATGATCCTCTATGTTGTCGCACTGCTCACATAATCTCAAAGATATGGATCCTCTATGTTGTCGTACTGCTCACAGAATCCCAAAGACCTTGGCGACATTAGCCCTGTTATAATATAGCACACCACCCACAGAGACAACTGGTCAGACGAGCAGTGAAACACAACTGAATTAAATTACATTAATGTTACTCACATATGTAGACGCAAATCAGTGAGTTCATGAGAAGGACAATAAGAATAAATACAGGATGTTTGAAATCAACAGCATAAACATTTTATTTGAGAAAGGTGATGTAATAAAGAAAAGGAATGGGTATATACACGAGTTGCTAGGTGAAGAAGTTGCAGAATTACCAGAAGAAAGTAACTTAATTTAACTTATTCTAAAAGAAGCAGTCACCGACGCTATCAAAACAAAGAAACAAACAAACAAACAAACAAACAAACAAACAAATAATGAAGAAAGAAAAACACACCCGAATCAGATGGAATCACGACAGAAGAAATATAATTAATGGGATAATCTGGATTAAGCTAAAATGTTGAATATTTACAAACGTTGACATATACCTTGTGATATACTGAAATATGTATTTATAGCTCTACCAAAAAGTCGATGAGCAATTTAAAGCGAAGATTTTCGTACAATCAACCACGTCACTAAGCTTCGATTGAGAATTATAATGAGAAGAACATGAAACAGATAAATATAGGTGGAAATCGATGAAGGAAATGTGGATTTTGGGAAGGAAACGGTCACAGCTTTGAATAGACAAATTGCGAAAACTAGAAGAGAGATCAATATAGATACAGAAAGACAGACATAATGAATTCGGTAAAACGCCGCACTACAACTACGTCGATCATACTGTCAGGTGTAAGAGTCTGTACAGATATAAGCCACTCTGTTAACACCTACACTATACTGCGAGGCTAGACAGGTCGGGAGAATTTCATTGAGAATTGTAAATTACGGCCAGTGGGATAGTTTGCCCAGGAGAACCGGTGTGAATGAAACAATGCAGATCCAGTGGGAAAACATACATATCACGAGTTCGCAGTGTTAAACGCTGAGAGAGTGTTAAAGAGTCCCGAAGCTGAATCAAAGATGTAGATCACAGAATCAAAGGCTGCCAAATAGATAATGGTATTGGCCATCCCGGGTATAACTATTCGTGACTGGGACTGCTCAACTTAGGACTGTATTCGAAAAGGATCAGGTGTGAACGATCTCTATGAATATTTTCTTAATAGATAATCCTGTCTCTTATGCTGATAGAAGTGTCTGGCAATGTTAGTTTCTAGCCCCTACCGAAGCATGTAAATGCGGAGCTTACATTTGTCGGTCAATTGTAGGCTATTCCAATGAAAATTAGTATTCCTCATTTTTTTTTTTTTTTTTTTTTTTTTTGGGGGGGGGGGGGGGGGGGGGGGAGGGTATATACAAGGGGCTTCTCATAAGTATTTAGCCTGACCATGAAGTAGCAGGCTGAGAAAATTGAAATTTGGCACAGTTCTTATTCCTTCTCAATGTAGCCACCACATGAATTAATGCATTTCTGCCATCTCTGCGTGACCTTGAAAAGACCTTCAGAATAAAACAACCTATTTTTCGAACTAAACCAGTTATCACAAGCCAGTATGACATCTTCGTCACTGTGAAGACGATTTCCTATCAGCTGTTTTTTACGATTTGGTGAATCCAAGTCTCATCTGCCGTCCCCATGGTCTTTTACATGTTTTTCAACCGCCACATGTTGAGCAACTGGCCACAGCAATCAACCCGTGTTTGTTTCTGTTCACATGTCAGCAGGCGCGGCACCCAGCGGGCACACACTTTTCTCATGTTCAGTCTGTTGTGTAAAATTCTAAAAACTGTACTCTTACTCAGTTTTGCTGAACCCGATATCTCTGCAATTGTCATTTTCCTATCCTGGTCTATGATTTTCTTCACTTTTGCAGCATTTGCA